>KN832975.1:8206-152940 GCA_000827315.1 Piloderma croceum F 1598
CATGGTAACCTGGACTGTGGGGGGGTGGGAGTGAGGTGATATGGTGAGTGGGGGTGGTTGTGCTCACCTAGCTACCCCTACACCCTTTACTACCTCTCTATCTCCTCCCTACTCATTTTCTAACCTCATCTCCTTGCTCCTGTACCCTCCTTGAGACCCATGAGTGGGTCAGGTAACGGCCCGAAGGCCTCGCGTTTGGTATCGATCAAGTGGGAGGTGACACGAAGGCCAACGCGTCGGCTTGTCACGTTTGGCGGAGTTTCAAACTCCGACCGTTTTCGATCGCGATTTTGATTTGCATCATAGCATATTCTATAACGCTCCTAAAATCATGAAAATAATAAAATATATTCTATACATACATAGGAAGGTATCTACTGTTTTAAAGTGAGCAATTCTGATATTTGGGTCCCGTTATGTGGTCATTTTGTTTCAGAGTTACAATATTTCCTTTTATATCCAGATTCCGCGTCGGTTTTGCCATTTTACTTATCTACACTACAAAATGATATCCCACGGTAAGTAAAACTGATATCCCACGGTGGTAAAACGAAAAGTGTGTGCCAAAAAGGTCATGTAGAGAGAACGAGTACCTAATAAATTAGGGACTCGTAACATTAACAGAAGGTTCAAAGCCTCTTCCAAGAATGATGAAAATATTGTTTTTGACAGTATTTCAAAATTTATGTTGAACTCAGAGCAAGAAAGGGCTTTTCGTATTATTTCCAATCATGCTATGATGGAAAAACCAGATAAATTGTGTATGTATCTAGGTGGTATGGGGGGTACAGGTAAATCTCAAGTCATCAAAGCACTGATGCATTTTTTTAATGAAAGAAAAGAGAACCACTGTTTCATTGTGGTGGCCCCCACTGGTGCAGCAGCAGCTCTTTTGAATGGGTCCACATATCATTCTGTGCTTGGTATAAATGATGGTGAGTTCATTTCTGCCAGTTCCTTGGCTAATATAAGGGCCAGATTAGATGGTGTTGACTATATCTTCTTGGATGAAGTCTCAATGCTTTCTTGTCGTGATATCTACAAGATAAGTGCACAGGCTGCTAAAGCTCGTGGGGTACATGATGAGCCATTTGGAGGGATTAATTTTATCTTTGCTGGTGACTTTGCACAGTTACCTCCAGTTCGAAGTGGTGCCCCCTTATACTCTGGTAATGTTGGCACTCAGATGCATTCTGGTCAATCTATAGAACATCAGGAGTCTGCAATTGGCAAGGCACTGTGGCATCAAGTGACCACAGTGGTTATTCTCCGTCAGAATATGTGACAGGCAACCCAAACTGTTGAAGATACTCAGTTGAGAACTGCTTTAGAGAACATGAGATATAAAGCATGCACTCCAGATGATATAGCTTTCTTAAGGACTAGGATAGCTGGTAGAGGCCCTAATGATCCTAAATTGGCACAGAAAAGGTTTAGAAATGTGTCTATTATCACAGCACGAAATGCACAGAGAGATAAGATTAATGAACTTGGATGTGAGAGATTTGCTGTAGAGAATGGTCAGACTCTACATTCTTTTTATTCTATAGACAGGTAGAGAAATCTTGATACTAAGAGGCAAAAAGGTGGTCGTCCTAAAAAGACATTGATTGACCCAGTTCGGAAATCCAATGTAATTGCACCTCATCTGCAACGTATTCTGTGGGATCAGCCACCTGCCTCCTCTAATAAGCATGTAGCTGGAAAATTAACTTTATGTGTTAGTCTTCCTGTTATGTTAAAACATAATGATGCCACTGAATGCTGTATAACCAAAGGTGCAGAGGCAACTGTTGTCAGTTGGCAAACTGCAAAGGGTCCTGAAGGCCAGACTGTACTTGATACATTGTTTGTGAAGTTGAAAGATCCACCAAAGACAGTGAAGATAGAAGGGCTTCCTGAGAATGTTGTTCCCATAACAAGGCATACTACAGCTACTATGTGTACTCTACCAAATGATGATGAAATTTCATTGTCAAGGGATCAAGTACTGGTGTTGCCTAATTTTGCAATGACAGATTACTCATCTTAAAGAAGGACCTGAATGAACAATGTTGTAAATCTGAATAGTTGCTACACCCATCAATCTTACTACACTTGTTTGTCAAGGAGTGCCAGTGCTGGAGGTACTATTATTGTTCAGGGATTTGACCCAAAGGTTATAACTGGTGGTGCTTCAGGGTATCTCAGACAAGAGTTCAGAGAGTTGGAGCTCCTTGATGAAATCACCAGACTCAGATTTGAAAATGCCCTCCCAGAAAACATAACAGGAAATAGGCACAATGTGATCATCCGTCAGTTTCAGGAGTGGAAAGGGACAGATTATGTTCCACGTGATGTCCACCATTCTATTCAATGGAACAAGCAAGACCCCTTGGAAATGCTTGATGTGGTAACAGATACTCCTTGGCAGCTTGTAAAAAACAACAAATATGGTAAAAACCAGAGATCAACTTTAACCAGCAAATCCAACATCACTGGTTTTGTTGCAGCTAATGGATCTGTCCCTGTTGGCCACACTAAAAAGCGAAAGTTGGACCATGATGACACAGATAAAATACCTAGAAAGATGATAAAAATATCTGAAGATATTTTGGGCGGCTTGGAAGGTCCTGAAGGGTTTATATGGGACAGTGAGAATTAAAGCTGTGCCTATGATTCATTGTTGACCATATTGCTATCTATCTGGTCCAAAGACCCTGTCAAGTGGATTTTAAAGACATGAACAAGATCATGAATGTATTGGCAACTGGTTTTCATTGTGTTAAGTCAAATCAAGGCACTTTGGAGTCCACCAGGAACAAAATCAGACATCTATTACATCAGAGAATGCCTGGTCTCTTTCCATATGGTCAGGTTGGCACTGCAATTAATGAACTGGCTAAACAGCTACTCAGAAGTGATAATATTATTGCATCTGCTTGGCAACAATGTGTTGGATGTGAAGATGAAAGTAACTTGCATAATGATCTTCAAACCTGTGTCATACAATGTGACTATGATCGTGACTGTACTACCTCTGCATGCCTGCAAAAGAGATTTAGAGAACATCATCCCAGAAGAAAGTGTACTCAGTGTGATGGAGAAATAGACAACATTATGCGTTTTGATGTCATTCTTAAAATACTTGTCCTTGCAATGTCTGATATTTCTACTTCTGTTAGAGTGAGTAAAAAGATCAGTTTTTGTGATGGTGGATCTGGAGTGGCTTTTGGTCTTAAAGGAATAGTATACTTTGGAGATTTTCATTACACTGCTCGTGTATGTACAGGAGGATCTGTATGGTTCCATGATGGTATGGCAACAGGGAGAGGATGTACTTACGAAAAAAAACTGAGTGAATTTACTGATGTAGAACTTTCAACTTGCAATGGCAAGACAATGTCCCTTGTGATATATGCACAGTGGTAATAAATATAATTGATTTTAAGTGCTGCTTGAAAGCATTATTGCTGTTGAATCAGCCACTGTTCACGACTATGGTGGGTTGCATAGTCAAAATAATACCAAAATTAAGACATATGCTTTGACTGGTATTTATTCCATATTGTAAGCTCCTGGAAACTGCTACTCAGTAAAGAGAGGGCATATTTATTACTGTGTAATACTAATGCTTTGTAAAATATTTAGACCCTTATAACAACCAGGTACTTGACAACCAAATGGACGAGTACCCTGTCATGCAAAGCAATGGCCCACTCCCACAAGTTCTGCTTACTCAGGTACTTAGCACATAGTATATAAGCAGTAGTAGTTCTCCACAGTCTATATCCTTTTCCCATCAGTGTCTGTGTCAGTGTTTGTGTTCCCTTCTGCTTTTAATATCTTGTTGCGCTTGGAATGAGGTGTTCTAGCGTGGGTTTGTTCTTGTTCGACTTGGGGTTGGGGACGGTGCGGAATGGTGATCTCAAACTCGAAGGTCTGGACTGTGGCGTCGACGTAGTTTTGTTGACGAGAGGAGATGGAAGGTTTGAGGTAGTAGAGGACAAGGGTAAAGAGGATGATAGAGAGTAGCGAGTCAAACATGTAATAGTCGCAAGGTAAGTATGCTAGCTTTGAGCTTATGTCAGCGACTAATCCAATGATGGCTTAGGTCGCGACTATCACTACAAAGAATGCTATGACTTAGGGTGCGTGATGAGCAAGGAGGTATTGGACTAGGTAGGTTTGACCAGCTCGAAGCTGGGGAAAGCAGTATGTACATGACTCTATTTATACTATATTGTCATGGTATCTGATTGGTAGATAAGAGATACAGCATTAGTAAGTGCGCAGTTATGAGTCCCTAATTTATTAGGGTCTTGTTTCATTAATGTGGGCTTTCTGCCAAAAAATGGCTCCATCACACGCGATGATGTTAAACCGTGGGACATCAAAAAGCTTACCGTGAGATATCAGTTTTGTAGTGAATTTGTAGTCAAGAGCAAAACTTGTGGGAGTGGGCCATTGCTTCACATGGCAGGGTACTCGTCCAATTTGGTTGTAAGTACATGCAGGGTGGCAGCCTATTCAACAACTAGTGTTGCCACAGTCACGACCAACACTTTTCAAATAAATTGATTGAGCGTGAGAAATGAAAGAGGTGAAATAGCCAAAATATTTGTGAAGATAGAGGACCCCGAAAACCGAAGGGTAATTTAAGGGGCTAAAACATTTATTGCCCTGGTTCCTGAGTTATTCCCAATTAGCTGATTGATCAAACCAGAGCCAATAAGCTAATTGGACATAACTTAGGAACCAGGGCACTAAATGTTTTAGCCCCTTAAATGACCACTCAGTTTTCTGGGTCCTCTATCTTCACAAATATTTTGGCAATTTTACCTATTTCATTTCTCATGCTAAATCAATTTATTTGAAAAACATCAGTCGTCACTGTGGCAACACTAGTTGTTGAATAGGCTGCCACCCTGCATGTACTTACAACCAAATTGGACGAGAACCCTGCCATGCGGAGCAATGGCCCACTCTCACAAGTATTAGAGCAGGTGAATTCACAATATTAAGCTATTCTATGCCATCCTGCAGCTGCTAGAGCTGTTTGACTCTCAAAAATCACCGTATGCAGCCAATAATATGAAATTGAAATAGACTAATTGTATGCTATTTTATGTATCAGGCACCAAGGTTGCATACAGTAGAATGCCAAATTTAAGTTTCAGCCAAATCCATTGAGAATTGATGGAGAGACAACAGTTTGAATCTTTCATGCAAAATGAATGTGTAAACCCAATCTGGTAAGGAATGAATCAGTCATAGACTGCAAAGAAAGTCCTTAGAGAGGACAGTGCCATGATTTATACAATTTTATAAGATTAATTCCTGGTCAAGAACACAGCAGTCTAGTAGATTTGTGCACCCAGCACAGTCCTGTAGAATACAAAGCACTCACAATTAAAGTTGCAGACCTTAGTGGAATTCCTCTCCACCCGCTGAGAATATATTACCCAATGATTAAAAATATTAAATTAAATTAAAAGATTACTCCTAGCCATCAACTCAGCAGCCTCAGACAGATTTAAATACCTGATGGGGCCTTATATAATACCAAGCAGCCAAGTATAGTGCCTTTCCATCAGTTTCCATCAAGTTAAAATAATTGTTTCAGCCTGGAAGAACTTTTGCCACTGGCCCAGTGACATTGAAACTGCAGCTTGATATACATAAAGATGCCCTTTGAAATTAACATGATTTCTATCAATTACTTTAAAATTTAATGGCTAACAGCCAACAAAAATAATCATATTATCCCAGTTTTTGTTTGTTTTTTCAATGTGTAATATTTAACAAGTAACATGATGGTTAACATCAACACTCACAATTTCTCTAAAGGGATGAGTACTCCTGCCATGCGAAGCAATGGCCCACTCCCCCAAGTTGTGGTGGTTGTTGTTTACATGTTGCTACCACTGCTGCTGCTGTGGGGTGGGCTGTATGTGTCAACACTGTCATCAATCACAGTGCAATCAGATAACACCGGGGGGGGTTAGCCTCAGGGTGACAGTGGTGGTGCTTGCTTACCTGGTGTTATTGTTGCTATTGTTGTTGGTCATCATCATTTGTTGTCATCATCATCAGTTGTGGTGGTGGTGGTGAGAGAAAAGTGTTGCGGGTTGCGGCTGTGGGGGTTGTTTCCTGTGGGTCAGCTGTGGTGCTATGTATAACATGCTGTGTGCTGAAATAATGTGGATGGTTGGTATAGTTGGTGAGCATGTCGTTGGGCTTGGTAGCAGAAAGTTGAGGGTTTGACTCTTGCTATGAACATTTTTTAAAATTAAAAATTAAAACTAATTAAATAATATGTGGGCGGAGTCCATGGAGTCAATGAATTTTGCAAGTCCACATGGACTCTTGGAATAATGGCAGAAGTGGAAATGTGGTCCTCGTGGACTCCCCATGGCCTCCATTTGGAGTCCATGGAAATATGTGGGTGAGTGTAAAGTCCTCCAAATTCACTACAAAACTGATATCTCATGGTAAGCTTTTGATGTCTCACAGTTTCACCAAGTTAACAAACAATATTACAAATAGTTACCATATTTAAACTTGAATCAGTACTTAAAGTCCTGGTTTACATTTTATCCCGATCAATATTTGAATTTTGGTCAACATTTAAATTGTACCAAAATGTGTATCCATATTTGAAATGGATATTGGTTTTTGGATGCATTTCACACTCAAAGTGCTGCCTCACATTCTAATCACCAAACTTGTACCTAGCCAAAGCTCAGGGTGCAGACAGTGAGTTAGCACATAAGTGACTTCCCAGCTCGGAAGCCCAGGAAATCTTAGAATTTGTACACAGCATGAGAAATGGTAAAAAGCTATGAGGAAGATGGGAGGGAGGGTTTTTTTGTTGTTTTTTGTTTTTGGTTAAATGGAGGGAAGAAAGGGAGTTAAGAAAGGAAATGAGATCTAAGCGATGTGGAACATGTGAAGTACAAAGATAAGAGGATGGGATCAGTAGACGGTAGTAATACATGTTATGAGATGAGAAAAGGTTATGCGGGCAAGTATCATAGTGGGAGGTGCGAGCAAGAATCAGAGCATGCAAGAGCACAGGATTTTTACGTATGTAGCGCTCGAATGACATGAAAGACCAACAGCCAGCACCTTTGATCAACTCAGGAGGAGTGCCGGCTTCAGCAAGAGCAGTAGCACCGCCAGCACGTAAGGACTGGCCTGCAATGTCCAGTGGGAAAAAGACTTGAAGTAGTATGTGACGTCACCTTGCTTCGTGAAGGAATAGTTGTTGTCTACATAACACTTGAGAGTGCAGATGTTGCGTTTAAAGACCGCAATCCACAGAACTAGTGAAATGAAAGATGCCCAAATCTTCTGGGAAGCACATCCTCCGAAATTATTGCATGGTCTACATGCCTCTCATTGAAGGCTGAAATGATCTGGAAGATCTGCCAGAAGGGGTGCATAGGCATTTGCCGGTACGCAGCTGTGACGTCAGCCTTCCACATGATCAGCGGAACCATGGGATGAGCTTTATGGAAGGCAAGAAGAGAGGCTCCGAACAAGTGCAGACCGTCTAGTCTGACACCTGCAATATCTTCTCAATTGATCATAGAGTTAAGAGAAAATTGGCCATAGCTGTGATGAATGACTAGGCAAAGTTTGTCATCCTGTTGTCTGGGTACAGCATGGATCAGCGGCGCATACATTCCTGGAAGCAAGTCGGGACTGAAGGAATGTGAAAACCGCCCAAGTTTGGCTTCTTTGTCAATCTGGGTTTCGAGAAAGATTCTCTCTCTCTCAGTTTTAGGTTTGTGTATTGGGTTGTCACAAGTCACAGGATAAAAACCGGGAATGTCAGCGAGAGGCCAAAATCCCTCTTGTAAGCCTGTAAGGACCGATTGAACAAAGAGGGGCTTAGGATGATCAGTGAGTAGTGTTTCGAAAGCATCAATATTAATGTTACATATGATGGTGAAAAGGTCAGGATGGTCACGGATAGTTTTAGAAGCAGCCAAATTTCGTAACACAGACAGGAGGATGAGGTAACGGATCCGCAAAGAGAGAGTACTGGGCCGTGGGACTGATAGAGTCTTCATCATTGCCCCACATCAACTCATGCACATAACGAGGGTGCCTACTACGAGATTCACGTATGTCCCTCTTTATGAGGGCAGTCTCCTTTGCGATGGTTCCCTTTGCAGATTTGGCAGACATGGCGATACCTGCATTGGGAAGCTTGGAGATTGCACGTGTTGCGATTCAAGTTGCAGCAGGGATCACTACTTCTCCACTCAGACTTAAGGATTGCTTTCTATTTAGGGCGAGTGTTGGGTTCCAAACCAACTCCTCCAACATGGAGGTGTCGAGTTTCGAGGTACCTGAACTTGTTGAAATCTGAGAGTTCTGTGTCTTGGATGGATCCAACATATTTGCGGATGGATTTGTCAAGCTCGAGGACTTTTGAATGGAAGTTGTTGTGTATGGCTGCAAAGTATCCTGTAATGTAGTCATGGTACGGATCAAGTTCCCACTCCCGATGTGGGAAAGCAAACATGACTGCTCTCGAGGTAATACCCCATGTGGTAACCCAGTCTCCATGGGTTGCAATCATTTTAGAAGGCTTGGCAGCTCCGAAGAGATGCTCAAACTCTCTGAAGGACTCGACAGTGCAGTTGTCAGTGGCTGTGGAGAGGGAACTGGAGAAGACAGCATCAAGGTTGACAGATTTTCCTGACAGGACATTGTTCCATTCATCATTGGGGAAATCAGGGACAAACTTGGAACTAAGGAGGGACCATTTGGCCTGCTTAAGGTCTGTGGTGTAGTTGACGATGAGTTTCCGTGTGAGTTCGAGGCTATCTGACAGTGTGGTCCCTGAGATAGCTTCTGCGGTAAGCCATGGATAAAGGGTTTCATCAGCAACACATTTTTTGGAAGAGCCGGTGGCTTCTGAAGACAGAGTTTGGGATTTTTTGGATTGATACGCTCCATCAGCGTCTTCCTCCTCTTGCTCAACTTCCTCTCTTTCGTTGAACGTTCTTGAGTGAGATCCGCTCCTTCCTGATCCTCACTGAGCTGCGAGGGATTTGAAAGCATTGTGCTGGTCAAGTTGGGTGACATATGATCCAGTGGCAGCCTCTCACTGATCCTGCTCAGTAATGTTTCTGAATTCTGCGATAGCTCGGATGATGCTCAAGATAGCATCGGTTTTTGAAAGCTTGTCTTGTCAGTAATCCTTGACAAGAGTGAGACATTTTTTGACGGCCGGATTTGCTGTCAACATGACTTCTTCAATGGGTGGTGTTGCATGCTCAAACATGAGGTACAATGTGAAATAATATAAATCAAAATATGCTATCGAGCCAGGAAGCTTGTGAGTATGAGAGGCTCAGAAAAGGTAATAGAAGATAGATACCTAGTGGGACAGGAAGGTTGTGAAGAAGAGAGGCTGACCTCCTTTCTTTGAATTCTGCTCGCTAAGTATACGGATGACGTCTTCAGCCACAATATTGTGGACGATTGTGTAGAGATCTCCGAAAAGGGAGATGGCCCATGTTTCTGGGCACGTGCAGAGATTAGACTTGTTAAAATAAAATCTAAACTCGATTAAGCACTGTAAATATTTTAAATACTGCTTACCCATTTAGACCAAAGTTTTACCCACCATAAATTTGGCCCACCAATTTCAACTTGGTGCACAGCCACCTGTTTTTCATATTGCATTAATATTGCTCTGTGAATACATAGCAAACTGCAATATGCTACAGCCTGCCCTGCTTCTTTATATACATTACCATTGGCATACATGGGGAGTTACATTTGAATTTTTTTTCCATGAATTTGTGAGAACAAGTTCTCACAGTACAAAACAATTCAATTTCAATCCCATATCAGCTGATTACACCTCTGAATTGGACCCCAAGTATTGTGTATTGATGATGTACATACATGTGTAGATGAAGTAGAATGTAAACAGGTGCAAAAACAAGCTGATGAATAGTTGAAAACATGAAAATAGGGGCTATTGACCAAAAATGCAGAGAAAACAGAAAACCGAGCTGTAGAGGCTCAATTTTCGCAAATTGAGCATGGGGAGTGTCATTGATCGATAGGGGAGACTGATTTTGGGCGGGGTAAGCTGGGTTGAAGGCCTGGAAGGTGGCAATTGGGCGAGGCACAAGGGGGGGAGGTTTTGGGCTAAAAAATAACATCTGAGCCATAGAGGCTCGGCTTTCGCGAACACAGCACGGGGGACCTCTTGATTGGGTAGAGGGGACATATTTTGGGTGGGGTAAGCTGGGGTTTAAGTGCCAGGAGGTGGGGATCGACCTGTGTGCGAGGGTGGGGGGATTTAGGCCAAAATGCGAAAACCGAGCCGTTGGGGCTCAGATTTCGTGAACGCATCGCGGGGGGCCTCTCGATTGGGTAGAGGGAACCAATTTAGTGTGGGGTAGGTTGGGGTTTAAGGGCCGGGAGGTGGGGATCGACCCACATGCAAGGGAGGGGGGATTTGGGCCCAAAAGCGAAAAGTGAGCCGCCGGGGCTCGATTTTCACGAACGCATCACGGGGGGCCTCTCGATTGGGTAGAGGGAACCGATTTAGTGCGGGGTAGGTTGGGGTTTAAGGGCCGGTAGGTGGGGATCGACCCACATGCAAGGGAGGGGAGATTTGGGCCAAAAACCAAAAAGCGAGCCGCCAGAGCTCGGTTTTGGCTAACGCAATGTTGCGGGTGGTGTAGTTGGGTTGTGAGGACCCATCTGGGGTGGGGTAAGCCGGGGTTTCAGTCCTGGACCCGCGCAATCAAGCGGCCCATGATGAGGAGGTGATTTGGGGGGAAAACCGAAAACCGAGCCGCTGGGGCTCAGTTTTGGCTAACGCAATGTCGGGGGTGGTGTAATTGGGTTGTGGGGACCCATCTGGGGTGGGGTAAGCCGGGGTTTCGATTTTGGGCTTGTGCAATCAAGCGGCGCACGAGGAGGGAAGTGGTTGGGCCAAAAATCAGAAACCGAGCTGTGGGAGCTCGGTTTTCATGAACAGACTGCGGGGAGGCTCGCAGTTGGTTAGTGGGGACCTATATGGGTTGGGGAAAATCTAATCAAGGCGGTGGGGGTGCCCGATAAGCGACAGGAGGGGGAGGTGGGGTTGCTGGTGCTTACCTTCTACTTGCCCATCCCCAATCCTTTTCCCTGTTCTTTCTCTGCTCACCAACCCACTCTATCCTCCAATATCCATCCTCCAATACCCCAGATGAGCTGGCAACCGGCCATATGTGTTTGTGTTGTGTTGTGGTCGAGTGATGAGGAAGAGAAAGCGAGACTTAGACGAATCGATCACGTGCGGAGTTACAGAAGCGTTAACTCCGTGCAATATCAATCACCTCGTAGCATCTTCCACAATTTCCCTAAAATCACGAATATATTTATATACACTCTACCAATGACTAAGAATGCTACGATAATTTTAAATTGACCAATTCCGTGCAGTGAGTCTCACAATATCACCATGTCATTTCAGAGTTGCTGAAATTTCCTTTTTTGCTCTTGACTACAAATTCACTACAAAAGTGATATCTCACGGTAAGCTTTTTGATGTCCCATGGTTTGACAACATCGAGTGTGACAGGACATGAAGTGGCTGGAACGCGGGTTAAAAGAACGAGACCCTAATAAATTAGGGACTCGTAAAAGGAAATTCAGCAACTCTGAAACAAAATGAGTGCATAGCGAGTCTCAGTGGACATAATTGCTCAAAGTAAAATCATCGCAATGTTCCTAGTCACTAATAGAGTACATAATAATATATTCATGATTTTAGGAGGTCTGTGGAAAATGCTACGAGGTTGGCAAAGGTATGCGGAATTAAAGCCACGTAGGTCCGAACGCGACGATTCATCTAAGTCCTCACTGTGTTCTCGTGCTCATCACTCAACCACAACACAACGTAAACACACATGGCTGGTGCCCAGCCTCTCCTGGGGCATTATAGGATGTAGATGGGAGGATATAGAGGGTAGGGAGTGGAGAAATGAGTGGGAAATAGGATAGGGGTGGGCAGGTATAAGGTAAGTACCACCAACATCACCTCCTCCTTCCTGCAGCTTATCAGGCACCCCCACCCCTTCAATCTGGAATTTAATCACACCATATAGGTCCCTACTACCAGACTATGAGCCCCCCCATGATTCATTCGCGAAAACCAAGCCACAGGGCATCAGTTTGTATTGTTGGCCCCAACCAGCCCCCCCCTCGCACACTGGTCAATCTCCACTTCCCAGCCCCTCAATCCTGGCTTATCCCACCCCAAATAGGTCCCCTCTACGCACTTAATAGGCCCCCTGTGATTCGTTCGCAAAAACTGAGCCCTGACAGCTCGGTTTTCACTTTTTGGCCCAAATCCCCCCACCCTCGCGTGTCAGTCAATCCCCACTTCCCAGCCCCTCAACCTCGGCTTACCCCGCCCCAAATAGGTCCCCTCTACACACTTAAGAGGCCCCCTGTGATTCGTTTGCAAAAACCGAGCCCTGGCGGCTCGGTTTTCACTTTTGGGCCTAAGTCCCCCCACCTTCGCGTGTCGGTCAATCCCCACTTCCCAGCCCCTCAAACTCGGCTTACCCCGCCCCAAATAGGTCCCCTCTATACACTTAAGAGGCCCCCTGTGATTCGTTCGCAAAAACCGAGCCCTGGCAGCTCGGTTTTCACTTTTTGGCCCAAATCCCCCCACCCTCACATATCAGTCAATCTCCACCTCCCGGCCCTTCAACCCCAGCTTAACCCACCCCAAATAGGTCTCCCCTGTCGATCGATGACACCCCCCACACTCAATTCGCAAAAGCTGAGCCTCTATGGCTCAATTTTGGGTTTTTAGCCCAAAACCTCCCCTCCTTGTGCCTCGCCCAATTGCCACCTTCCAGGCCCTCAATCCCAGCTTACCCTGCCCCAAATAGGTCTCCTCTATCGATCGATGACACCCCCCATGCTTAATTCCTGAAAGCCGAGCCTCTACAGCTCAGTTTTCTGTTTTCTCTTCATTTTTGGTCAATAGCCCCTATTTTCGCGTTTTCAACTATTCATCAGCTTGTTTTTGCACCTGTTTACATTCTACTTCATCTACACATGTATGTATATCATCAATACACAATATTTAGGGTCCAATTCAGATGTGTAATCAGCTGATATGGAATTGAAATTGAATTATTTTGTACTGTGAGAACTTGTTCTTACAAATTCATGGAAAAAAATCAAATGTAACTCCACCCTCTCAACCATGGCTGACCCCACCTTCAATAAGTCCACTCTCGCAATCAATCACCCCATCCCCCACTTGCTCATTGGCCAAAACCAAGCTCAGTTTCCTTTGATTTCCTTATTTAGATGCTTATGTAAGCAATTTGATCGGACATGCCTGGACCATCTACAAGTGGGGTACAATCATATTCCAAGTCCAAAAGGCGAGGGGAAAGCAAAAATGTAAACAATAAAAGTATGATAAAGGGAAGAACAAAAGCTTCACATGGGTGGCCAGCCCATGTGGAGTAATAAGAACGAATATGTGTGAAAAAAAGCGAAAATTTAAGAGTAAAAAAATTGTCTACCAGTATCAAAACATCATCATCACAACCTACTGTCAGTGTTTCAACATATACAGTGGTAGATGAGATGGGACAAGCATTCTTGCCCATAGTTACTGTACTGGATTTTACCCCAGCACAGCCAAGTCCCCTTGTTCCAACACAAGCATTCTCACTTGTGGTTACTATGCAAGATGTTACCCAAGCTAAATCCCCCAGTTTCAACACAAGCATTCACACCTGTGGTTACTATGCAAGTGCAAGATGCCAAGCACAGTCAAAAGCCTCCTGATTCAAAGAACCAATCACAAGGAAGGAGCACTACACATGAATGCCATAACTGGGTCTGCAGCCCCAGTCATAGATCCAATGCGTCATCATGCCCTGCCTGTAGAAGGTGATGGTTGAAGGAGAAGAGGATGGGCATGAGTTGACCGATGTTTTGACCAAAAATGAACTTCTCACGCTTTGGTCATGTGATCAACCCAATTAGGAATTAATCTGATTCACTTGTTAGAACCTCAGTGCTACTTTCACCTGTGAAGCCCATGTAAGCCTTCTCATTAGAGGTGGTATCCCATGGATGTACCTAGGCTAGTTAGACACAATTCATGTTGATTTAGGCATACTGCAATATAGAATGCCTACAGCTTGTAAGGACTTAAGAAAATTTTGAGAATACAGGTCTGTACAGTACGCAAACAGTAGGCTCAGAATGGCAGGTACCGGCAACAAGTGAAACCGACGCATGTCACTCACTGTTCAGCAACATCCCAATCCTAAACGGGTAACTCGTTGCTTCCGCCGCGTCGGCTTTGCTCTTGTCACTGTTGCTTGACAGCGGGCTCAACCACTTCATCAAATATTAGTATTTTTGCTTATTTCTTTCGGTTGTCTTGTTCATACATGTAAATAGTATTAGGGGAAGACCTCTGGTGAGTCATATGCCCCTCCCCCCTTCCGATATTTTTTGACAATTTGGCATGCCCTATAGTCAATATGGGGCATGCTACCTCTCATCTTAGGTCCCAAAATCATGTCCCTACATGCCAATATGTGCTAGAGGGCTTATCTGCCTCTGGTAAGCATATTCATCCTCCCACCCCTCCCTGTACCTCCCTCTGACTGCTCTGTAGGGCTCCCATAACTCTCAAACTCTTTATACATGAGGTTTTTTAATTTTTTTAATTTTTATAAATCCGCGTTTTACTTCTATTGGGGCATAGCCCTATGGTGGAAGCTAAACTAACTGTAGGTAAATAACGTTAAGGTGTCTCGGCGGGTGTGGATCTGGATCAAAGACTACAGGTTGCCGGAGCAACTGTAGAGAGGTGTATGCTGTATGGGCGAACGGGTGGTGGTGTCAGTGGGTTATATGTGTAGTAGTGGTAGTAGTAGTAGTGTGGCAAATATAGTGTAATCTAAATGTAAATCTAAATGAAGTAGGGGATAGGAGAATGCGGATACATGAGGTTAGAAGGTCTATGGTGAAGTGCTAGAGGGATAGAATGTGCAGAGATGATGGGGAAGACCTCTGGTGAGTCATATGCCCCCTCCCCCCTGTCGCCTTTTTTTGACTTTATAGCATGCTACCCCTCATTTTAAGTCACTATATCATGTATGTAAAGTTCTACATGCAATCCAGAGGCCAGGTAAGTCATACCACACTGTCCAGTTGACCATCCCCCCATCCCCCCTCCACTCCCCCTCACTGTACTGCAGACCCTCCCAGGTGCATGTCTCATCCCCCCACATATTCCTACTTCCCCCACCCATTATTTTATCCCTGGGCTATCCCTAGACTCAGTCTCTCTCCATAGCAACCCCCCTCTCCCCCCCTTTGATTTCGCTTTTTTAACACCTGAGACTCTTGCATTACTCCCAGGCCCACCCATATGCCTCACCCCCATGTACATATACCTTTTACTGCAAGCAATGAATGATATTGACCGCTTTTTTGATGTATAAATAAATTTATCAAGGTTGATTGGTTAGCATGCAGCCATTCAGCTGTATATGCAGCCAAAAAGTTGACCATACACTGGCATTCACATAATAATACTATTTACATGTATGAACAAGACAACAGAAAGAAATAAGCGAAAATACTAATATGTGATGAAGTGGTTGAGCCCGCCATCAAGCAACAGTGATGAGAGCAAAGCCGACGCGGCGGGAGCAACGAGTTACCTATTTAGGATTGGGATGTTGCTGAATGAGGAAGCCAGTGAGTGACACACGTCAGTTTCACTTGTTGCCGGTACCTGCCATTCTGGACCTACCGTTTGCGTACTGTACAGACCTGTATTCTCAAAATTTTCTCAAGTCCTTACAAGCTGTAGGCATTCTATATTGCAGTATGCCTAAATCAACACGAATTGTGTCTAACTAGCCCGGGTACATCCATGGGATACCACCTCTAATGAGAAGGTTTACGTGGGTAGCACTGAGGTTCTAACAAGTGGATCAGATTAATTCCTAATTGGGTTGATCACATGACCAAAGCATGAGATACCACCTCTAATAAGAAGGCTTACGTGGGCTTCACAGGTGCAGCTATTTGGCTCTGTTAATTGGCTATCACCTTCAGCTCAGCATCTGTAGTTTGATGTGACAGATGCCTAGTCTCGTCCCCAGCCGTTTTGGGCAATTGCATGGGAAAGTGCTCAGAGGTTTTCAAAAGCTGCACAGAGATTGCCCTATAATGTCTGGTGCAGTTCATATAAGGAACCCCCCTATGGTCACATCAGTCACGTCACCCTGCCTTTTCCACTTATCTCTGTCTCATATCTTTGAGCAACATCAACACATACACAGTTATTCCAACTAGATAGACTCATAAATATTTTTGGTCTAACATCCCCTCTGGTCCTAGTCATGGGTGCTTGTGCCCCAATATAATATGTCCTCGGAACTGTCTTCGGTACCTGAACCAGAAGGCAGCATTGCATATGATGAAAACTGGAATGATATCTTCTGTACTAGGGATGAGGAGGAGGAGGAGCTTATCTCTGATTCAGACTTGTACTATGATGGTACATCATCACCACAATGGCCTCGTGACATCTAGTTGCCAGTTGTAAGGGTCAGTGCCAAAGCGTTCACTGAATATCTAGGTGAGATCATGTTGTATTTGTTGCCAGTCATAGCCATTCTTCCGTTTGGCATCTGCTTGAGCTCTGTCAAGATTGGCATATGATCTGACACATTGTTGCTGATGGGCATCTTGAGGAATCTTTGGCCATTTGAGTACAAAGTGCAGCTGGGTAAGGTAGGAATGCACCTTGAGAACAGAGAGTAAACAAATGAAAATGTCAGAAATGGTAAGTGATGTGACTGATGTGACCATAGGGGGTTTCCTTATATGAACTGCACTAGATGTTATGGTGCAGCTGTGACAAACTTTCTGAAAAACTCCGAGCTTTCCCATGGTGGATACCATAAACGGATGGGAACGAGACTAACAGATGCCACTGGTAAGAGGAAAGCCTGACAAGTGGGGGAATGGTGTAAAGACCAGGGTCTGAGGACTGTACACTGAGCCACTAGTTCTGATGGACTCCACCTGGAGTCTGGGTATACTCCATTGGAGTCCACAGGAGTCTACCAGGAGTTTACTAAGAATATCTATTCTCAGAACTCACTTGGAGTCCAGGTGAACTCCACCCAGAGTCCACCCAGAGTCCACCAGGACCTGATTTGCAGTCCTTCCCAGAGTCCAGCTGGACAGTCCACATGGACTCCACAAGGACTCCACAGGATATATATTGAATATATTTATGGTACTGACACTGAAAAAAGAAATGGATCCACCAAGAATCAAACTCTCAACCCTTTCTGAAAGGATGCCACGCACATGCTAAACCATTCAGCCAACTGGGCATCTATTTTCAGTGCAATTTTGGCTACACATACCACCTGCACTAGCTCAGGGAAACAGCTATGAGGGACAGCCAATGGTGGATGAGATACACCCCTCCTCCCCCTTGTAAGGAACTCAACTCAAACCTAAGACCTAGGGCTACGGAGTCCAGGTCCTCAATGAAGAGGATGGTTCCTGGTACTTAGAATCACCCATGCTAAGTCCAAAGGTAAGAGTGACTGAGAACTCCAGCTAGTTGCTTAGGCTAACTGTCGTTAATGACCCTACTCTATTCCCATATGGGCAGGCAGGAACATCTATTAGTGAGATGATTGAACAGTTACTCAGAAGTGATAACATTATTGCCTCAAATTGGATACAATGTGTGGAATGCAATCAGGAAACCAACCTAAACAATGATCTTTAGACATGTGTCATTCAATGCACCCAATATCAAAACTGCAGCACATCAGAGTGTTTGCAAAAGAAATTTCAAGAATGTCATCCCAGGAGGAGATGTACACAATGCAACAGTGAGCTGGACAAGATTTTCAGATTTGATGTCATTCCAAAAATCCTGGTATTCTCAGTTCAAAATACAGACATAAAAATCAGTAAAAAAATAAGCTTCAAAGATGGAGATGAAAGAGTGACATTTTCTTTGAAAGGAATAGTGTATTTTGGAGACTTCCATTATACATCCAAAGTATGCAGTGGTAACTCTGTTTGGTTCCATGATGGTATGACAACTAGGAAGGAATGCACATACGAAAAGAAACTGTGTGATTTTACAGATACTAAGTTAACAACATGCCAAAATAAAACGGCATCACAGGTAATATATGCTCAAAAGTAACATATACACACTGTCAAAAATTCAGGTAATTCACAAGAGAGTCATGCAGCTTGATTCTCGGCAGCTGACTCCCAGACCAGTAACCCTGAGAGGGACGAGTACCCTGCCATGCAAAGCAATAACCCACTACCACAAGTAAAGCGCAGTCGTCTGCAGCATCATGAGTCACAGGTAGTGACTAAAGATGTGTTCCCTCTGGCTCCGCTTACTAAGTCCGTTTTAGTAAAGGGAAGATAGTTAGTCCAGGTAAAAGATAAATGATAGAAGATTTTAAATAAGAAAATCGGCTGTGGTCACATGTCTGGGTTATTCGTAACAATGCACAGATCCTAGGTTACAGAATTTGAATAAAAGGTTTTGCGAAGGGAGACAGTTTTTTGGTTGTTTTGTCACGGAATGTAACACTTTGTTCACGTGAACGTGCGGGCTGTGGATGCAGCCCATCTTGCTTAAAGCTTTGTTTCTTATATATTTATTCTCATCTTGTCTTGTACTTATACTTCAACATCATCAATCCATAACACAATACTGTTTAGTTCGTTGGATCCCATCTTAGTGTTGGATATTCATATATCCTTCCACTAATCATAGAAACATGACTCTCATTACCAGAAAATATGATTGTCAAACAGTTAATTGCTTGGGGATTTTCCCCATATGCCCCACTAGCTTACTGGCAGAGGGTAAAATTTACTATTCCATCATAATCACCACAAGATATTGTCATAAATATTGAAGAAATTTTGATAAGGCTGAAGAGACCTTCCAGACTATGGTGCAAAGGCTGTTCTCAGGAAAGCTTCAATCTCCTTCTTATGTCGCACCTAATCCAGCACAGATGAGAATGATGGCTTGACAGCAGTAAGTAATAAAGTTACCTTGCTTCCCGTTGCAACGGAGCTCGTAGGACCACGACCTGCATAGTGAGGATACTTGCCTTTATGATGCTGTGTCTCCCGACCTGCAGTGTAAATACGAGGACCAACATAAGTCCAGGCACCATTGTTCAGAGGTTCCTCCTGAGACCATGTTAGTATAACCACGACGAAGTTTCCGTATCATGGTACGTACTTGACACCAGAGCAAATCAGCATTGGGATACTTATCGAGGTGGGGAGTGACCTGGAAGATTTGCGATCAGCATTGATCTCGCACGGAACGGTGCCAGTGCTCACAATATCGTACGGGAACGGCGAAAGCTGTTCAATGCGACTTATGGCGACATCCTTGATACCCTTTTCCTCTCTCTCTTGCAAGAGGGCGAAGTACACTTGCCCTGTAGGAAGTCATGACCATGGAGCCACCCTGATATTATTTGCACAAACCTGAACAAAGAATATGACGCCTGACATCCTCCGGAGGAACCAAGTCTTCAGGGTGAGGTTCGGGCAGATAACGCTGGAACTGTGTATCCCCAGTCATATCCGACAAGTCGGAGCGAGCCTTAGGATGACGGAGAAGAGATTTGGAGAAGAAAACAATGAGCTATACAAAGATCATAAATAAACCTTAGGACGTGTCAGCTGCAAAGAGCTCACCGGTTTACGGAAATCACGATGGATTTGACGTCGAAGGACGTGGAACTACACAACAATCAGTAAGATGCGAGCTACTCGAGCCTAAACTACAACATACATAATTTGCCGGAGTTCTGGAATAATTCAATGATCCATTAATCTCAGCAGCAGCGAGCTAGAGACTATTCAACACTCACGTAGGATACACAACCTGCATATTACAATCCTGGTGTTGTCTCTCAATCTTGGAGGGATAGATGTGTGGATGGTCATCGCAAAGCTGCAAGAAGCGCTCTATTCTGGCACTAGAGTGCTCCGGGCCCTGTCCATCGTAACCATGCGGGAGACTCATAACCAGACCGCTACGTTGCAGCCACTTGCGTTCTCCAGCTGCAATGAACTGATCGATAATGCATTGGGCGTTGTTAGCGAAATCGCCGAATTGTGCCTCCCAAATGGTCAGCGAGTCAGGAGATACCAGCGAATAACCGAGTTCAAATCCCAAAGTGCCGTATTCCGAGAGCGAAGAGTTGCAGATGATGAACCGAGCTTGGTTGGAGCCTAAATCGTTGAGCGGTATATACTGTTGCTCATTGACTTGGTCGTGAATGACGGCGTGACGCTGCGAAAAAGTCCCGCGTTCGACGTCCTGCCCAGAGACACGAACATGGATCTTTTCGAGAGCAAGGGAACCAAAGGCAAGAGCCTCAGCAGTGGACCAGTCAATATTTTTGCCCTCGTCCACTGTCTTTCCGCGGGTGCTAAGAATACGAGCAAGGTTACGATGGGGGGTGAAGCCGGAAGGTGTAGTCGAGATAGCCTTGCCGATACGCTTGAGTATGTCCTCGTCCGCGCCGGTAGGTCGGGTGGGCAAAGTCTCCTCAGCAAGCTGACGCGGAGATGGGAAACCTTGCCATGAAGCTGAAAGCCACTCCTTGCTAGTTGGCACGTAATCCTTGGACGCCGCGGCCGCCTTCTCAAGCATACCCCAGACCCACTTCTTGTGCTCCTCGATATCCTTTTCGGTGAAAGTGCCTCGTCCAACCAAAAACGTGGTGTACTGAGTCAGTGGCGTGGGCTGCTTCTCAATTGCCTTGTACATTCTAGGTTGAGTAAAACTGGGCTGGTCAGTTTCATTGTGACCGTAGCGACGGTAACAGACAATGTCGATGACGACGTCCTTCTTGTACTTGGCGCGATAGTCGGCGGCAAGTTGGCAGACGAAATTGACTGCCTCGACGTTGTCTCCATTGACATGGAAGATAGGTGCATCGATGGACTTGGCGATATCAGACGGATATGGCGTCGAGCGAGCGAAACGAGGATCAGTCGTGAAGCCGATCTGATTGTTAACGATGAGGTGTATTGTGCCGCCAGTACCGTAGCACGGAAGATTGTGGAAACCCATAGTCTCATACACAATACCCTGTCCCGCAAATGCTGCATCCCCATGAAGCAGCACGCCCATTGCCGTGGTATGGTTGGCTTCGTCCTGCTCGAAGTGCTGAATGGCACGTGTCTTGCCGAGAACGACGGGATCCTCGGCTTCGAGATGGGATGGATTAGCGACAAGCGAGAGGGATACCTTCTTTCCGGATGGAGTGGGCCGGGTATAATTTGCACCGAGATGGTATTTCACGTCTCCAGCAGGCGAATCATCGGATTCCATGCCAGAGAATTCGTTAAGAATGGCTTCTATGGGTTTCCGAATGACGTTGGCGAGGACGTTAAGACGGCCTCGATGAGGCATACCAATGGTGACATGTTTGACACCATGGTCTACGGAGCGGTCAATGAGAGCCTTCATGCCAGGAATAAGCGCCTCGCATCCCTCTAAACCAAATCGCTTCTCGTTGGGGTACTTGCTTGCGATGAACTTCTCGAAAGACTCTGACCAGATCAGCCGGTCCAGAATCATGCGCTTCTCCTCTAAGGTGTAGTTCCAGGGCTTGGGGATTTCGACGCGCTCCCTGATCCAGTCACACTGTTCCTTATCTGGGATATGGATGTACTGAATTCCAACAGCCCCACCTGAATGAAGCTTAGCGATAGCTGATGTACTAAAGAAATACTACTCACAGTAGATACGCTGGCAAAGTTTGATGATTTCGCGCAAACTCATAGATTTGCGGTTCTCGGTTGCGAAGTGAGGTAAAATACCGGGACCAAGGGTGATCTGCTTATCCATGTCGCGCTCCGTGAAACCATAGCGACTAAGCTCCAGCTCAGGAGGGTGAATGTCTTCTAGATCTGTGTCAAGAATGCCTAAAGGGTCGAGTTCGGCGACATGGTGTCCGCGAACTTGATATGCTCGAACAAGCAGTTGCGTCTGTCGTGATGCATGTGAGCAAGGGGATGACAAAACTAGGCGTGCAACTGACCTTCAAATGGACATCTAACTCCGCGCCACCATTGGAATGAAGAGCGGGTGCTCCATCAGCTGGGGCAGGCAGAAGGCTCGGAGGAGGTGAAAAAGCTTTCGAGCTTGGCAGCCCTTTGTCCAGACCCGAAAAATACACATTCCAGGAGGCATGGACAGAATTGGGATCTTGTCTCCAGTGACGATACATCTCGTCAGCATAGTACGCATTCGTGCCATTTGCGAACAGGTCATTGGGTGACGGGGGAGTAGCAGGGGTCGCCAGATAACGGTGCAAGACAAGAGGGGAACGAGAGGCACGCTGTGCCCATCGCCCGAGAGACAAGGACCTGAGCTGCCTCGACAGCATCGTTTACGGGCTGCGAGACTCTTCAAGTTCTTTATAAGAGCTGGCGGGTCGATCCGTTTCGGACTTGCGTCGGCCGCCACCGCCACAGCAATACTCCATGTTCTGTCTACGCTCAACCAGGGCTTATCATGTGTCCCAAGGCATCCCCCCGCCTCTGCGTGGAGTCAAGATTCTCGACCTGACAAGGGTTCTCGCCGGTCCAACCGCTACCATGGTCTGTTCTTACAAGTCAACCGGGGACCCGTGTTTATGACATCCTGGTAGCTACTGGCCGATCTCGGTGCCGACGTAATTAAAGTCGAAGAGGTCCTTCGAGGCGATGATACCCGTTGAGCATTCCAACCTCCCATCCAATGTACCTCCCTGACCTCTGGTAATACAGGATCATGGAGCCCCCCTTCGGCCCCCCTGGTAGAAAATGCACCTTCCGGAGCGCCCCCCGAGTCTGCCTATTTTATCGCTGTCAACAGAAATAAGCGATCAATCACTGTAAATTTTAAGACTCCAGACGGTCTGGAAATAATGAAGAAACTAATCCGCCAGTCTGATGTGCTGGTGGAAAATTTTGTTGCTGGTAAACTTGCGTCAATGGGTCTTGGGTGGGAGGTAAAACATCCATGACTTCATTCATGAGTCAAACGGTCGCTTGATAGAAAGCCACGTCGCAGGACTGCAAAGAGATCAATCCACGTTTGATTTACACGTCGATAACCGGTCAGATCTCTTGTTCCTTCTATACCAGCTCGCGCCTCATCTCTTTCCAGGATATGGCCAAACAGGTCCCTACCGGCAGGCCGCAGGATATGATGTGGTGATAGAGGCAGAAGCCGGTTTAATGCATATGTTCGCATTTCGCCTTCACCCATTCCACTGGCCGTTGTAAATTAATACTCTTAGTACCGGCGAACCCGATCGACCCCCTGTCAAGGTGGGCGTTGCGTGCACGGATATCTGGACGGGCCTCTATGCCCATGGCGCCATCATGGCAGCCATTCTCTCGCGCGAGAAGACTGGTAAAGGCGTCTGGATTGATTGTAATTTGTTTGAGTCGCAAGTGCGTGGGCCTTATCGTAGTGTGAATTCCTAATAACAATAATAATAAACTATGGTTCGTAGTTAGCGGGGTTGGCAAATATAGCCTCCAACTATTTGGTTGCAGGCCAGGAAGCTTCGAGACACGGAACGGCGCATCCGTCTATCGTGCCTTATCAAGTATTTTCATGTAAGGATGGTTTCTTGATGATAGGCGCAGGGAATGACAAGCAGGTGAACCCCTGAGCTCTTGGAGTAAAAGAAAATCATGACGACACCGTTCTGACAGTTCAGGCTCTTTGCAGAGAAAATCCTCCTGCAACCTGCCCTCGCTGATGACCCCAGATTTTCAAGTAACGGTGCACGTGTAAAAAACCGGGCGGAACTCATCCAGATCATCACAAACGTACTTGAGCAGCACAACAGAGACCATTGGATAAAGCAGTTCACCGGGCTTGGGTGCGTCGCTCTTTTCGTCCGATTGATATCGTGACTCGATCTGAGATTGATTCGGAAAGTGTTCCATTCGGGCCTATCAACAACATCCGGGAAACATTCGAGCACCCGCAGGCAATCGCTCGTGGAGCAATTATTGAAATCGATGTATGTTTTATGTAAACTCGGACTCATGACTCATATTGTCTGATTTTCCACCTCACTAGCATCCACGTGCTGGCAGGCTGAAGCTAGTCGCACCTGCTGTTACATACGACGGCAAGAGGATGCCTGTGACCCGCCCTCCACCGTATTTATCAGAGCATACTTCGGAGGTAATAATGTTTAGCTTTGAATCTCCAATCGGAGCTAATTCTTTACCACGCAGGTGTTGTCCGAGCTTGGGTACACCACAGAGGAGATTGTGCGCCTGCGTCAAGATAAAGTTATCTGAAATGGCTAGAGCGTTGGGGTTGGTGGAGCGCCTTCGGAGGACAAAGCCGTTCCCTCCATGTTTCCCTCCAGCAAATCGGATGTTTTTTATACTGTCTTTCTGATATGGACTGTCTGTGTGAATGCCATGTGGGAGAGGCGCCAGCCAGAGCGGGAGATCAGCAAGGACCGCATATGGATCGGCTGGACTGTAACTCTGATATGGCAGTCGTACGTACAACGAAAGAGCTGCAAAGTTCTGATCCGGTGAAACGTCATGAAGTGTGTGACATGTGTGTAAGATGCAAGTGCACAACGGCCCTGTCCGAGCTCAGTTACATACTTACTGCTTTCGAGTTCACCACTTCTTGTACTTTACCTTCGTCTATTTTTCATGGCCTCAGACACTCTCAATTCCCGCCATCAATCACTGCCTCCTACATTAGAAGATCCCACCGTCAGCAGAGCCCGTTTGCCATCCGTCGAAGTTAACGAAGCATCCAGCTCAGCTAGAGCTCGTTCCACTTCCATCGACTTGGAGAGCTTGACTCCCAGGACAGTAACACCTGCTCCTCAGTTGCGCAGCGAGACTAGATCGGGATCGGTAGAACCCACGTCCAGCCAGGTACGTAGTTCTGGCGTGCCTTGACGATCCGGAGGCCCATCATTCTCTAAACGCTGACTGTAATCGTGGTGTAGCCGACTCCGCCTGATACAATAGACATGGAGACGTTCCAACAAATTCTTGATCTTGATGAGGATGGCACTCGGGAGTTTTCGAGAGGGATGGCTTGGGCATACTTCTCGCAGGTGAGCAGTACGTTTGATGATATGGACAGAGCCTTGTAAGTCTTCCATGAACTTTCTTATTTCCTTGTCTTACACTGTTGGCTTAGCGAGATCAAAGACCTCGCCCAACTCTCACATCTCGGCCACTTTCTAAAAGGCTCGTCGGCCGCTCTCGGTGTATCCAAAGTGCAAGCATCATGTGAGAAGATACAACACTACGGACAACTGCGGGACGAAGAAGAAAGCAAAGACTTGACGAGTGAGGCTGCCCTGGGCAAAATTGAACCTCTACTGGAAACCGTGAAAGATGAGTATGCAGCGGCCGAGAAGTGGATGAAGAATTGGTACTTGGAGAATGACCCAGACGGCGAGAATTAAGCGGGATGCGTAGCATACGATGAAGAGACCGGGCACCAGAAATAATGCAGGGGGTGATTGGCTCCTATAATACTGCCCCACCAATCAATCGACTTCTGGCGCTTTCGACTCGCTCTACTGTACAAGCAAATATACCCATTAATTAGCCTTTTCTGACGTCACGATGAACCTGTGCCTGAATTTGAAGGAGGCGCGTTGGACGCGTCTTGTCTCCTCCCGCCATCATGACTCTCGCATTGACACCTCCCCAAGTATTCTCAGCTTTCCCCTACAGTCCACCGTACCCAATTCAAGCGGGCCTCATGCACCACCTATACGAATGCATCGAACACAAGAAAGTTTCGATCGTCGAGAGTCCAACGGGCACTGTCAGCTCTTCTTCACGTTATACGCTTTTACGGTGATCACTGACCTATAAAACTACGCCAGGGCAAGACCCTAAGTCTCTTATGCGCAAGTCTAACGTGGTTGGCCGATGAGAAGGACCGTGCACGGAAGGGCAAAATGGTCGCATATGCATCGGACAACGGTTGATACTAATCCGATTCCTGTAAACGCGCTGATTTGATATAGAGATGTTGTCAGGTCCAGACTGGGTGATAGCCCAGACAATGGAACGACATCGCCGCGAACTTGAAGCGGGGGAGGCTGAATACGAAGAACGGCTTGCTAGTGCTCGCAAGAAGGAAGCGAGCTTAAAGAAAATGGCGAAAGCCAGAGTGACGAAAAAGCCCGTTCGTGCTTCTCGTGGATTTATCTCGCCATTGACCCACGTAGGAAGCCTGTATAGAAATTAAACCATGACAAAACACAACCGAGCGACCCTTCAGATGACGCGTTCCTTCCGGAGGACGGTGCGCTTGTCGACGATAAATCCACAGACAACATATCTCCGGCACTCCGCGCCCTAATGGCAAAGTATATTATTGGCAATTGTTTTCAACACGACCTTCTAATCATTTCATCATCTAGAGTCGACCAAGTCTCGAACCGTGGCCCCAAACCAGATGAACCCGAACCCACATGCACAAAAATATATTACGCGTCGCGCACGCATTCACAACTCTCACAGATCCTTCCTGAACTTGGCAAGCTCAAACTGCAATCGCAATCAAATGCGGCAGTTCCTGTCCTTTCCGACGCAGAACCTCCGTCGTTGGGTAGGAAACGACCAGACGGTGAGATATCCACGGATGATGAACTTCGCCCCCAGTGGAGGGCTGTCTCTCTTGGGTCAAGAAAACAGTTGTGCATTAACGACGAGCTACGTGCAAGAGTCGGAGATCTAGACGAGAAATGCCGTGAATTGCTTGGAGGTAGGATTTCACGACTTTTATACCACTGTTTTGCCAATATGGCATCGTGACCAGGAAACTATCTGACATCCTTGCTGTAGAAAAGAAAGAAAACAGATGCCAACATCTACCGCCAGTGGATGAAGATTCAAAGATGGTTGACTTTCGAGACCAAATCCTAGTACTCCCCTTGATTCTTTCAATGTTCAGACATTGACCTGCTTAATCTCAGGCGTCCCCAAAGGATATTGAAGATCTGGCTGCCGCTGGCCGTCTCGCTCATGCCTGTCCTTATTTCGGGTCAAGAAGGGCTATTCCCCAGGCAGAGGTAATTCTTGCAGCGAGTTTCCACCATTTCCCATCTCAACGAGTGGCGTATTATAGTTGGTGACCCTGCCGTATAATCTTCTGCTCCAGAAGACAGCACGAGAAGCTCTTGGCATCGACTTGACGAACCAGATTGTCATCATCGATGAAGCCCATAGTCAGTGATTGAATATATAAAGCGCGCGCAATAATTCATTTCCCTCTAGATTTGATATCTACTATTCTGTCCTTGGCCACCACTCGTGTACCCTTCCATACACTCGATACCTCGTTGTCTCAAGTCTCAATATATTTAACAAAATTCCGGACCCGCTTGTCAGCGAACCACGTTCTCCATCTCAAACGCCTAATTACTTTCTTGGAAGCATTGAAAAGGTACTCAACTGAATGGCTGGAAGCCGCAAAGGGCAAAAAACAACTGGGTGGGGGAGTGGAAGTAATGACTGTCGCTGAATTGATGCAACGGGTTGGTCGAAAAGCGGAAAGTATAAATATGCTGGAAATTGAGTCGTACGTTCGTAGCAGCAAAGTACTGATATTCCTTTCTCGATACAGAACTCGAAGTCTAATTTTTCAGCTTTACAGATCGCGAGGAAAATTAGCGGATATTCAGACAAGTTGGCGGAGACGGCTGCAGGCCAAGGTAAGCTTAAACATCTATAAATCGGCGGACTCTCAATGTGCGACTGGAAGACCCTGCCAAATTGGCACAAGTCAGACGTGGCGCTACTCCGCCCCTCCATGTGATAGAATCATTTATGCTTGCGCTGACGTCTGCGAATGACGGTAAGCAGAGGAAGCTTCTGAAGAATATGTGTATTGGTATCTATCACCACACTTAGATGGACGTGTATGTTTTTCCGTCACTGGCCAGCCGAACCAGGAGCAAGTCGAAATCAGATACCAGCTGCTTAATCCTTCGACTCCCTTTCGGGATGTCGTGGATGCAGCACGCTCAGTGATCCTTGCTGGAGGTACCATGTCTCCGGTTTGTCAACTGTTATGCATTCTCCGAAATTTTCTGACCACTTACTACAGATATCAGATGTTGTGGCCCAATTATTTTCTCATTTGCCGCAAGATCGACTATCAAATTTTACATGCGGCCACATTATTCCTTCTACCAATTTGCAAACTCTTGTTGTGTGTAGAGGTCCGCGAGGCGCTGACCTAGAATTCAAATTCGACCGACGAGGGGATAAATCAATGGTAAATTATGCTTCTAGTGTGTATTGTTGCTGGAATTCACAGGCGCCCACAAAGATCGCAGAACTTGGCCAGATTTTGTCAAATTTCATCAACGTTGTGCCAGGGGGGATGGTGGCCTTCTTCCCATCCTACAGTTTTTTAAATACTGTCAAGGCAGAGTGGACTACAAGCGGCACGATGGAAAAGTTCAACGCAAAAAAGAAGGTTCGTTGATCGCTTTTGCTGGAGAAATGGAAATCTTATATTCTCTTAAGGTTTTTCTAGAGCCACAGGAGACCACGGATGTGGAAAGTGTTTTGCGCGACTACGCAGCGGCATGCCACACCTCGGTATGTTCATCATTCCTTAGAACCGTCTCGTTAAACTCATTTCCGCCAGAAATTGTCGGCCGACAAAGGAGCAAAAGGCGGAGCCTTGCTGTTTGCTGTCATCGGGGCAAAACTCTCTGAAGGCTTGAATTTCTCCGATAACCTTGCGCGCGCTGTAGTCATCATTGGTCTGCCTTTTGCCAACCTCAGTTCCCCTGAGCTTCGGGAGCGTATGAAGTACGTAAACAGGCTTGAGGCTAAGTCTAACGTGCAGAAGAAATTTGGACAGAAAGACGCCGCTGCAGAATTGTATGAAAACATGTGCATGAATGCAGTCAACCAGAGTATCGGTGAGCAAGTTCGAGTTGCCTCGCCAAGAGAGGGATGTCGATTGACCGCCGTCGACCCCGCAGGTCGAGCAATTCGACATCGAGATGACTGGGCATCACTCATACTTATCGACCGCCGATATGCCTCCACGCCGCTCCGTAACAAACTCCCACAATGGATCGGTGAAGGTACAGTCATCACAGAATCCTTCGGCGTCACCATGAAGCATATGGGCGAATTCTTCCGTAACAAAAGGACATTGCCTTCTTGACCATTACACGTTTGGGACCTGTCAAGGATACTGCTGCTCCATATCATACCCAACTCTAAGTCTCCATCGGCTGCTGACTTGGGGATCGATATGTAGCCTTAATCTCGCAGATCAAGCATGATGGTGCTGAGACGAAAACGAAAACCCAAAGACTACACAAAGACAACAGACATTTATGGCCAGTTCCAAACATAAAATGGTCCTTCGAAACGGTATTTAATCCAATACCACAATCTGGACAGCAAAAAACCCCACCGTTGAGTGTTTGGGAGCTGAGCAGACCTGGCTTTATATTCAATCATTTATTACGTAAATTCGCTATCAATTTGTGCCCAGATTCAATTGTTGTGTTTGAAAGTCACTTGGGCGAGCGGGAAACTGCAATATTACGAATCCATCCACTTGTTGAATACAAATAGACCATGTTTTCGTTGACACCAACACCAACACCATACCTTCTGCATCTTAGAGAATTATCAATGCATGACACTGGAAAAAAAGATGAGGCGAGGGAATCATGATATTGAATAGCAGAAACAAGTCACACAACAAATCAAAACAACGATGAGAAAGTAAATTCGATGATAAACCAATAAAGATTTTGAATGCAAATGAAAACAAGACACTGGGATAGTAGTATGTGCACTTGTCCAAAACGCGAATGTACAAAATGATGATGGTGCAAAGGGTATGCATAGAATTGCAGGTAAGGGGTAGATGGATATTTGCGGGGAAGGATGAATAAAATCAATTACAAAGGATGATGGTGTCTACTTAGGCAAAGGTTGGATGTCTTTTGAGGCCTCGACTTTTGCCCCAGGAAGAGGTCTCGGCTGTGGGACCCGACCGTGTACGACGGTTGTCGGGAACGACGGATTCGGAGACGGGTTTGTCTTTGAAGGCAAGCAAGTCATAAAGAGACGCTATTTGATCTCCCTAACAACGTTAAGATGTCAGTAAAGGACCGGAATTTGGGCGAAATCCCTGACCTTCTGCTCAAGGATATCGATAACCTCCCGAAGATGCTCCGCGAGGACATTCCGTTTGGAAACATTTGACGCAGCATCCATGAGCCCGTACTGTTCCGCTAATTCAACGTAGATGCTACAGTGGATACCAGCGTCGATTAGCAAACATGTCGCACACGAGAGACACTATGACAGACCTCTTATAATGCGTGAAATCATCTTCAAGTTCCCTCAATACCCTAGCCAGAACAGTTTGAGGTGGCAGTCCTGCATCCCGCCTCCATTGAGTAGGATCCTGTGAAAACGTAACATGTTCGCGCTGTTTCCCCTTGCCTTTAGATTGTGTGTCGGGACCTTCTACGAACCCCTCATCCTCGTCATCTGTGTCGGTATCCTCAACTCGAGCCCTCATGTCGCGATTCTCTCGCCTTGGGATCCAAGACGGCGAGTCAGGCTGCCTGCGCCTCCGATGACACACCGTACAAGTCTTGGCATTATGTTCCGGGGCAGAGAAAAATAGTCTCTCGAGATGACCTCCACGAATCTGTGGGAAAGGTATCGCTGAAGAATCATCGTCTGCGACCATGGCAGGTTTGGAGCGTCCATGAGATGGGCGTCGGGAGGGATTCGCAGTAATTGGAGCGGCAGGACGGGAGGTCGACTGAGCTTGATCGACAGGCATCGGTGGACCTCTGGCGGCAGTGGAAGGAGACGGAGCAAGGTTGTCCCTGCGCAAACAGTCGCCATCATCACCGGCCTCCCTAGAACGATCGGACCTTCTTTCCTCCAACTCCAGAGAAATACGATCCAATTCTTCACCGTCGATGAACCGCCTAGAAGAGGGTTTGGCGTTGGTGGAGGAACCAAGAGTGGCACGGTCTGTTCTCGTCATCCGATCCGCCTGAGGAGCGAGGGCACTCTCTTCCTCATCACTTTTCTCCTGCACTTGTTTCATCGCCCTCCTCTCGTTCAGCCCTTCTTCTACAACTCCCTTAAGTACCTCCACCTCACTCGCAAGTTTCTCGACCTCCTCCCTCAACCTTTCTACCTCCGCACTCTTGTCCCTCAGGGTTCGCGCGTCGCGTTCGCGCAAGACGCGCAGCTCACTGAGCAACTGTTGGTGGGAAGATAACTCGGAGGTCAAACGTGCGAGGTGCGTACGAAGGGTTACGATCAATGCTTTGAGGGCTGCAAATAACAAGATAAATCTCGTGCACATAAAACAAAAGAGAAATGTGTACCCTTCTTCTCTTCAACAACCCCGCGGTACCTTTCCTCCAACTCCCCGTCGTCCTCGAACCGTGTAGTCTTTGCTTTCCCCTTCCCCTTCGCCAGCGTCTCCGTTCTCTGGGTTTGACGCTGCACATCCTCGCGCTGTTGTACGATAACGCTCTCCCTCTCCATCACCCTTGAGCGTTCACGCGCCACTTCAATCTTACACGCATCCAGCTCCCGTTCCAACTCCCTTACTCTCCGCCTCGATATCGCGTTCTCAGACTCGAGGTGCGCAAGTTTGGATTGTACAGAAGCAAGGACCGAGAGAAAGCGGGCTGTCAAAATGACATCAATCAAAATTTTATCAGGAATCAGAGGTTAACAGACATACCTTCAGCTTCTCTAGGCTCTTCGTCCGCCTCATATGCATGATAATCCATGCCATTCTTAGCAGGACTAGCTACAGCGCTCGTCAATCCAGTAACATCCGGTAAATGCACCACAGGCGCCCTCGGTGTCGCTCTTCTGTCCGAGCTTAACGCGTTTCCAATATCACTGAACGGATTCCTCTCCACTCCGCCGCTAGCTCGACTCTTTCCTTTCCGCTCGCGCACCGTGCTTTGCGCCAAAATATCATCTTCCTTATCTCCATCCCTGATGGCAGCCCCCCATATAACCCTCTGCTCGGCCTCAATATCCCTGGCCAATCCCTTGGCCATCTTGGTGAACTTCGAGCCCACAGTAGACGGCGTTGGCGGTTGCACAATGACTTCAGGCCGATGGACAGAAGATCGTTTGGGGGGTGGTTTAGGGGTAGGAAAATCATTCTCATCTTTTTTGGAGGTCCCCCGGGGAGGAGAGGAATTTGATCGCTGAAAGGTGGAAGGACCTGCCGCGCGAGTAAGGTTTTGAGTGTGGTTTAAATGTGCACGCACGGGCTGTGTACTTTTGGGTCTCTTGGGAGAGAACGCCGCGACACGATGTAGTGCCTCGGTCAACTTGGGACGGTTACTCCGAGTGGAGGAATCAGTGTCTGAACCAGACGAAGTTGATTCAGCAGTGGGACGAAGACGGGCAGCCAGCGATGCCGCTGTTGCTGCGTGACCTGATTGGAGGACACGATCTAGTTCAGCAGTGTCATCCACAACAAGCGGGTCGAATGCGATAGCTGAAGCCGCCTAAAAGAAAGAGTAGTTTAGAAATTAAACACGAAATATAACTGGGGAACTTACCTGATATCTTGACTTTGATGCATCAATATCGAACATGCTGAAGCGACTTCCAGCAGCCGCTGTCATATCACCCAACGGCCTGTCAGGATCATATTCTGCTCCGCTCATACTGACCTCCCTTCTTCCTCCGCCGGCGTGGCCCCTCAGCCCGGCGCTAAGTGTAAGAGCGCTGGCATGATGAGCCGCCGTACTCATACTTTCGCCGCCATATGGATTGACGCCTCCATCGTCATCGTCGGCGGTTCGGTAACTCCAAGCATGGAGATGACTATCCATGTCCCCAACAAAGTTATCGCCGTCAAACGACGCAAAAGCGTTAATGGCAAAAGGTTCTGGGCCTGAATTGTGACGTGGGTACTCCACAGATGATTCGTAATTGTGATCCGAGTCTTCTGGATGTGAAGACAGGTGTAGTGATAAGTCTGTGTTGTGTGGTAGGTTATGTTCAAGCTGAATACGACTATGTTCGAGCTCGTCGCCACGAATGGGCCCTGCTCGCAAAGGCGACGACTGCCTCGCGGGTGATCTCATTGTGCTCATCGTCGTCGGCGTTGTGTATCGCAGTGACGGCGAGGACGAGCGGGACACGCACGGGGTAATGGAACTAAAATGCAAGAATAAACAATCATTATATTCCCGGCGCGTCGCCACGTGACACGCGCGGCCCGGACGCAATGCCATTATTTTCAATATTCTTTCTTTCTTCCTCCATGGCAGATCGACCACACAAGGCGCACAGACCAGCTCAGTCTGGCGCAAAGGCAGATAAGAAGGACAAGGGCAAGGAGAAACAACAGGGTTTCAATGAAAAAGTCGGTCACTTCTACTCAGATTCGTTTCATGCTGACATTGCGCTAGGCCTTTGCACCAAAATCAGGTCGACGAGCGGACCGTCAAGGCAGACGGAATATCGAACGAGACCAGACTCGTCTGCATGTCCCACTGGTCAATCGTACTCCAGATAACGAGCCGCCCCCGGTGATCGTAGCCATTGTTGGGCCTCCAGGGGTGGGCAAGTCGACTCTACTCAAGAGTCTCGTACGGCGATACACAAAGCAGACTTTAAACGAGGTCAAGGGCCCAGTAACCGTTGTCAGCGGCAAGAAACGACGGCTTACATTCATAGAATGCAACAATGACCTAAACTCGATGATCGATATTGGCAAAATCGCAGACCTCGTCCTCCTAATGATCGACGGCTCATTCGGTTTCGAAATGGTAAACTCAATCATTCTGCCTCCAGTATGTACACTCCCAGGCTAACAACTCCTTAGGAAACATTTGAATTCCTAAACATTCTCCAATCTCACGGCTTCCCAAAAGTCATCGGCGTCCTAACGCACCTCGACCTCGTCAAAAAAGCTGCGACCCTCTCCTCCACCAAAAAAGCCCTCAAGAAGCGGTTTTGGACAGAGATATACGCAGGAGCAAAGCTTTTTTATCTCTCCGGGGTACTTAATGGCCGATATCCCGACACCGAGGTTATGAATCTGAGCAGATTTATTAGCGTCATGAAATTCCGTCCCTTAGTGTGGCGCAATACCCATCCCTACCTCCTCGCGGACCGTCTCGAAGATCTCACCCCACGGGAGCAAATTCGGCAGTCCAATAAGAAATGTGACCGTACTGTCACATTATATGGCTACACGCGCGGTACACACCTCCGTCCGTCATCGTCAGTCCATGTACCTGGGGTTGGGGATCTACACATCAAGTCCGTGACGCTACTGTCGGACCCCTGTCCATTACCAGATGCTGATAGTGAAAAGAGGAGAAAATTGAGCGAGAAAAAGAAATTATTGATTCACGCGCCTATGAGTGATGTTGGCGGGGTTGTGTATGATAAGGATGCGGTTTGGGTTAACGTCCCTGGGAGTTTCACGCGGGGAAATGGGGATGGTAAGCGACTCTTCATTTGGATTATATCCATATTATTCATAAATTACGCGCAGTACCGCAAGGCGAGGGAGAACAGATGGTAATGGACCTCCAGGATGTAGATGCCACCTTGGAGGACTCTGTCGCACAAAGCCATATACGACTCTTTGGCTCTTCGTCGAACCATCTCATGGTTGACCCTTCGCGAAATGAAGTTCTACATGAAGACGAGGATCTTGAAGGTGACGATAACGAGGAAGGATCCAACGAAGAGTCCGATCCTGACGAGGATGAAGATGAAGATGACGATGGCATGAACGATAATTCGGAGGAACCGCAAATCAATGACCGTGGGCGCTTAACAATGCGCAATCCCCTGCGCTCAACACGAAACGTTTCTTTAGGTGCAGACCGCTCAGGCCAAGACGTTGAATATGCCGATAGCGATTCCGATCTCGGGGATGATTTCCATGATAACCGGATACCAGACGAGGATGATGAAGAGGATGATATACCCAGTGATGAGGGTTCGGATAGCGGTGATGAAGATGAGGAGGATGCCCCACGATGGAAATTGAACCTAGCGTCCCAAGCACACGATTCATTCCAGCTGCACTCTCGCAAAAATCGTCAGAAAGATTGGATGAAGCTCATATACTCGAGCTCACTGACACCCAGTCAGATCCTTCAAGACGAAAAAGCTGCCAATCACGAGGACGATGAGGCTGACGATGATGACGATGACTTTTTCAAGTTGCAGAAGGGCAGTATACTTGACGACGAGCATATAGATATGACAAAAGATATTTTGACAACAGATGATCTCAAAGCATGGGGGGATGAAGAAATGCTCGATTCTATTCGCGGACTCTTCATCACAGGGAGTCACGACGCTGCTGAGGGCGAAGCAACCGCAGCCGACGATGAACACGAAGACCTGGAAGGTGGCGACTTCGAAGATCTCGAAGCCGACACCACAAATGCAGAAGCAGAACCCTCCCGACCATCTTTAAATGGGAACCCTGAGTCATCTGGCGCATCTGCCCTGGCCGCCAAAAAGGAAGCTCTGAAGCGCAAATTCGACGAACAATACGATGATCCCGACTCCTCCAAGTTAGACTTCTACGAAACCCAAAAAGACGAAATATCTCGCCAACTTCAGCTCAATCGTGCCGAATTCGAAGGTGTCGATGCTGAGTCTCGTGCACTCGTCGAAGGGTACCGTCCAGGCTCGTACGTCCGCATTGAACTTGCCGATGTTCCATGCGAGATGATTGAACACTTCGACCCAACATACCCTATCATCGTCGGAGGACTCTTGCCTGCCGAAGAACGGTTTGGCTATATCCAAGTCCGCATCAAACGTCATAGATGGTACACCAAGACCCTCAAAACCAATGACCCCCTTATCTTTTCGCTTGGATGGCGTCGATTCCAAAGCGTTCCCATCTACTCCCTCGACGATCATTCCATCCGAATGCGCATGCTCAAATACACTCCAGAGCACATGCACTGCTACGCTACGTTCTACGGGCCCGTTGCTGCTCCCAACACCGGCTTCTGCGCGTTTAACTCGCTTGCGGGCGAGTCACCCGGGTTCAGAGTATCGGCAACCGGCGTCGTACTAGATATCGATCGGTCTACCAAGATCGTCAAAAAACTGAAACTAATTGGTGTACCGTACAAGATCTTCAAAAATACAGCGTTCATCAAGGACATGTTTACTTCCGCACTCGAAGTTGCTAAATTTGAGGGCGCGAATATCAGAACTGTCTCTGGGATCAGAGGTCAAGTCAAGAAAGCCCTTCCAAAACCTGATGGCTCGTACAGAGCGACGTTCGAAGACAAAGTGCTCATGAGCGGTGCGTGCCACAACTACTTCTTAACACAAAGAAATGTTGACATCTTTTGCAGACATAATTTTCCTTCGTGCATGGTACTCGATCCAACCGCGCAAGTTCTATAATCCCGTCACCTCCCTCCTCCTCTCCGATAAATCCCATTGGGCCAGGATGCGTTTGACTGGCCAAGTTCGTCGTGACGAAGGCCTCAAAACACCTCTTAATGTTAACTCAACCTACAAATCCGTTGACCGGCCCGCCAGACGGTTCAACACACTCAAAGTGCCCAAGAAGCTCCAAGCAACTCTACCCTATGCATCCAAACCGAAGCTAATGAAACCCCAACGTCGCCAGACTTATATGCAGAAACGGGCAGTGTTGCTCGAGCCGGAGGAAAAGAAGGCGATTGCGTTGTTACAACAGATACGGGCATTGAGGAAGGACCAGGTGGTGAGACGGAAGGAGAAGCAGAACGAGAGGAAAGAGGTGCATCGGAAAAAGGCGGAGAAGGAAGAGGCTAAAAAGACAGAGAAGGAAAAGGAGAAGAGGAAGGATTACATGAGGGTTGCTGGGCAGAAGAGTAAACGTGAAGCTGACCTGGAGGAGGGTCGTGGAGGCAAGCGCAGGAGGACATGAGCTAGCGCGATATCCTCCCAGCTTTACATCCGATAATACTCAGTTCATAAACCACAAACAAGCAACACAAGTTATACAATGGTAATTTGCACAACAACAACTAATACAACATTGCATACAAACGACAGTCATGATGGATCGTAAATTCATTAGGCATCGTAAGTCTTGTCGTCAGGTCATTAAAAAATACAATAGACAAATGAGACAAACCACTGCCCCCAGCGTGCTATCGCGCATATGCAGCCTTCTCGTGAACATCCCTCCAAAATGCGTCCCAATGTGTACTGTTATCCTCCTCGGCACCAGGAGAGTGAGGTACATGAGCCCGAGGCAACCCACTCATGTCAGCCGGCTTACTGGATTTCGAGGGCGGAAAGCCCGGCCATGACGGTACACCCGCTGCACCAAATACAGCTTGTTGAGCAACTGTGATTCGGTCTATTGCTTTGATGAGCGATGGAGTGATGGGTACCGCACCCTCTGGCACGGGATCCGATGATACTACAGAATGGTCGACGGCTGTCCGTTGAGAGGTCGTTGAAGATCCACCAGACTCGCGATGTCGTGTCAGGAAATCAGGACTCCATCCGGGTGCATCCCGGTCCCTCTTCTGCTTCACTGCAGCAGCGGACGTGATATCGTCTTCCTCGAAATCCGAATACTCTTCATGAGCTCCCAACTCCGTCTTAACCTTTGTTAATTCCTTCTCAACATCTATATCATTCCCTACTTCCCTTAATGACTCGGCATATCGGACAGACACCAGGGGTGAAGAAGACCTCTTGTGCTCTAACCAGGGCTTTCCAGATCCGAGTGGGGTCCTCAATTCATCCTCACCAGAGTTTGAATCAGAATCGGACAAGTTAGACCCGAATTTAGCAGGATCCCGTGTCCTCTTGCCCGCTCGTTCGCGTGCGCTTTGTGAACGGCCGTTATTCGGCTGATTTGGGGGTTCCTGGAACTGAAAGCCTCCCGGAGCCTTCGATATCGACGTTCGCTTCTGCAGCTTCAGTGGAGTGGATTTGAGCTCTTCGTCTGTGGGGAAGACGATTTCATGAGGAATGGGTAATGTTGCATGCTGTCCTAGCCTAAGGAGCCTGGACCAGACGGATGTTAGTGGTCGGAAGGTGCCTGCACGGTCAGGCAAGTTGGTTGAATAAGTCGCGAGGTACGAATCCCATTTCTCCACAATTTTATTAGCAAACGTATCATCACATCATACGAAACTAACACACCTGATCAGGATTCTCTCCGAACTTATATTTCAGTACCCAGTCGCAACCTATTCCGCCAATTAACAAAAAGCAATACGCAGCGCTCAGTCCCTTCTCGCGCGAACTGCCCCATGGCCCATCAGGAACCCAAAATCGCACCCATACATCTGCCCAGCTCTCTACACCAGCGAGCAAACTTATGCTTAGAACTACACCGAATGCACCTGTGGCGGAGAGGGAGAAGCGGAGGGTGCTGTGTTGGAAGCGGTGGAGAGGTAGGATTGTAAAGATCGTGAGGATAGGAAGTATTATTGCTGTTAGGATTACGCGGGTAAGGAGTGAAGGGTGGATGATGACAGCAAGGGCCAGTCCGAACGTTGATCTAGAACAACTTGTCAGCATAGATGGGAACAGAAAATGGCAACACGCACCCGCCAGATATACCCGCGGCTACGAGGGCACAGCACCTCCACCGTCCAGAGAGAAATGTAGCGACAATAGCCGACAACAGCCAGACCGATAAGAAAGACTTGGAAGACAGAGGTGCAGACGACGACAGACTAGGAATCATCAAAGAGAGAAACGTGGACAGGTGGACTTGACTTGCAGCATCAGCAATACCGTTCATTTGGAGTCCGCATGGTAGCTACGCACCACCAAAGACGTATCCAGTAGCTATACCACCGATCCCGCCCTCCAATAACCAGTGAAACTTCCTTGGCCGCTTCTGGGCGATGAAGTCACCCGGAATTGAGTCATATTTTGGAGGAAAAGAGCGAGTACGGTCGAGAGTGAGGAAAGCGCCTGCAAAGGTAAGACAAAGAGAGGAAAGAAGGAGAGGAAGGGTATAAGCGAGGGTGTACGCGGACGAGGGCAAAAGGGATGTAAGGAGAACCGTTTGGCTGAACTCCATGGTCGTCCAAGTGCAGGAGACAAGTAGCAGCACTGCCACTAATTAGAAGTCAATAATGCCGAAGTCTATAAAGATACAGGAATGCTAGGGCCAAAAACAACATACGGAAAAAAGGAAATACAGATTGTATACAACAGCCCTACAAGAAACCACTCTCCTGCAACAGCCGTGCCATCTTCTCGTCCTCACGCTCCCGCGGTTCCCGCTCTAAACTCAGGTTCCAGAAATGGTCACCTATGTCCACTTGATCGTTGAACACATGAAGTGACTCTTCGATGAACATCAGCACATTTGGTAATGGCTGGAAATTGTGCGGCTGCGACTGCCAGCGCTTGATGTCCTGGATGACTTCTGATGCCTTTTGACGTTTGCGGAAATTGATCAGGTTTCCGGGTAGTGCATCCTTGCTGCCGTCCTGGACGAATGTAAGTGTGGTCAAGAATACTCCTAGAGACCTAAGCGTAAGCTGCGTGTTATCTTCATGGAATAGAACAAAGCACGCACCAATGAATGGCACGCAAGGTGGAGAGACCCTGGCAAGCGTAGTACGGTAATTTGTGAAATTCTTGTTGGAGTCGATAGTCATTTCACAAGCGCCAAGTTGTGTCATGAATCGAGCATTGATTTGTTCCCATGTTCGCTTGAGCCGGCGGATGGGAGGAGAATTGAGACCTGAGATGATGGCAACCATACTGGAATAATTATGGATTCCGCGGCAACGCTGCAGATCATGTCAAAAATACGTCGTATGTTAAGTGACATATCACTGACATCTGCCACGCTAATGAATTGCTTCACAACAGCTGCCCTTCGTCTCGAATCTTCCCTACTCAACACAGAGTCTGCCACCCAATTTGCGATCTGACAATACAACCATCAGCAAAGGCTTGGCCAGCAAACTGGGAACGGGATACCCGATTACTAGTTTGAATAACAGCTGCAATGTTGTCATTGTGGTCTGTTTTCTGTTCCCGGGATCGTTGCAGACATTCCATAGGTCGAATCTTCTGATACAGCTGGCTCTCTATGATGGTCAGTTGTCTAGCCAGCTCCAAAGAATCAATGTCCAGCAGCTTGATTTTTTTTGAGCTTTTCGGAGCTATGGGTGCAGGTGGAGGTTGTAGTGTTGTATTGACAGTCATCTTAATCTTGGTGTCACCACCTCGTTGCTAGATCTAGTGTGAGATAAGTTCGAGGCATGTGAAAGAAGCACACGCACAGCACGTTCAATCAAGATCAAGAGCTGTTTGGCGGCTGCAAACCTGATGACGTCCTCTCCAGATATAAACGCCTTCATGCGATTAAGGATGTACATATCCTCTTTCTCAAGGACATCATCATCTACCACCATGGACTTGAAGGTGTTGATGACACTGCAATGCAAAAGCTTTAATAAGCCCATCTTATCCTTTCCAACTTGTGTCACCAACCGCATCTGAATAACATGTTGCTTCAATTTTCTCCACTCCTCGAGCTCTCGCGGGCTCAGGTTGTCTGGAGGTTGGATCCAGAAACGCTTCACCAGAAGATCAAATAGTTCATCAAGGGTGGTGAACGACTTGTAGGTCATCAGGTAAGTTTTGATGAAGGTTGGATCTATTTTACATGGATTTGCTTGAGCTGGACCACAGAGGAAAGGTGGCTGGAAAGCCTTACCTCCATGTTCATGTGCTGTCAGTCGTTCCACCAACGCTGCGTTAGTACCCCCTCTAACCGAACCGTCCGGGTCGATGAGAATTTCCTTCTCATCGTAAGCAGGCCGCAGGTACCATGGTTTTGCTTCGGCGTTGGCAAGATTGAGATAATGTTGAGGTGCATCAGGACCAAGTAACTTTTTCAGTTTATCTCCTCGAGGTGGCGCGCGACTGGCTACCGTCGCTAAAATATACAAACCGTAAGTATGGTCTAAGAAGTCTAGCCGGTGCACTCACAATCTTCCTCGAACAATGGAGAATCGCCCAAGTCAGCAGGTAACACAGAGGGAGGTGGCACGAAAGTATTTATGGTACCACCCGAACCAGCCCGGTTTGATACATCACTAATAGGAGCTGTATCTGATACAGATACAGTTGCCTCTGAAACAAGTGGGCCACTCTCATACGCATTAGGAGAGTCTGCTCTGGCCTGACCCTTCATTTCTGGCTTCTGGAAAGCCAGCTCCATGTCGACTACATCTTCATCATATGAGTTCAAAGTCGACAGTGGACGATGCGCGCCACCGAATTGGGTATCGATGATACTGAGGCGGGACATTCGCCACTCGATGGAACCGTTGTAATCACCCTGCGCCATATCAGCCTGATCATGGCCGATTGAGAGCAGTGCTTCGATAGTCTGCAACACAACCCCAAGGTTAGCTTCAAGTGCTGCGCCGAAGCCTCCCAGATGACCAAAGAAGTTGCTGTTTCGTTGTGGCGTTCTACTCGATTCTTGACGACGAATGGCTTGAACGGTTATGAGAAAGGAAGACCCATCATCATAGAGAGACTGCGTCGCGAATTCCAGAGTCCGGATAAGTAATCTGGCATTTTCAACCGTTTCGGTATAGAGATCGCCGCTTGGGGCATCACCTGGTTCTCGACGAATACCATCTATATCGACATGGCGTGCGATGTGGATATTTCCGACAAATTCAAGTACCATTGAGAGCTGCAAGATCAGTTTCCGACTCTCTAAGATTAATCGCTCAGCTGATGTAGGGGTAGAGCTATCAGTACATAAACAGTACCGACATGCATGTTGGATAATTCTTACCAGAGTCGCTCATCAGTCGCCCAATATTTGATCCAAAGGAATGGAAACTCTCTTGAACTTGCAAAATATAAGCCCTCAGCTCCGTGACAATCTCCGTCCCAAGAATCCGTCCGGGCGTCTCGTCAGTCTCCTCGAGTGATACCCAGCCAAGGCCTTTCCAACTTCCTGCAGCGCCGGCCCCCACTAATCCAGGTCCAATATGAGCCGTTGAAAAGACCCCACGCAACCTTTTCAGTCCCACTCCCGAATGCAGCTGCTGGTTCTGTAATCGCTGCACCTCCACCACAAATCCATCAACAGCCCGGTCCAGCTCTTCAGCATCGCCTTCAATTCGGATGGGGGTGTCGACTATGGATGATCCAGAATTATATTGGATAGCGCGAGCTGACAGAACCAGTTTTGAGAGTGTTGCTGTTACTTTTCGTTGAGCAGGCTTCAACATGGCCTGCGAAGCAGTAGTATCTCTACGATCTCGGGTCTCGCGTGGGCGTGGTATGACATTAATGGGTATGTGCCCAGAGGGTGCTGCGGAGACATAGAGAAGATTTCGGATGGAAAGAACAACGGTACAAACGAGGTTATCGAGAGTGGTATCTTCCTCCAAGAGACGGGTGATATCATTCGTTTGGATGCTTTCAATGACTGCCATGATAGATTGCCGCGCTGCGGCTGATAAAACGGCCAGCGACTCGGGGACAGGCGGAGATAAGGTTGCTTGTAGTAATTTCGCTGAACGCTCGGCGGGCGTCAGTTCCACCGCCACCTTTTCATCGTCCATTACCTCTGGAGAAGAGCTTTGATCCCAGTCCATCATATTGCGCTCTTCGTTTGAAGCTTGTAGAGGGGTAGGGACAGATCCGTTACGGTCTCGATCCATGTAAGAAGTTTCTGAATCATCTGAATCGAGACTAGTGCGATCCGCCGAGGAGACCAAAGAATCTGATCGCAGACGATTAGGCGATGCAAGCGTATCGTCATTGTGACTGGAAGTTGTGGATGATTTTGTTGCAGCACGGGTCCGTCCTGTACGTGTGGATTGGACTTCGGGTTCCGGAACTGTCCAGCGAATCTCCCCTGTCTGCTTATTGGTAAAATAGTATGACATGCCGTCATCTGCAAGTTTCCTGACCCAAGGTTCAGGTATTTCTGTATGCCTCGAAAGGCCAAACCCTGCATCGACGGGATAGAAAACACCAATGCCTTGGCGTCCACTCGCCCCTCCACGTGTATTTGCCTGGGAGGCTGTAAATCCAGCCAAATCGCTTCCGGAAACATCAACGCCGGTTTCTGTCGGTAAATCGCGAGAGACCTGGCCAGTTTGAGTATTCACATAGAAAATCTGAAAGAAAGGGTCAAAACTTGGGCCCTTCACGGCATGCTGATCAAAGTACTTACAGCACCTTCTGCCGTTACCTGAGGCATCCAGAAGTCACTAGTTGGTAAACCGTCAACCTCCAAAGCTGTATTTGCGAGTTCAGCAAGCGGATTTCGTGAGGCCGATTGGCTAATGTCGCCATCGTGCCATTCGCCTCCATTCACAGCGGATCGTCCGGCAGTGACCGTGCTACTAGACCCATCCGCTATTGAATCAGATGTAGGCAGTTGCTGCATCGGATATGCAGAGCCAGATAGAATAGCTTCTGCCTCTTCGTCCGATATGACAGTGACATAGTTGGATGGAAACCAGCCACGCTCATCGCCTAGTAAACCGTCCCACCAGCCAGATTCGAGACGGGTCAGTACTTCGATTACATCGTTCCTGTTGAACGATAAAGAGGACGTATCCTGGGTCTGGTAATCGTACAACGCGCGGCAAAAGAAAGTGGTAATGTACTGTTCTTCAGGAACAGCACTGACAGGATTTGTGGTCATGATAGTGCTAGTGCTGGCAGGAAAAGATTGCTGAGCGTACACAGCAGTTGCCATCGTTGGCCGCCTTAAGCCCGCTCAATTACAGACTCGGTTAACAACCAGAGAGTTGTGGGGATCGCGGCGGACGAGCAGTGAGCTGTATCAGGACCGCCAGAACTTACGTAATATCGCCCTAAATGGGAACACAAATTCAAATATTTCATGCAAAATGGCTGAACGGGGAAAACTTCTATCTGTCGATTATGGCCTAGTCATTGAAAAAAACCAGGGCCTAATTACCGTTTCAAAGTCCTCTGCTTCTCGGAGAACTCAACAATTTTGCGGTCGACAAACATCCCCTTTCGCTGCCTCACAGCATCCATGTAACCCTTCGCTACATTGGCGCGATCAGCTTTCTCGCCCAGATCCTCCAGCTCTTCCTCCGTCGTTGGGACCCAAAATGGATCCTGATCAAAGAGCTCATATCTGAGGACAACCTTTAATACCTGCACCCTATTAAGGGGAAATCATTTACCCGCTGAAAATTAACTGTGGGCTGGCTGCCCCTGATGTTCGCTTGCGAATGTCTGAAAAGGCATTAGATCAACACCTACGAAAATTAGTCCATCATACCATCTGCAAAGCCAAAGCTTTCCACAACCGGCAACAGAGCAGATACGTTGAAGAAGCTAGTTCCCTCCTTCATCTCCTCTGCGACGACTCGGCCGCGTCGCTTCGCCAGCACTCCGTAAACTTTGCCGAGCACATCCGCTGAGAAAATTGGAACTCGGAACGATATTCGCAGGAACCGAAATCGATAGACTCACTAGAAGCCTGAATGTCACAAGCGTACATGGCCAGCATCAGCCGTGGTGACCAATCCAGTAGCCCATTTCGACACGCATCTCTAACGGCCGTTATAACCGACCCTGTCACAGCAGCTGTCCGATTCTGCACTGCTCAAAAAGTCAGTAGGGTCGCCGAGCTCTTCTAGGCACGAAGTTACCTATCTCCCTGTCGACGCCGTCTTTATCAATTTCTATATTTTCCACAAAAAAAGCCAAACCCTGGACTGGCTCGGCGCAAAGAGGTCCTTGGAATGTGGCAAGCTGGAAGCCTGTCTCTATGTGGGCATCAAAGTCAAAATCGTGATCGGACGCGCCGGTTTCGGTGTTTAAATCCGCTGTTGCTTTCTGACCAAGGCGACGTTTTAACCTATAAACTATCAAATACAAATTTATTGTGACAAGAAATTAAACACTTACGATTGGGGATGGTTCTTTCTGGCGTCAATCAATAAACAACCTCCGGCTCTCTGTGGACCAGATGACCATAATCGTTCAGCCACATCTTTCCACTCACCCCCCGCAGCTTCACATATTTGTTTTAAAGCATCCCAAAATTCTTCTGGACGAACACTTGGCTTCCGAATGACATTTCCTTGTACATTGGCTCCTTCCTCGTCATCCATGTCATCCACGTTATCGAAAGATAACGCGTCGCCCGTTCTGCGCTCTTGTTGGAGCTGCTTAAGGGTAGTAGTGCTGTCCAGGATAAAATGCAAGATATCTTCGGGTAAAGGAGCAGCACAGATAGTGAATTTAATAAGGCCATGGTAGGCTGTTCCTTGGACGGTGCCACGACGAGCATTTGAAGTTCTTGGCGGTGCCATATCTTCAGAATCCATGAAATAGGAAGCAACGAATAGAATTATCAGACGACGCACCTGTGCCTTTAACGGCCGTCTCGCGGAAAGGCACGATGGGTTTCGATGCTTGGATTTCAATGCCCGCAAAACGCTCGGAAAGATCTTTCAGACATCTCTGAAAGCGATGAATCAGGCAAGGAGAAATATGAACGCCGAGTTGGACTTGCCTCTAGATGAAGTTCGCCGGCGCCAAGAAGGACATGCTCTCCGGTTTTCTGCTGAAAGGTTTGCACGCAGGGATCAGATTGACCGAGTAGCTTCAGCCCCTTTATTAGCTTCGGCATGTCGACGGGATGTACAGGCTCAACAGCAACTCGGACGATCTGGGCTGTCTAAGAATCGTAGAATATAATGAGCATACAAAGGGAAATTATCAGCAATATACTAACTGTGCGAATGACTCCTCCAAGGTTGATCAAACAGTCTTTCTGTGTGACTACGTCAGGGTCATGACCCGTTCCAGCTTCGGTAGGTGCACAGAGCGTTGCGCTTCGCCAGACTTTGCCCTCCAATCCCTTGATAGCAAATGTGTTGCCAGCGCGTACAGAGTCGACGGACACGAGCTCTCGACCCATCATCACATAAAGCCCTTCCACATTGGCGGTTACGACAAATTTTGCATTCTGGGGATGCGTCGGTCCTAGGGAGCCTATGTATTTCGGCAACACGCAATATATACTAGTGCCGACATGGATTGTGCCTGAATAGAGACGAGAAAAACCCAGAATAATTTCAGAACTTCCCTTGAGTACCTGCGGTTCTTCAGAAGGTGATTGTTCGGGAAGACGTTCGACGCCCGGAGCAACGAGCGAAGGACTATCCGATTCTCGAGCACCAGTAGTTGGAGACCTGTCTTCTCTACCTTCTTGCGCCTTGGATCTCATTTCGTCGGCAGTTATGGGCTTCTTTTTGTTCTCCGGGAAATCTTTACTGGAAACTGCAAACATTTTGCTCACGTAGGCTGCTACGCAAGCATCCGGACCATACTTGGAGGAGAAGAGATCCTCTTCCAGTTTATTCTTTGGCTGGATTGTTTGTTCGTAGACATCAGGATAAAGCATTTTAGGAATTCGGGTGGATTGTGCTATTGCTGGAGCCGGAACAATATCGATGACTGTTTGGATAACACAGGTGGAGAGGGATAGCCACTTGGAGAAGATAAGGGAAAGAAGGTGGCGAGTATCTTTTGTTTTCAGCTCTCGAGGAGGAATGTTCAAATTGAGAGTCGACACGATTTTTAATACCTTTTCAGCATTACTTGAAAAATGGCCCCGTCAGATCCTTCCCTTTCGCATCAAGACATGATACGCACGGATTAAGGACTACGGCATCATAAACGGCCCATAGGTTTTCAAGAACAATGGATACAAAGAGTGGCTTCAGATTTCGACCGCGAAGATGTTTGTAGCTGATGACTTTTTTCGTCTTTGGGTCCAAGAAGAAGTCACCCCAGAGAACACGTCGTAAATTCGACTCCTTGAAACCGAGCTTGGCGGAATACACCTGCGCAAATTTACTGACACGAAAGCCCCAACCATCAATCGCGGAAGCAAAGATGACGTTCCCCTTTTCAGGAGCGAAATATATATCTTCGTCGTCCTTCTCCTGAAAGTCGTCGGCCTCGTTCACGGTCGCTTCAGTCTGGTCGGCATATATATTTTTCTTGGATGCTAATCGTCGTTCTCGTTCCTCTCTCCATCGCAGATCATCCTCCATCCTGTCACTGGCAAAGAAGCTGCCCATTACAGCGTTGACCTGTTCAATCAATCGGGAGAGATGGTGATATGCCTCTAGCGGTGCGAGTTTCAACTCAGTAATGAGACGATCGAACTTGTTAATAACAAGAATGGGGCGTAGGCGGTCCTGCCAGGCTTGCCTGAGGACAGCGATCGTCTGGGAAGCGTTCCACGTAAGGTATAAAATCCTTGGCTTGTTTTTGAAGCCGACTCACCTGCGTACATACGCCTTCTACAACATCAACAAGAACAAGAGCTCCATCGCAAAGTCTTGAAGCGGTGGATACTTCACTTGTAAAGTCTACATGTCCAGGGGTATCGATCATGTTTATAAAATATAACTTTGGAGATCTTCCTAAAAGTGTCCGTCACGAAACGGCACCTCAGACTGATGGAGACCATATACCTTCACTGCCCACGGCTTGAAACCTAAGTGATACAGCGCTACTCTCCATTGTAATACCTCTCTCTTGTTCGTCTTCCCTGCTGTCTAAATATCTCATTTTGCCAGCCATTCTTGGAGAAATTATGTTGTTCGCCGCGAGGAGGGAGTCCATCAACGTCGTTTTCCCGTGGTCTACATGGCCCAGAGTGGTTATTATGCGTATATTTGCGGGATCAGGGGTGTCCATGTCACTGCCAGCGAGAAAGAGATAATTGCGATCGCAAAATCGATCCGTTTTGGGTGGGCCTTGTTTACAATGTACATAATTCCATCTACGATTATAAAATGTTCGCTCAGACCACAGACTACGACACTGCACCGGACCACATATGAGTAATGAGATGTCCATTGGGCGTCCAGGTCTTATTTGAAGAATGTGCAAATGTGCAATTGATATTCAAGCTGATGCATGCTTCCATTGGCGTTTAAGAGCAGTACAAATAGATTTTAAGACGCTTCTGCCAGAACATCATCGAGTGCGAACAAATCTGTTAGCACATGAGAACTACAAATTTTGCAGCAATGGTATGGCCCCAAAGAGCAAACTCGTTCAGCCTAATCTTAGCCGTTGGGACCGATCTCTCGCTGCCATGCCTCCACAGCCGACTTTTCAGAACAGAGATGTACTGCATATTAGACCATTATGAGGTGCAAGTTCATGTTGAGATGCAAACACATACCATCATCGATTTGGAATGGATCTTCAGACAACGGCGGGTCATATTCACAGTTTGCCAAGTATGTAATCAGCACGTACAACTTACAGAGAGACAAATGCGTCAAACACACCTTGTCCACTCATCAGTGCCCTCCCATATGCCTTCCTCGCCTCCAAATCTAATGTGTCAAACCACCGGTCTTTCCTGCAACGTCTTGTTGTCGTCCAAGCGTTTGGCAGGATCTGCAAGTCTTCAAGCTGGTCCTCGCCTGTCTCCTGCTTATTACCCTTCGCTACTTTCCCCTCATCGGGGACAATCCCGACACTCATACCTGACTCTGGCGGTGCGGCGTGCTGTCCGTGAGATTGTTCGTTGGTCACCTTCACCTCCTCTAACGACCTTTGTACCCGCACGGGTTCCCAGTATAGTAGATTTACCAGATATACTTATCGTACGTTTCATGAGAGTGAGAACGTCGCCCGGGAGTGGTGTTATAGGAGGGTCCCGTTGAATCATTCGAAAATAACGCTTGAATTTGATCGGCATTCAGAAAGATAAGAAATATATTGGGAGCGTGCCATGAGATGCGTTTGTTGGCGATGTGGCGAAATCGTGGACTATTTTGCATCAAGTGACTCACGGAGGCGTCGATCATTTGCCGAAATGTAGTTGGTGTAACCACCTGATGTTGGATTATGGACAGTGAGGAATGTCCCACCAGGGAGAAAGTGTTCTGGATGTAATGCGACCAGTTCATATTCATTGCCTAGATTGGTCAGGACCTCCTCTCAATAAGCAATTTCCATATTTGGCAACTTCACCCACAAACGAGGTAATTATAAGAATCGGAAGGGTTCACAATTATTTACTATCTACTGCACCCTCAACTGGACGTCACATTTAGTTCTAGGTCCACCTCGAACTCAGGTCCACTGTTGAGTGGTAAACCACGTTAACCTCTGCAGCACTATGTTATGTTATCCTCCCATACCACCCATCAGGCCCAGCCTCCAATACATCATCCCCCGGGGAAGTGGTGGGGGTGTTGAACTTGAGGAGAGTTGTTTTTTGACAAAAACAATTAAGTACACCCATCAGTCAGCCCACTGGGCTGATGCCGTTCGCAGGAACAATCCCCAACCAATTGTAAGTAGCCAAGCTTTGCCATGATGAATATGCTACTGAGATTCTCGTCCCATGAAGAGTTCAGCTCATGACAACTATGCATAATCCCATACAAAAATTTCACACTTAATGATCCCTGCAATCTGGCATATCGTACGTATGATCAATAATGTCCGAGAGAGCTGCCAGTGCTAAACCCGAGAAGTTGAGCCTTACGTGCACCGTTCCCTCCGGCCTCGATTCATTTATTGCCTTCATCGGATCTCATTCAACAATTGAAGCTCTTATAACAATGGTTCAACTTGATAATCGCCGACAACAAGCGCATATAGATGCATCTGGGATTGCTAGACCCCGGTCACTCGATGTATGAGCTTACCCCTTTGGCACTGGCTAAGACAAGTGCTGATGATTCTGGTGCAACAGTTCCTCCTCCCCGCTTTCACCGATCCTAAGTATGAACTGGTCGCATTATATCCAGAACACTTCCTTCTCGGCAAGACCTTCCTCATGATTTACAACCAGGCAACAGCTAGTTGTACAAACTATGTTGCAGCAAACGACCGACACATCCGTAGTCAGCCAACACAAATAGCCTCCGCTTGCCACCTTTTCGCCACATCACCATTAATCACACTGCACCCAATATATTCCTTGTTATCCTGAACGCCGAAATCAAATTCAAACGTTATTTTGAGATGCACAGTCCGGCGGACCCTCTGCCAGCCGACATTCTTACCCTCATGAGGTGTACGATAACCTGGTGGATCTGCTATATTGGCGACCTGTACCTGCTGAGGGATCACCCGGGGCGGTAAAGGTTACAAAGGCGCAGGCCAAGCGGCGCCATGGTCCCCAACGATCGGCGAGGCCTCGGTCTGCTCAGATCCTCGAAGGAGGGTCAACAAAGGATGACGGAAATGGCGAATATATTCCAACGACTTTTGGGGCAACACCGTTCCAAGCTATGGAGCTTCGCTGCTGGAGACGCTAATGGATATTGGAGGACTGCAGTGAGTGCAACTGGTTCATTCACCTTTTTCCCCCCCTATTTCAACCACGATAGGTTACGATTGTAGAGATGCCTCAAAACTCTATCAGGTTTCACAACAGGTTTGGATCCAGGTGCCAACCTTCTAAAGACATAATTTTGAAATTGATCCTTTGGATGTGAGTGATTGGTCACAGACAGGTGCTGGATGTTTGAGACGAGAAAATGGTTTGGCCTTATTTTTGATCTTGCATTGCTGCTTTTCTGATCGTGACCCCTTGAAAGCGGGTCATGCATCTGAATCGGGTGCTGGCGTCTGTGTCGTCAATGGCAAAATCACGGATTGACTTATGCATGGATTCATCAATCTCACAGCGGACAGATTTTATATATATATATTGAAATGGAGCCAACATCCAAGAGTTGAACTGGGCTCGACTGAAAGCAGATGTAGAGTGTGCTCTCCGGTATTAGATAAAATATCACACCAATATATCTGCTACAAGAATCACATCGAGCGAAACGTTTCGGACTACATAAGATATAAATCACACAATGACATTTACACATGGCACGCGTTGTTCTGCATCATTGTGTTCACTTGGTAATACACGAGTTGCCGATTCAATTGACAAATATTATAGAGGGTGCTCGCCGAAATAGGCTCTGCCAATTACCCTGATGCGAGACGGACTGATATGTAATATGTCAAGTGCTGGTAAACATATAGTAAGGCGTGGTGAGCGCCGTGCAATGCAAATGAACGAATGTCGGAGCGGTCAAGCGGTTTGCTCTGCCGCCTTCTCTTCCGGCTCCTGTTCGGACTGCGAGAGAGCGCTCTCCTTAACTGGACTCGTATTACCGTTCGTAGGTGACACGGAGAGACTTTGGTGGTTATTGTTTGTAGATGATGCGTGGGGAATGCTAAACCACAAATCATTACAAAACAGCCCAGATGCAACGAATATGAAGATGACTCACTTCTCCGGATTAGGGATTGCAGTACCAACAGCGTTCTGCGGAGCTACGCCCGCCTTGGACAGTGCGTAATCACCAGAATCGAAATATTTACGATCCTTCATGGTCAGTGGGCAGACATGTCAGTAAGCACAATGCTTTTCATAGAGTGCGATGGAATGACAAAGGCACCTTCTGCATTTTGGTGAGAACGTTCTTGTGGGTCGGTAGTTTTCCATACATGCGGAAGAGCTTCTGCTCCTCCTCCGTCAGGGTCTACCAAACACAAATTTCGATCAGTACGGTGTCTTGCCACACCCAAAACGACGTAAGACTGACACTGATGTCGATCTTTTTGAGCCTGGCCGGGAGCATGGTGGCGATAGGATAACGACTCCAAGGGTGAATGGAAGGAGAAGGAGCTGAAGAGCTGCTGGGGTGGGGGGGAGAAGAAGAGAACGAAGGAGTCGTGTCGGTGCGATGTCGGTGGATGTGCGCGAGTTGGTGGTTGTGTATAAGAAACGACAGGTAATTATTTGGCACATACATTCCGAGGCGGACTTTGAATTTCCAAACCCAATAGCACCGCCAATTTCTCGGCCGCTAATTGCTTACTGACGTAGATGCGCGATCACCTGGACGGACCTTGCGCTTTTACCCGAAGCCAAAATTTGGAGATTTGGAGCTCGAATTCACTGCACAACGGTTCCCAGGGAGCCGCTAAGGTTTACTACATGCTTCTAAATATCAAGGTCAAGTAGCCTAGTTTCCTCGTCTCCCCAGCCCATGATAAATCCTTCCATCGATTGCGGATAGGGAAGCGTGCCTGCCGTGAAGGTCTCGTTGACAAATTGGTCGTCTCCTGAAAGAATTTCATCGGGAGATAGGGCAAAGGGCGAGCCTGAGAGAATCTCAGGTACATCTTCGTCGCAGTCATCCAGTATGTCCGAGTTGGAGTCTAGGTCAGAATAAGGATCCTTATAGTAGTTAATCGGATAGTCGAGATAGGCGGGTTCAGAATGAAGACGTTGGTGCCTTGCAATTGGGTTTGAGGATGGTTCTTGCGTGGTCGGATTGGAAGACGTGTTGTCCAGCTGATAAAGCAATGGGGTATAGTCGGGTGTGCTAGGGACTATAAATTCTGCACCACAGTCTTGTGACTTGACTTCACATTGATCGGGGCCCACTGTTTCGGCGCTACTTTGGCGGTCGATCACATTTGGACTTGATAGCGACTGAGACGACGGGGTTAAGAGACCTTCAGATGAGTCGGATGGGAATTCCATATCACTACCAACGCTCTGTTCATGTGCGTCCTCTGCGTCGAAATCAAAGTGCATCATAGGTTCGGAAGCGCGCCATATCCAATCTCCTGATCCATCCTGCATCCATTCGCCTTCGTCGTCCAAGAAGTACTCGTCAACGTTGTGCTTATCTAAAAGTATAGAGCCATATCCGTGCTGAATGGATATAATTGGCGAGAATCCAGGTCCAGGAGACAGCGGTAGGTCGTCCCAGATCAACGCAGTATCCTGAACCTGAGATGAGTCTGCGGCCGAAGCAGAACTTTGGCTAAAATCGAACTCGTCGGTAGCATCGGTGTCTGTAGCGGTCAAACGGACTGAAGCGGAACCCTAGTTAGAAACATTAAGCGTAGTGCCCGCAGGAAGGATGGTGTATTACTCGCGGTGAAAATAAAACGGACCTTGAAACGAGAGCGTGGGACTCCGTGTTGAAACAGACGCTCCATTGCGATGCAGAGGGTTGCTTCGTCCGTCATATGTGACCCTTGCGGATCATCGTCAGCTTGGGTGTCTTGGATCCAGTCAGAGGGCTGGAGATAGAGAGAAAGGGACGTCGATGATGTGCGGAAAGCACAACGGTGTTGTCTCCTTAAAGTCTATCAGTCAGACTGGTGAGTATGAACCTGAGCAAATGGAGAGGGTCATACCCTCATGAGTCGACGTCCTCGTTGAACAAGTAGGTCATTTGGGGAACGCTCTAGTATATTGGAGATTGAGTGAGCAATGGACACGAAGAAGGGAGTCTCCGCATCCAGTTTCTAAGTCATCAGGGTCAGTAATGTCGATCTGCCAACGACGTAGAGGGTGTTACGTTGCACCACGGGCCAAATATGAAGGGATAGCGTCTGCAATGATAAATCCGTTGTTTCTGTGAAACTAAAGCTAAAATATTACGTACTTGACGAGATGTACAGAAACAAATTTTTCGATAACCGTATTCAGTGTGGTTTGAAATGGCAGAAACAGCTGTGAAAGAAAGGGATTGGTGTGGTCCAATTGGTCTATCTCCTCAGCTGTAGATATATTTCTTGGTCTTGATCTCCATTTGTACACTATATCTATTGAGACCAGAGTTGCGTGTGGAGGACGCATTCCCTGAGGCACGGTACGTGCAGAGGTCACCGTGACTGCTATAAATGTAAACACGTGTCAAATCTGATTGGGGGAACGACATACGCTTCGGAAGACCATCGGTTTCGTCGATATATATGTTTGAGATTGTATTCAGGCCGAGTTGGCCGGCATTCTACACAGGTCGTGTTAGCTCGGATGTCCAAAGCCCCGTATATGTCCGTTCTACGAGCCGTTTCCAGGTATTGTTTGAAGTGCAGCGCGACAGCTGAAATTGCGATGTCTATACTGCGTATTTTCATGCGATCAAGAGTTCCAGAGAGTGTTATGACCAAGTCGGAGGCGAGGATGACATTGACGTTCTCTGGGATGTTACCACGGACGACGTGCGCTGTTTCAGAGGGAGAATTTTGGACCAGAAAATGAGTGACTTCCAGCAGGAGACTTGGATCAGCCGTTCGCACTACAGAGGAAGAAGAAAAGGTGGGCATCTGAATGGCATGCGGTGGTTGGATTGAAAGCCGCAAACACAGCGAAATTACCGAAAGCGGGGTGAGGCAGTGAGCTGTGTGAGCCCAGTCTTTAGGGTAACCCTCCATTCTCTGTTCCCTATCTTCATCGATTCCATACAGCGAGCTCGCTATCAGCGGGCGACTATCAGACCTCTTCGACGGTCATGGTGAGTGGTCTTATCATTATCATTGTGCGATGATCAACAGCCACTAAATTAATCTTACAGTCTCACGAGCTGGACCAGAAAATCCAAGATGTCTACAAGCGTATTCAAACCGAGCGCAAGATCCTGGAGGGATCCCGGCTCATGCGTCAGGCCACGAAAAATCCTGATGTTTTGAGGAGAAACGATGCACAGATAAAGGAGGCCGAGCGTGGCCTGTCTTATTTCGAAAACACTTTACGAGACCTGCAAGCAAAGAAGTTACAGCTGTCGCAGGGTTATGATCCCATGCGATCAGGCAGCGCTAGTTCAACACCATCTGGAACACCATCTACACCGAGGAGTGCACGACCATCCGATAGAGATCGCACTCTTCCGCCACCACCGGACTATGAGCGTGGGGGCTCGCCAATGCTGAGTCCAGGGCCAGGCGCAGGATTCGACGACATCGAAAGCGGCCCCAAAGTCAAACAGTACAGCAATCTCGATTTGATCAAGGCCGACACGCCTTACAACGCTGCCAAGATCTCTCGCATGCTCCATCAGCTTGAATTCAAGCTGCAGGTTGAGATGCAATATAAGAAAGGCATTGATAAGATGGCCAAACTGTACCAGGTGGACGGTGATAAGAAGTCTAGAGCGGATGCCGAGAGCAAGAGGGTTGAAAGCGAGAAGAAGATACAGCTTTTGCAATCGGCTCTCAAACGATACAAGAATCTGCACATTTTAGACGACGCAGAGGTTGAGGAGGAAGAAGGTGAGTTCCTTCGCAATTTAACTGGCTTAATCTGACCGCCTTCTCGTAGCTGGCCCCGATACCGATGGCGACCGCAAGGACAACCTCAGGTCAAAGCCGTTATCGGGCAAACTTCAAATCATTGTTAAGGGCGCCCGGGAGCTAGACCATGCTCCCATCGTAACATCTGGCACAGCCCGCTCATCTTCGAAGCAAGTTAGTGAGACCTATGTTTCCCTCAAGGTAGAGGGAACCCAGCGAGCCCGATCACACGGCTCTCGCACAGATCGCTGGAACGAAGAGTTTGAAATTACTGTTGACAAAGCAAACGAGGTTGAAATCGCCGTTTACGACAAGCAAGTCTCGGAACCTCATCCGGTCACTATTGGCTTGCTGTGGATCAGGATCAGTGACTTGGTTGAGGCCCAAAGAAGACAGAAGGTGATGATGGAGGGTGATGCCGGGGGATGGGTTACAGCTGGAGCTATGGGCGGCCCGAATGCTGGTGGGATGCCTTCGCATATGGCTAGCCTTGGAGACATGAACGCTCCACTCAACTTTGGTAACGATGGCGGCGGACCAGCGATGGGTGGCTATTCGGCTCAGGCTGAAGGCGTTGATGCTTGGTTTGCTGTTGAGCCTGCTGGAGCCCTTGCACTTCAGCTAAATTTTGGTAAGCGGAATGGACTCTGCCGACTCTCGTCACGAGACTGAGACTAAGACACTTCATTGCTAGTCAAAGAGAACGTGCGCAAGCGGCCTCTGGATGGTCCGCAAGGCCTGGGCCGTCAAGGAGCCGTCCGGAAACGCAAGGATGAAGTTCACGAGATGAACGGGCATAAGTTCGTCCAACGCCAATTCTATCAGCTCATGCTCTGTGCTTTTTGCAACGACTTCTTGCTCAACGCTCTTGGGTATCAATGCGAAGATTGTCGGTATACTTGTCACAAGAAATGCTACGAGAAAGTAGTCACAAAATGCATTTCGAAATCTAACACCGGGGTAAGTCTGCGACACTTTAATATCTAATTTTTTTCACCTCTTCTGCAGGATGGTGATGAGGAGAAAATTAACCATCGTATCCCACATCGATTTGAACCTCTCACCAACATGGGAGCGAACTGGTGCTGTCACTGCGGTTATATGCTTCCCCTTGGACGGAAGAACTCGCGCAAATGTTCAGAGTGCGATATCACCTGTCACGCTAACTGTGCGCATCTCGTTCCCGACTTCTGTGGTATGTCGATGGAGACAGCCAATCAACTCCTCCGCCAATGGCGCGACATCAACAAGGACAAGGCTCGCGTTGGTAAATTAGCTGGGTCTCTCCGGCAACCTACATTCACTGCTCAGCAATACCCCCCGGGTGATTTACCGATTTCGCAGAGCATGGGTCAGATGAAGCTTGCGGGTGCAGAGATTCCTGACCATATTGCACGTCAGCAAAGCCCGTCTCTGGAAAGTCGGCCTCCGGATCCTAGACTTCAACAACAATCTCCTCAGGGTTACGTCTCAGCCCCTTCACCAGCAACGCGACCCGGTAGAATTCCACCGGGTTACGACCAGGGATTGCCGCCTGGCAGAACAGCCTCTTACGACCAACCCCCGCCAGGCGGTCCAGACCCGTTCGCGAAGCCGCAGTACCAGGTACTCTTCTTCCCGGTGATATTATTGCCGGAACCTAACATTTAACTTCAAATACAGCCCATCCAGGGAATTCCTGCAAAGCCGGCTCCACAACAAAGGCTGCCTCCAGCAGAGCTTGTACCCAGTCCCAGTCAGGCACATGTCATGGCTCCACCAGCTCGTCAACCTACACGGAAGAGAAAAGTAGGATTGGACGACTTCAACTTTTTGGCGGTCCTCGGCAAAGGTAATTTTGGCAAAGTCATGTTAGCAGAGGAGAAGAAGACGAACGGGCTGTACGCCATCAAAGTCTTAAAGAAGGAGTTCATCATTGATAACGATGAAGTTGAGAGGTGGGCAGTAAATTGCAATAATTAGAATCATATCTGAACTAAGTCTGTCCTAGCACTCGCTCCGAAAAGCGTGTCTTCTTAGCTGCGGCAAAGGAGCGCCATCCATTCCTGCTTGGTCTGCACTCGTGTTTCCAGACTGAAACCCGTGTATACTTCGTCATGGAGTACGTCAGCGGAGGTGATCTCATGTTGCACATCCAACGTAAACAATTCTCCCTACGGCAAGCCAAATTCTACGCTTCCGAGGTTTTACTTGCGTTGGAATATTTCCATGCTAACGGTATCATATATCGGTGAGTATTGATTTATATACAATGGAGGCCACTAACCTCGCTCCACAGCGATCTCAAGTTGGATAACATACTGCTGACCTTGGACGGGCACGTGAAAGTTGCGGATTATGGTTTATGCAAAGAAGAAATGTGGTTTGGAAATACCACAAGTACATTCTGTGGTACTCCAGAATTTATGGCCCCTGAAGTAAGCACGTCTTCATGTATGCCCCAGACCATGACCGACGGTTATGAGTTTTGATAGATTCTGCTGGAGCAGCGTTATGGTCGTGCCGTCGACTGGTGGGCCTTCGGTGTTTTGACGTATGAGATGTTACTCGGACAATCGCCGTTCCGTGGAGACGACGAAGACGAGATCTTCGATGCCATCCTTGAGGATGAACCTCTCTACCCTATTACTATGCCGAGAGATGCCGTGTCGATTTTACAGAAGGTTAGTTTATGCGATGCGCTCTACATTAAGGTGTAGTAATGATCTGTACTTTAGCTCTTGACGCGTGACCCAGCACGGCGACTCGGCTCAGGGAAGGGCGATGCCGAGGAAATCAAGAAACACCCATTCTTCAAGGAAGTCAACTTCGATGATGTAATGAACAAACGCATCCCACCCCCTTACTTCCCAACTATTGTCAGCTCACCATCATTCAACGTCGGTGTCTCATTTATTGACAAATCTTTGTATAGAACGGCAGCGCCGATACGAGCAATTTTGACGAAGAATTTACGAAAGAACAGCCAACATTGACCCCTGTGCACGGTCAACTGTCGTCTCGGGACCAAGCCGAGTTCAACGGCTTCTCGTGGGTAAGTTACCACTGCGAATGCAATGTGAGAACCAGCTAACGTGTCTGTCTAGGTGGCCAACTGGGCTGACGTCTGAAAGGTCTAGGTTCTCATCATCTCATCTTCGTTGTGTTTTTGTTGACAGCAAATCGTACATATTCCTGACTGTCCGGCTGTACTGATACCTCCTGCCATAAATAAAGACTGTCATTATTACACCTCCGTTGATGTATGTGCGCACCAACGAACCTATGGCTTCGACGAGACAGTGTGACCTCCAGTACCAGGCAGGCCAGGGCCCTTGTCTTCAGACACGTCGCCTGCCCTCTGTCCTCGCATTAGCTCATGAAAGCTGCTCCACAGTGCAGCGATAGTCTCGTATTCTCTGGTCATTCCAAGGACTTCCTCTAGCTTGCGATTGAGTACATTACTAGAGGACAGCAGTTCCTCAAAACCCTATAGTCCAACGCTATCAGAGAGAACTATCAGCGTACACACCGGATGCACGTACTGCAGTGATCTCTGCAGACAACTTGTCTCGTTCTCTGTCAAAGAAGGAGTCGTCGTCGCCGTGTGACATGATGGCAGGACGCGACATTGATTTCCTTTTTGGGTGGTTATCATCCTACTAGCGCAATGTCGACTGCTGAGCTCCGCAAAGGCCTCTCTGAATCGTTCGGGCCCACCGTCGCGTCCGATGAAAAGCTTTTATCAGAATGTACGCTCTTTCCGACGCGTTTTTCACGATGAGACCATCTTTGACGCGTCTGATAGGTGTAAACATGTGCCAGATGTTCGGTCTGTCCGCCACTGACCTCCAATACAAATGGGAGGCTCTCTCCTTCAGCAGCACGTACTCCATCAAGATATTTACCATGGACTCCTGCGCAGCGCTCAAGGCCAAGTGTCAACGCGACAAAGCAGCCGAGCAGGCCAAGCTTAGCAAGGCGCCTGGTCGCGCGCCGATGCCACGAAATATGGATATGGCCAAGGGCCGTGTAGGTGGCCCTGCAAAGTTTGGATCTGCAAACTTGGACGGCGCGTTGAATGTGGGGTTGCCGCCTGTCAGGTCTTTGGCAGGTGCGCCTAGCTTTAGTGACGAGAAAAGGAATGGCATCGCCGGTCCAAGTAATGTGACGTTCAAGGGACCTGCGACTGATGAAATATCAAGGAAGAAGCGTGCCTGTGAGTTGTAATTCCGCAGCATTTGCCTTTGTGCTCATTTCGCAGACAGGTACATGTACGAGAAGGTTTCAGAGAGGAGTGAAGGTAGGCTTGCAAACATCCTCACATTTGACCAGACTAACAGCGAATATAAGTGCTTGATGATAAGATCGACGAGTTCGCCGAGATTATCAGAGAACACTACCATATTGCCGACCTAGGTGACTCAAGCGCCGCGACTGAAGTGCGTCCTTGCCATCAACCACTGACATCCCACATAAATATTTTATTCTAGGATTCAATTATAGTCGTAGGTCGAATATGTCTCGACTCTGAGTCATCTTCCCAGAACGTGAAAATGAACGAAGCCTCCCTCATCCTTGAGTCCAGCCGGATGATGGGCTCTGGGGCCCGCATACCCCTCAAATTTGACGCTGTAGTGAAAGTGAGAGGAGGATCCAAAGGTGTTGGCGGCATGGGGCTATTCCCCGGAGCGATCGTTGCGCTTAGAGGAAAGAACGGCGGGGGAGGCTGGTTCCTAGTAGAAGAGATCTTGGCTGTGGGTTCCTTGTGTAATGTTCCACGTCTCTCGTCGCTAATGACTTCCAGATGCCTCCCATGAAACCTTCACCGATTTCTTTGGGCACCGGAATCAAACCTGAACCTGGCGACTCGGCATTTTCAATGTGCATAGCCAGCGGACCATTTACACCCGACGCAGATCTCAATTACAAACCATGGCAAACTTTGTGCGAATCACTGAAGACAACCAAACCTACTGTTCTACTTCTTGTAAACTATCTTACTCCATGCTTTCGCCTCCCCGCACTGATGCCTCACCCTCTTGAAATAGATTGGACCCTTTATAGATACCCTTCACCCGAATATCAAAAACGGTGATATCGAGTCCACCCCAGCGCACATTTTCCGTGCACAATTTACACAAAACCTCCGCGACTTCCTCGATTTGTCGCCTGGCAGCATCGTACTCCTTGTGCCGAGTATCCGAGATATCATTAATGACCACGCCGTGTTTCCACAGAGTGAATTCAGTGCTGTATTTGCGGGTGACCCTGTATGTTCCTTTCGCCTTTCATCTGATTTCAGTACCGGACTCACAGGACTTTGAATTTGATTCACAGCGCATTCGTCTACTGCCGAACCCGTGTCGATTTACATTGAACGACTTATCCTTCGCAGTCAGTAGTGTCGACGTTCTCTTCCACCTCAAGAAGGAAGAATTTTTCAAGCAAGCCGAAGAAATTGATTCTGTGTCCCCTTCTGGGAATGATACATCAGGCAGCAGTGACTCCATGTCGAATCTCTGTCGACACATCCTTCAGCAACGAAGGTATGTTCAGAACAAACATGCGTATAGAACTGTATTAACTATTTTCCTCTTGGTGAAGCTTCTATCCGATATTCCCTGTTCCTCTGGAAATATCTTCTGACGTGAATCTTGACATCTCCCACTCGGAAGGACTCAAATTAGGGTCTGATCCCGATAGCGCGCAAGAATATGCGCCAGACATTCTGATTGTTCCGAGTCGCCTGAAGCACTTCTCAAAGGTCAGTAGTGCCTAAGTGATGCTAGTGAATGCGCTGAAATTTTGGGTGCTTTATGCAGCTGGTGGACAGTACAATAGCTATCAATCCGTCTTTCCTAGTAAAGAATGTTTATTCAACTTTATCCTTTGGGGGACATGGGATGTCGGCTGTGAGGGAGCGGATCAATGTGGAGCTTGTCAAGTTGAACTAGTGTAAATTCGAATTGTTATTTGTACTCGATGACATACGCTTATGGTGATTGCCATATGTCTTGGTCCCTTACTCAGCGCGTGCACCAAGGGTTGACATAAAGCAGTTTGTGGCGTCAGATAAATTCGACATCAATATTATAGATTTACATTATGTAAAATGTATCAGATGCAGGACCTGGCCGAGTAACCGTCGAGACGGCTTTTAGCATCTTGTCTAGTAGCTCTTTCGCCAACCTCAGAGTCCGTAAACAGATCTCTGCATGAGCCCGACTCTGAAACTCCATCTCAGCTCTCGCGCGCTCCATCGGTCAAGGTCTGCCGCTGCTATATGGTTCATTTCGCAAGCCCGCGAAACCCAAAATCATTGACCATTTTGACACCAGGCTGGGCGCGGAATGAGAGAGCGACGAGATCACGAAATTCTCGATTTCCGAACAAACACGACGGATTGTATCCACGTGACGTCGTAATCACGTGTTGTTGTACAAATTATTGTCTACCTATGACCTATCATACCTGTCCAATCGAATTTATCGTAATTTTGTTTGAAATTCGTCACTCGATCTTTGTTACTTCGGAAATCTATGCGTCGGGGTCGTCGCCATCGCCGCGGTTCTGTCTCAAGAATGTTGCCTATGATCTCACCGGCAAAGTAGCTGCCAGTTCATTTGTGTAAATGACAGTCCAGTAGTCCAAGAGAAACAAAATACATACCTTGGAAACTCGCCACCACCCTTGCCGCCTTCGTCCGCCCCTTCGTCATCTTCGCCTTGGCCAGCCGATTCGCCCGTGCCTTCGATGACATGGCCGTACCCTTTCTCACCCTTATGGTCGAATTGGACCATGAAGTACGGGAGGTTCGGTACCATGGCACGTCGAAAGCCTCCCGGCCTTGACGAGAAGTCAATCAGCTTTTTGTGCTGTGACCATTCCGCTTCTGATTGTAGGATAGATTCCTAGAATCCCATATAAGCAATGTTCAAGAAGGAACAGGCAGTAATCACCTTGAAATACTGGGGAATATCCTCATATTGTTCCCATGGTAGAGGGACACATTCGATGTAAGTATGTTTCTGCCATTTGAGTGTGACTACGGTCTCATAGAAGATGACACCCTTGTCTTCCTCCGCAAACATACGCATGAGACATTTCATAAAATTCTAGATCCTAGTCAACAGGTGGTCCGCATTTGGAAAATACAAGCGGACGAACTTTCACTTCGTCCCAGACGTCGTCATCACCTTCTAGCATCGTGAGGTGATGTTGTATGGGAACAATGAGACAATGTCCATCGATGAGTTCTTCATTTGTCGTGCATGCAAGGTATGCTCTAGTCCCCATGGCGATCACGGGAGCCTTTGGTGGGGAGTCGTCGTCACCAAAGCAGAACGAACAACTTGCCATTGCCTTCTGTGTGCGCTTGTAGTCTGCGAGAATGAGGCTCAGTAACCTGGAAGAGGGTACGGTAATATAGACTGACCGTGAATGGCGAACTGGCGCTTCATAGCATCTGAACGCATTTTCTGCCTACCTAGTTTCTCGGCGTTGTCATCAATGTAATCCAGGTCGTTCTGAAGAACTGGTTAAAAAGTAATCACACTACGCGACAAAGTAGTAACTTACCTGGAATTTGCCATCGCCCATGATGGCCTTGGCGAATTGTGCATCGAGGTCTTTCTGGTCTGCCATACCAGCACCGAATCGTTCCTGTCGTAACATTTCTCCTAGTGTCGTCGTATCGTCGTCTGCATTGTAACGAACGATGTCGCCCGTCTTTGGATCCCGAGTTTCGAACTACTCGAACCTAAGCGGGATGATAGTTACTCAGTTGGGACACGTGACATACCTTCTCTTTCTTCTTGCGATTTCCGGGAAGGGTTTCCTCGTCGTCTTTGCCATGGCCGACATCATACAACTTACCACGAGCGTCCAAAGTAGGCAGAACCTCCACCTTTTTCCTGACTCCGTCATCGGCAACCAATGAGCCGTTCCCGCTGGAATTTCTTACAGCTTCGTCATATTCACGTTCAAGAGTCTCTGCGTCAGGCATTCCTATCAATTTTGCACGAAGGACTTTCGCTTGTAATCTGTTGAGTGATGAAGGAGATAATGCTCGTGATGTCTTGGAAGATACTGGGGTCATGACGGAGGGGATGGGTGTGTGCGATTGGGCGAGAGGTGAAGCTGTTTGAGATGGAAGTCGGAGAGAATCAAGACGTCGATTTTGGGGAGGAGGTATACCCGACTGTGGGGATGGTGTGGAAGGCGTACTGAGATCTGCGGCAGCGCCGGGTCTCTTGAATGAGGAACTCCGACTCGAAGCACCGCTCCCTCCTACATCAGTAAACATAAACCCTCTCGCTCCTTCCCCTTCCCTGCCTTTGCCTTTCCGGTCTGGTGCACGACCGCGTTCAGATCTCTTACCCTCCCGCTCATCGAGAATTCGTCGCTCTTCTTTAGCCTCCTCAAAAGCTTCGAGCGAGCCGAAGCGGTCGATGGCGATCTCCTCGATTGGCTTGTTTTCTTCTTCGGATGTTTCGTAGACGCGCCGGAGACGCATCATGCGCCATTGTGAGCCGGGTCCGCCGGGGGTATTGGCTTTCTGAGGTGGCGGAGAAGAATTTCGGTCCATTGAATTTGTGTTCCCTTGTCTGATGTCGGTATTTAATTCCTTAGAGCTAGCCTTGGGCTGGAAGTAATTATAGACATGAGCTTGTATAACTTAAGGAAATATGCTATGTCAGTGTTACCTGAGCGTCTGGTGGATTCAGTGAAGGCTTCTTCCTTTTAACCTCAGTACCGAGGGTGGAGAAGAAGTCGACACCGCCACTCAAATTGCGTGCCCCTTGGGGTGCATCTCCGTAATCCTCAGTGAAGGACTCGTCTCCTGACGGCACCGGCGTACGGGATGTGTTCGTTGGGACTATGATAGTTGTCGAAGGAGGCATGAGCATCCAGTCGTCACGTTTTAAAGACGTCTCCGTCGATGATGCTGGAGGCAGACTCGGGTCCAACGGACCTGCACTCGCAGAGGATGTCAATTTCAAGCTCTCGGCCGTAGGAATATCGGTTGCCAGAGGCTGCATCGAACAGTGACATGTAAATAGGCTTCTCAAAACATAAACAACGATGTAGAGCACCGACCCTTTCGCCATCCATATCAATGTTCTTCTCTACCCACATGTCATCATCGTCTGGGTCATCGTCTGTAATATGCAGCTTGTCGCGATCCTTGTCCTTTCGTTTGCGCTTTCTGCTGCCACTGTCTTCATGGTCTTCGTGTTTGTGACGTTTTTTGCTTTTGCGGTCTGGGTCCTTTTCATGAGACCGTTTGTGCCTGGAAGAAGGTGGTTTGAGGTCGTGGCCCATCACGGTGGGTGTTCAAGACAATATATTAATGATCTGCGTCACGTTGAAACATTAGACGCCCATGTTCCGAGCAATATATTTCAGGCTGCTCGTCGACATATACATTTTACACTATAATGCAATTGCTACTAAGTACTTGAATGCTTAGCCTGCACCAAGCAGAGGAAGAGGAGAGAAGGACACCATCTTCGTAAACATAGGACCCCCAAGGCTACGAGCTAGTCCTCACCCGGCAACGATGACGAGATCACCCCAGCTTTGAACCCAACTTAATCTATTAATCAATTGCTTGCATTTGTTTTAGCAGAAACATGATGCAGAGCGCTTTGGTGAAAAGGAAATGTTCTCTGTTCGTCAAAGCAGCTACGCGATTGGGGATTCAAGCTGAGAAACATCGAAGAAGGGCATCCTGGGTCTACGGTGATGGACTTGGACTCCTTACATCTATACAGGGGATTAGCATGAATAACGCCCAATTATAATCTGAAACAAATGCAAGAAATTCAAATACGCTTCGGCGGTGACCTACGAAGTGCGGATTAACAATGCGCGCTTATCCATAGGTGGATTTGGCTGCAGTAAGCGAAAGTACCGCCATCCATTGCGTCACGACCCGACATTATAACAACAACAAAATTACTCCCCCCAAGTCCACCAGTAAATTCCTATAGCCATTCAACAGTCTATGAAGAGTTGTGGTCAGCCGATAGCACACGGAGCCAACAAAAACAGGACATACACTAGGAGGTTTGGAAGAGATATCGTACGTCACGCGATTTATACCCGCAACTTCATTGGTAATGCGGGACGATATGCGCCGCAGAACCTCGGGCGGGAATACATACCTACAAGTTTGGTTACTTGGGCCTTCGAAAATTAGACCTACGGGGTACGTACCAGTCTGCTGTCATGAAATCTTCAGATTGCACAGCGCGCAGCGCAATAACCTGCACGAACGACGACGATAAGCAAACCAAATGTCTAAGAAAAGGACTATAAGACCAATTTCGAACCTGCTCGTATGTCCTCTTATCGCCCATAACACCAACAGCCTTGACAGGTAACAGCACTGCAAACGCTTGGCTAATCTGGTTGTATAGTCCCGCACTGCGAATCTCCTCGAGATAGATACTATCTGCGTGTTGGAGAATCTTGACTTGATCGCGGGTGACAGGACCTAGGATCCGGATTGCCAGACCTGGGCCGGGGAAAGGGTGTCGTTGGACAAGAGGAGCGGGGATAGACAGGAGGCGGCCGAGGGCACGAACTTCGTCTGAAAGACAAAAGTAAATATATGATTGATAAACGAACTACTAATGAATGAAGGAGAAATACCCACCTTTGAATAACTCGCGAAGCGGCTCTATTAACTTGAGTTTCATGTCCTTCAATAAGCCCCCAACATTATGGTGCGTTTTGATAGTCGCACTGGGGCCTTTGAAGCTAATACTCTCGATCACGTCCGGATAAAGCGTCCCTTGCAACAACCACTCGACCCGCCCTTTCTTTTCTCTCCCCTCCTTTTCCTCTTCCTCAGCGGCGGCTTCAATCTTAGCAGCCTCCTCCTCGAAAATATTGATAAATGTGTTTCCTATAATCTTCCGTTTTTGTTCAGGGTCTTCGACGTTCTCAAGTCGGGAGAGGAAGAGAGACGATGCATCCACGACAGTCAGGTTTACGCCAAGGTCTTTATTTAGCATGTCGTTTACTTGTTGGGCTTCGTTTAGACGAAGAACACCGTTGTCTACCATTATCGCGTGGAATCTGTATGAGGTGAAATCGCATGCTTTACAGTTTTGAATAGCGCAGAAAGATTTACCTATCTCCAATTGCTTCATGCATCAATTTTGCGGCAACAGTGCTATCGACGCCACCACTGACAGCGCCAATGACCCGACCTTTTGGTCCACATATCTCCCGAATACGATTAATCTCCTTGCCGATAAATTCTTCCTAAATTCGCCATTAATGACATATACCACGAACAATCATGTGATAGAAACTCGCACCATCGTCCAATTCGTCCGACATCCGCAAATATTGACTACAAAACGTCCGATGACTCGTTTGCCTAGGGGCGTATGAGTGACTTCCGGATGGAACTGAATACCGTAGAATGGTTTTGAGTCGTGTGCTATTGCGGCAAATGGTGCTGTCTTTGTAGCGCCGATCGAGTGGAAATTGGGTGGGATTGTTGAGAGTTGGTCGCCATGGGACATCCAGACCTAGATCGAATGTTTAGATTAAACAACCGTTGACAGGAGCTACGAAGATGAATGTACCTGCATATCATCTCCCAATCCCTCGAACAGTGCGTCCGTAGACACATTCCCGTTTATTTTACTGATCTGTATCTGAGCGAAACCGTACTCTCGATGGCTACATTGGGCAACAGCGCCTTTGTGGTTAAGAGCCATTTCCTGTATTTCGCACTGTCAATTTAGGGTGTTTTGAAACGTTCAACGACGCACCTGCAGACCGTAACATATACCCAAAATAGGAACTCCGAGTGTGTAGATGTCAGGATCAGCATGAGGCGCGTCATCATCGTACACGGAGTATGGGGATCCCGAAAGAATAATACCTTTACGAATCCCCGGTCCAATCAAAATGACTTGGCTAGACAAGTATACCACGAACCATTTGGCTTAAAATTGAGATCCTTGACTTTTGCCGTACACGGCATCAGCTCAGCGTATACATTGAGCTCACGACATCTCCTTGTGATGAGATGGCTGTACTGTTGCATGTGTGAGCTCGTACGGACCGGGGCCGAACAAGAAATCGGACCTGTGAGCCAAAGTCTAGGATAAGGATGGTATCAAATTGATCGTGGATGTCTGCCATTTGGGTTACGAGTTACAACGCTTGACGGTTAGGACCACGAATTTTGCGACACAGCCACTTATGTGCTTCCTGAAGTTGCCACAATATTCATCATGCTATTCCAAGCTGCCAGAGACGTATTTTCGCGCCGCTCATTTCTATCCCATCCCTTGAGGAGACGATTCAATACAGCTGCAGGCCCAGCTTTGAATACGTCACTCCGTCGGTCTTATCTTTACGGTCCGTTGTTGCGTGATAAGGCTGCCACAAATCTTTTGAATTATGACATCTGTCTTCCAGTTCCCACCTCGTCCGATCGGATGCTCCAGAAATCATTGGAAACAACTTCAGACATTGTCATCTATGACTTGGAGGATTCAGTGCCTCCAGGTACGACGGATAAAGAGAGAGCCAGACAACGACTGAAGGAATTTCTAACCGTGTGTATTAAGCTATGAAATCACCCCGATGCGGTTTTCAATATTGACGCAGAACAAGTCGGCTGACGAGCTTCCACCTCCAAACCGTATTGCTATTCGACTTAATGACATTAATACACCATTTTTTAAGCATGACATTACAGAGGCTGCAAGTCTTCTAACTTACCCCAGCTTGTATGCAACAAATGCTGATGGATCCATTTGATAGCTACGCATTCCGTCCATCCGGACGCTGATCCTGCCAAAGATCCACTCTGCGAAGGATCTTCACTATGTGTCTAGAGAAATCTATACATCGTTTCAGTCTGAATCTTCTCGCAATCCCTCCGAGTCACCGCTCCACATTGTTGCAAGTATAGAAAGCGCCAGAAGTGTTTGGAATCTCGGTGACATAGCTGCTTGGAAGTCTGAACATGGCCCGGAGCTAGGAGGAACATTGAGTGCTCTTCTGGTATATTCCCTCTGCATTATCATGTTCGAAAGCTAACCTACCTAAGTTTGCTTCTGAAGACTGTAAATATTCCCTTCATTTCTTTTCATAGAGACGGTGCTTAAATCGTGTACCGTAGACTGTGCCGATACCTCCATCATTCGAACACCATCTCGACAAGAACTCCTATATACACGATCACAGATTGTTGTAGCCGCCAAGACATTTGGCTTGAGCGCAATAGACATGGTCAGTGATGAGCGCACGCCTCCATCCTTTAGACATTGTCTAATTACATGTCACAGGTTTGTATCAACTATAAAGACTTCGACTACTTGCGAGACGAGTGTGAAGATGGTCGACGGTTAGGTTTCAACGGAAAGGTACTGACATTTACCCACAACCGTCCAGAATTCCGTTGAAAGATACACTCACCCATAGCAAGCTATTCACCCAGCTCAGGTCCACATCATTCAGTCCACGTTCGTGCCTACATCGAAAGGTATCTAGTATCCTCTACTAGCTGTTTTTAAATTAAAATTCGGCATCTTCATACAGATATCTTAAGAGCGGCCAAGATCCTTCATCAAATGAAAGTAGCTCATGCTTCACAGATAGGCGCATTTGGTCTTGAGCTCGAAGGTGGCGGTAAAGAAATGATCGACGCTCCAATGTTAAAGCAAGTCAGTTTATTTAGCAGCCATGTCAATTGTTCTCTCTGATCGCGATTGTCCTACCGCAGGCCGAAAAGACAATTCAGATTGCCAGAGCGGCTGGCATCGAGATACCAGACGCAGCCATAGCTTAAGGGCTGCCTATACATGCTCTGGATATTCCTGAATGGTAAAGAGGCGACCAATCACCAACACAAAGCAGCAACTGAAACTATTACCTCCAATGCAATATTAATGCAATTGAACTGAAGTTGACCGGTGGATTCCACCCTGTTACTGTAAACCCTAAAAAAAAAAAAATTATTATTTGGTTGACCTGCTCGTATTTTCAGCCCGACTGCAAGGTATTGAGCTAGGAAGGTTCAAAAATATTTCGATACGGTACAAACCAGGATATCAAAACCCTTTCTCTGAGTCTATGGGCCAGATACGCAAACCTTCTGCACGTAGATTACGCAGTCGAGCACGGACTGCTGGGTCGACGTTTTTAACACCGTCCAAAATGTTCAGGAAGCAACGTTCAAGGCGTACCACCTGGGTCTGGGAATTTTTAGCCTCTCCACGAGCACTGGGAAATTTCCACCGTGATTCAATCATATCAACAAAGGCATGAGTGATGAAGTCAGAGGTATGGGAAAGTCGGAGGGTTTGAAGCTTGGGAAGTAAACACCTACTCGAGCCTCGGTGTGTGAGTCTGCGCCAAGTATAGGAACGAATGACAGGTGCAAAACCCTCCAGATTAAGAACAACGAGGGACGATGTCTGTTCGAGCATGTCTATGAAATCACCTTCTGTTATCATGCGAACTGGTTGGGTCGCGATGTACAGCTTTTGAAGCCGACAATCCGAACGCTTCAACAAGGACATGAGTTGGCGGTGCTGCCCCCATGACGGCCCCTCGCATTGAGTGAAATCAACGAGTGCGGGCAGTGTAAGACGATCAAAAAAGTCGTGCAAGTTGATTGGAGACAAAATGTGTATGGACTGTAAATGAGGATGCTGAAGAATGTCGTGGGACGCATGCAACTTCGGTCCGCAAGTTTTAAAGAACACAACGTCTATCAAACTAGGACACAGTTTGAGGATTTGGAAACATTCTTCTAGACAGCGTGATCCTAGATCACATCGCGTAAGTTGAAACCACGGAAGCTTCAACGTGGAGATCGAGATGCCGCGGCACAGTTCGAGGCTGCGAAGCTGAGGTGCAACTTCGAAAGTATCCAGAGATTGAAGCCAAGGATCAGCCTCATTAAATACAAGGTTTTTTAAATGTGGTAGACGGTGTTTGACGACGCCAAGCCCTTCAGAGCACGATATAGGGAAATCGAAAGTGATCTCTTCCCATCTGGTGCAGTGGGCAGTCACCGCAGCGATAACGTTATGATCCGCATAACGTGTAGAAGGTCCTAAATAGAACGATAGAGGGCAAACTCCCGTCCGATCGAGCCAATTCCTTGCTAGAATGAGCCCCGACTGTGATCTCATTGGATGCACATTCAGAGAAATACGAGACCACAGCCTGGGTGTGGCAAGCGCGACATCCCTCCATTGACTGCAGATCTGCAGCAGAAGCAAAGGCGCTTCTCTGATATTGCGAATGAGGTCTGGCCAATGATGGTGCGGGAGACAGTGGAGAAATATCTCCGACAATAACTCCGCAGGGACTCGTTGGACCTGGGATAAGCGGGTTTCAAGTGGTTGAACAACCTGGCTGTAGATTGTACTGCATTCCTGCAATGAATCACTTTGAAAACAGTGCAGAGTTTTGCAAGCTAGTGACTCACCATTAGTGGCGGGACTATCGCTGAACGAGCTCCAAATTTGGATAGCCAGTGCACAGCGAGCACGGTCCTTCCTCCCCTCCTCTCATGCCGTCCGACCTCGAAAGGTACATCAGCGACAATTCACTTCGGGTATGCCTCTCTGATTTCTGATTTGCTTCGTTTTTTCTTATGAGACTCCCGTCTGTAGCTCTTCGGTCTTGCAGACCGAAGCATCATCGACTATGTACTAGCGTCAGGTTCGTCATCTACTTAAACGTTTATAAATTTACATGTTAATTTCTCAATGTGCAGCATCATCTTCAAAATCCCCTGATGTTCTTTTCACCTCGCTCAATGCCTCTGGGTTACCAGACACTCCGGACGCTCACCAATTCATAAACGAAGTCTTCAGCCGTGCCCCTCGTAATACAAAGCACAAACGATCTTCTAATTCTACGCACAAACAGGCTGAGAAGGAGGCCAAGGCGCTTCAATCCCAGAAGTTTGGTTTTCTGTTGGACGACGAGGCAGAAAGCAGCGGCTTCGCGGAAATAAATAAAGAGAAGCGTAGGGAAGAGAAAGGCGGGAAGAACAGGAACGATCGACATATACGGAAGCGGGATTATGATAGCAAGGAATGGGAGAGTGATGAGGAAGAGAAGTCGAGGAAGAGATTAAAAGGGGACCACGAACATGAGAGGAATGATGACATGGATGACATAGACATTCCAGAAGATGAGGAGACGCGGAAGGAGAGGGAACGACTACGGGACCTGGAGGAGAGGGACGCTTTTGCGGACCGAGTACGGGACCGAGACAGGGAGAAAACGAAGAAAGTAGTTGAAGATCGGTCTTCGAAGAATGCTGGCGCTGCAGCAGATGCCGCGACGAGACGACTCCTAGCCGATGATAGTGAAGCTCGGAATCAAGCTATGCCCTCACTGCGTCAGCACTCGCGGCAAGAATATCTCACGAAACGTGAAATTCAGCAGATTGAACTTCTTCGAAAAGAGATTGCAGACGACGAGTCATTATTCCATGGGATGAAGATCTCAAAACGGGAGAGGGCTGAACTGGATCGGAAGAAACAGCTTCTTCGACTTGTAGAGGAACGTCTCAAAATTGACGATAAGTTTGATGGGTATCAACTACCCGAGGACTACATCACTGAACAAGGCAAAATCGACAAGAAGAAGAAACAGAACGTGCTCTACCAGCGATATGAGGAAGCCAAACCGAAGGACGATCAATTCACCACGGATGTTGACCAGTGGGAGGCTGCACAAACACACCATAGTACCTTCAAGACAGGTGCTATGGACAAGCCAGACCTCGTGGATGAATACGAGTACGTCTTTGACGAGAGCCAGACCATCAAGTTCGTCATGGAGAATACTCTTGGCGGCGAGGGGATGATGAGCGCGAAAGACAAACTTTTGCAAGCTCAGATAGATGAAGCGGAGAAACGAGGTGTGTGCCCTGCATTACTCGTTTTATATTTATTTCACTCATACCCTTTTCCCCAGCTAAATCAATAGATGAAACTCGAAAATCGCTTCCTATCTATACATACCGGGAGCAACTTCTAGAAGCCATAAAAGAGCATCAAGTACTGATCGTCGTCGCCGAAACAGGCTCAGGCAAAACAACACAACTCCCCCAATATCTGCACGAGGCCGGTTATACTGCCAAGGGGCAAAAAGTTGGCTGTACACAACCTCGTCGTGTAGCTGCTATGTCCGTAGCAGCCCGTGTCGCCGACGAAATGGGTACAAAAGTTGGCTATGAAGTCGGCTACTCTATTCGATTCGAGGACTGTACGAGCGACAAGACTGTATTGAAGTACATGACAGATGGCATGCTACTTCGAGAATTTTTGACAGAACCCGACCTTGCTGGCTATGCTGCTTTAATCATCGATGAGGCACACGAACGGACGCTAAGCACGGATATCCTCTTTGCCCTTGTCAAGGTCCGCAATCAGATCCTTCCATACTTCACAGGTGGCTAACCCCTTTGCTGTAGGATATTGCACGGTTCCGTCCGGAACTCCGACTTTTGATTTCAAGTGCGACCATGGACGCCGAAAAGTTCAGCGAGTACTTTGACAATGCTCCTGTTTTCTATGGTACGTCTCTGTATGTTCGTGTTACATGGCGGCTCACTGATATGTGTCTTGCAGTCCCTGGGCGTCGATACCCAGTCGACATTCACTACACCCCACAACCCGAAGCGAACTACCTCCACGCTGCGATCACAACTGTCTTCCAGATCCACACAACACAGCCCAAGGGCGATATACTTGTATTCTTCACTGTACGTTGCTTCATTTCGTATTTTTTTTCTACTTTTACTGATATAATAAGTTCGCAGGGTCAAGATGAAATTGAAGCCGCACACGAAAGCTTACAGGAAACAGCACGCGCACTTGGAAACAAAGTCGCAGAGCTGGTCATATGTCCAATCTACGCTAACCTACCCAGTGACATGCAAGCAAAAATATTCGAACCGACACCTGAGGGAGCAAGAAAGGTGGTTCTCGCGACTAACATTGCGGAAACATCAATCACAATTGACGGTGTAGTCTTCGTCATTGATCCGGGTTTTGTCAAGCAAAATTCCTACAACCCGCATACGGGCATGTCATCCCTTGTTGTCGTTCCGGTGAGTAAACTTTTCCTAATCTGCTCTCTGACCATTCGTCGCTGACATGAACTTCTTGCCAGTGTTCGCGCGCATCTGCTAACCAGAGGGCTGGCCGGGCGGGTCGTGTAGGTGCCGGCAAGGCATTCCGGCTGTATACAAAATGGGCCTTCTCAAACGAATTGGAAGAAAACACCGTCCCCGAAATCCAGCGTACAAACATGGGCATGACAGTACTCATGCTGAAATCCTTGGGTATTAACAACCTTATGACCTTTGAGTTTATGGATCCCCCGCCCACCGAGACACTCATGCGCGCTCTGGAATTACTCTACGCCCTTGGGGCACTGAATGATCTTGGCGAGCTCACCAAACTTGGCAGGAGGATGGCAGAGTTTCCTGTTGATCCCATGCTGTCGAAAGCTATCATATCGAGTGAAAATTACTCATGCACAGATGAGGTAAGTCAAAATATCACATTTGATGCCTACTGTCATTTCTCATTGTTTTCTCTTGCAGATCCTCACGATCATATCCATGCTTTCGGAATCATCGTCACTTTTCTATCGACCGAAGGACAAAAAGCTGCATGCTGACCAAGCTAGGCAGAACTTTGTTCGCGCAGGTGGCGATCAGTTTACACTACTGAACGTCTGGGAACAATGGGCCGAGACCAATTATTCGCAGCAATTCTGCTACGAGCAATTCCTCCAGTTCAAGAGTCTGAGTCGAGCACGTGATATCCGGGACCAATTGGCAGGACTGTGTGAGCGTGTGGAGGTTGTTATCCGAAGCAATCCGAACACGAACGACATCACACCAGTACAGAAGGCGCTGACGGCGGGCTATTTCTATAATACGGTAAATCTGGCATGCATACTTTCTCCTCACCTATGCTGATTTTTTTTGCAGGCCCAGTTGCAAAAGAGCGGAGACTCGTATCGTACACTCAAGACCAACCATACTGTCTATATCCATCCGTCCTCTAGTTTATTCCAACACCAGCCACCTGTCAAGACATTGTTATACTATGAACTTGTAATGACATCCAAGTCATATATGCGGTAAGCACTTTCATGCTGCCCATGTCGTGACTCCGTTTGATTTTTTTTTTACTTAATCAGACAAGTTATGGAAATTAAACCTGCATGGTTGCTTGAAGGTGCGTTTGGTGTTTCTTTTGGGGGGGCAGACCTCTTTAATGATATTTTGCCACCGAATGTACAGTTGCCCCACATTACTTCAAGCCGGCAGACTTGGAGCAACTTGCCGCAGGGGATAAGAAAATGCCCAAGGGGGTTGGCGCATCAGCATCGTCAAGCAATGCGAAGCTATAGCATCGGAAATCCTTATCTTTTCGTTGTATTTTATGTACGTCAATGGTTGTTGGAAGAGCCATCAGGGCATGCATAAAAGTTCCGGTTGTGTTTCAGAACTACCCAGGAATTTCCAATCGACCCTGGCAAAATTACCGAGCTGAGCAAGTAGCTACAATGGACTTCCAGCTTCCTGAATCAAGTGGGTCCACGATGAGGCAAGAACTGTTATCGTATCCTCTAGTCTCTGTCTTCTGAGAAGCGAGTAACTGGTGCTTGCCTTTGTTCTCCCTGGTGATCTTGCGGTGGGTTTAGTCTCTATCCCAATGACTCCTAATCACACCGGCTTCTCTGTCAACTCGAGCTCTTGTTTTCCATGCTTCCGGTCACTCTTTATTCCCGCTTCGATACATCCCTACCCGATATCTGGAAATACATTACATCATTTTTATCCGAGTTGGCGCCACCCAGTCGACATTCTAGGCTACAGAGAAAATACAACGAGGTTTCGCCAACTATTTCTTCCGCTGCCTTTTGCTTCTGTATAGATATGCGGCTTGGTTATTTGCAGCCCATGTCTGTGTTGTGGCTGCGAGTGCAACGCATTAACGTGGCGAGAGAACACAAGTTGAGGATGATGAAAGCTCATTTTAACCTGAAACGCTTTCCCAATTGATTATTCTTTTCGTACTTCTGAGTTAAATGACGCGGGAAAGTCTCATCAAAATGGCTACAAACTGTATTTGTACACAGGTGTGTTGATACATTTTCGATAAACACATCCTCGTATTAGGAACGACAATGCTAATCACTCGATAATAACCTTGTTCTTGTAAATTGACACGCCCGTCAGCTTCTGCAGCATGTGGCGACAATGGCCGTCATACCTTATAGAACGCGACATGATCTTTAATATGCTTGGCCTTGGGGAGTGGCTCAGGATAATACCTTTATCACATATGGTATCAGCAGTGAGTACTAGTCATCAGAATCCACTCACCAAGCAATGTCTTTCACTACTTCTCCGTCCAGTGATCCATCATAGTAGAACGCTTGACTAAAGTACGCGGTGGCCACTGGCGGTTGAGTGCTCATCAAAAACCAAAGCAGCTATAAATCACCTCACCCTTTCCAAGGGCAGAAACTCCTATTGAAACTATGAGACAACGTCCAATGTCAAGCGTAGATTACTTACCTCGTGCTCGATTCAATGAGGCTGAAGCCTTCAGCTTCGACAGCGCCGATCGGAAAATAGTGGTTATTCTCGACAACAACCGTGTCGTCGGACCTGGCGATGACTTTTCCGTTGAAGGTGACTTGGACCATGGTTTCTGTTGCTACTTGAATGTGGGCGTTTTGCAGACGCCGCACATTCGGATGTCTCCATAAACAGGGGCTATTTCTCGATCTGTTGATCGTATCACATGTCGTCATGCATCTAAGGTAAGCACGTCAAACGTATGAGGACCCCGAGTAAATCAATGACCAACTATAGCCAACTATCGCCGAGCGTCAGCTAGAGTCTATCATCATCGCGAAAAATTTCCTGCGTCGAGAATATTCTTTGCATGTTTCTTCTGGTCGATGGGATCAGCCTCGACTGTCAGACGCGCTATCGGAGGTTCAGCCGTTTGTTAATTCACAGCCTTCAAGATTCCGAATTTTGATGGCGCTACATGTATGTATCTTCTGATAATATCAGCTTCGCAACACCTATTCCCGATGCCTTTATATGAATTCGTGTCTAGGTCCGCACAAGCATGTGAATGACATGAATCATCATTTTATTTCCTGCTCCTCGGCGGTCCCAATTTTCCAGCGCGCTATCTTTGGACATCTATCATGGTTTTGGCGTGCATTGAAAACGCCACACCGAACTCTTAGCACGATGGTATTCATGGTGACCCAACCCCATACCCGATTACTATCAAGCAGAGACACCCACGGCAGCCACTTCTATGTTCACTTTCCCAACTGCCGATAAAGTTCTTTGAATCATTGCCATAAGTAGTGCATTCCAAATTTGCTCACACATCATTGATGGATCGAGAGTTGGATGAGAGCAAGTTATTTTTACTTGTCCGCCAAATTAGCAGCCTTTCACGCGCTTTTAGCCCGTCAGTGTGACTTTGGTGCTATTGATACATGCCGACATTCCATTTTTGTGGTATGATGTCGGTGTAGGAAGCAGGATTGAGTGCTCAGAGGAATCATGGCAGGCCCGTACTAAAATTTGAATGTTGTGGCGACGGTTCTCGAGAAAACGAACCTCTTCCGCATTTGGCATAACTGCGTGGGGGCTTGATCAGTCAAACTTATCCCACTGGTAATCTTCAAATTGTTCGAATATCCCGGACCCCATAAGTAATGGCCAACAAACCATTCCCAACATTCGTGTACAAAATCATAGATGCCCCGCCTCCCTCTCCAATACCACACACGCTCCCGCTCAGCCCCCTCGACTCCCAATCCGGTTTCATCCACCTCTCCGATGCAAACCAAATACCCATCACTGCTGACCTCTTCTTCAGCGAAACCAGCACCATCTGGCTACTGAAGGTCAGCAGTGCAAAGGTAGAGGAGGAAAAGGGCCGGTTAGTTTGGCCGGAAGGGTTGCCCGGGTGTGTACATTTATATGCAGAGACAGACGGCGCTTGGGCGAGGTTGGGGGATGGTATTGTAGTTGATGTGAAGAAATACGACAAGGCGGCAGGTGAGAAATGGGTCGACGCGCTGAAGGAACCAGATGACGCGAAATGGCTTGTGGATTTGTATTGATAGGTCAGTGCAATGGAAGTCCTGGTGGATATGAAACTGACGGTTTTGATCTTCTTACCCGGGTTGGTGCAGATATGGAACAAGAAACTTTTCTTTCATTGTACCACAAGCGCCAATGTACCACAAGGATGAATACATTTCAACCTCCGGGGTGATTGAAGCACCGGAGGTTTTTGGGTCTTCCCGATCGACGAGCATGCTCTTCAGCTCAACCATTTCGACTTTGACAGCTTGTAATGTAGCGACGGTGGTCCCGACAGCCGTCCGGCACTTGCAACTTCTGACACACTATTTTTGTCAGCCTCTGCAAAGTTACATCCCCAACGATGGATTGGCGACTGTTGATGCAAATTATACTCATGTTTGTCCAGGGTTTATGTGCCCATTATAAGTGCATCAAGACGTTGAACGAATGGTTATCTCCGGTTTACTTGCTCAGTGGTCAGACTTGTCAGCTGCTATGGAGATGAGCCGCCCAGGCCTCCATACTCCATGGGCCCACAATGCTTATGGCTCCCGTGGCTGCAGCCTTGTGCCTGGCCAGTTGGGCCAATGTCGCGGAGCGTCATGTACTATACTGGATCGCTCGTCATCATCCTGAGAGAAATGGTAGGAGGTGGTCGTCATGGCCTGCAGTGGTGCCTGTATTTAATGATAAGTTGAAGGTGCCTCAGCGCTCCAGCGACCTAATCTGCAAGCGAGATCTGCGTGCAATTTGATAATGTCCGGTCAGACGCTATTGTTACAGCCGCGTTAGACGAAGTCGGTCACTTTTCGGGCTCGCGTGCTGGTCCCCCGAGCACCGTCGTTGCTATTGAGGCCATGTGATGGCCCTGCTCCACTGCATGGGCCCACATGCTTGCAGGCCTGTGCTGTGATGGAATGGAATCAAGCCGCTCTGTGATTTTTTGGTGATTTTTAGAGAGCGGAATGGCAGCGGGAGAGACGAAAACGCCGAAACGGGGTGGCCCGGGGACTGGCATTGTTTTCTCATCGGGTTCACGGTAGTCTTGATTCTAGTGTCTCCATCATAACCCTTGCTCTCCCCCCCGTCCCCGTCCCCGTCCCGCCAAGGTTGCGGTCGTCGTTCTCCAGGCTGCTCGAATATTTGCACACCCAGATAATGCCAGTTAGACTCATTTCTTATTCCAATACTTTACCTTGCAACTCTTTCGTCACCTCGTCGACTGCTTCCTCATTTCTCCCCCCATTCCCACCTAGATCTTCACCATTTCGACCTTTGTAACTCTTTTCTTGTCCTGGTATATGGCTGCCCAACCCTCGGAGCAGTCACCAGGGCCGTCCCAGACGCCAGGCCCGTCATCATCAATTTCACGTCCAAAGCAAAAGAAGAGGAGAGTTGAGAGTGTCAGACGTCGCCCTGGGTCTCCAATTGCCCCACGGCAGACGGCAGACTCAAGTGCCATTGGTATGTCTTATCATCCATGATTCAACCTTGTGGACGCGACGCCCCTGTTGCGCTCTCATAATGTCTTCTGACTTCGTTCTGCCCTCATTATAGCACAGGCACAGACTCAATGTGAAGTCTTCTCGGGAAATCAGATCATATCCTGTTTTCCAACCTCCGATACCGTTGTTCCTCAACATGAGTATGCTGCTTTCGTCTGTCAGTTTTCCTGGTTTACGTTCTTCAGCTGTTCGTGTCGCTAATCTATGGTATACAGGGAATAGCCGGCGCCCCCAAATCACACCAAAAAATTTGGTCGACATCTACCTTTTCCACGGCGACTCTTTAGAACAAGTCTTATTCTTTCCAAGTATCCAAAACCCAACAAATCAAGCAGGGTATATGACTTCCGCCGTGAACGATACATGGTTTGGCACCAAAGGACTACAGTGGAATGGCAGCAACATCTCGATGCCGTTTTACTGGGTGCTTACACCGAGTGGTGAGGGGCTTGATGGTTCAGAAATACCCCAGGCTACATTTACTGCCGTCCGTGAGTACTATCTCATGCAGGTAATTGACAATAGAACTGACGCGTATCATTAGAAACAACCATTCTCGACTCTGTCAGCTCTTCGATAGCTGCCAGTTCATCATCTGCTGCTGCTGCTGCTTCGTCATCATCGTTGGCGTCAGTATCATCAGCTTCTGCTTCTGCTTCGGCCCATTCCACCTCAGGAGGAACGAACCCTGGAGGCATTCAATCAGCGGGCAGCGCCGCACCATTTCCCCACTGGGCGATCGCAGTCATCGCCATTCTCGGATTTTTCGCTCTTGTCGCCGGCGGCATCCTTGCCTTCTTCGTCATGCGTCGCCTACGCAGAAGAAATGATACTTCTAACCGGAGTTCGATGGGTTCTGCGTCGCCAATGATGGCAGATGCGCAATCACCACGATCACCCATAGGCGGTGCCGCTTTAGCAGGCGCAGGAGCAGCAGGCTCTGTCCGCCACCGCGCATCTTCCATTGCGTCACCAGACGCAGCCTCATCGATATCACACGGCGGCTCCGCAGCCGAAGGCGGTCCGTTCTCTGGCGCTGATGCCGCCATCATGGCAGATGCTTTCAGAAAAGCACTGCGAAAGCCTGATTTTGCAGCCAACCCCTTGGAAGAAGGGGACAATAATGGAGGTTCACAGCCGAACAATGGCGGGCTGATGAACAGAGAATTAGCCGAAGAAGGACGGGACATACGGAGTGTCGAATCATCACGGGGAGTTCAAGTCGAAACCCTGAGCGACACTGGTGAAACAGCACGAGATCGTTAATCGTGTTCTCAATTTTACCCCGATTGTCTCATTTCCGATTACGCTTCTTATGGGTTCTTGTGTTGTTCTTGGGTGCCGTCAGTTCACCGCCTCAATTGTTCTACTACCTGCAATTCTCTCACTGTTCTTTTTACCATTGGCATTATTATCCACTTTTGCGTTTTGCGCATGTTACTCTTCTGTCACCTTTTCATTTTTACTATAAGGTTGACTCTACACCCCCATCCCCTGTTGCCCCCCTTCCTCCTTTCCGTGGACCGTCTTACATTCTCCTTGTGTTCTTATCACTCCTTGAGTTCTGCTTTCTCGTTATACCTCCATGCCTTCTCATCTTTGCACATGCTGCCCCCCTCCCCCCCCCCCCCCCCCCCGACCTGTTCGTGCCACCGCGCACTTCGACTTGCTGTCCTTTCCATATGGGTGGTTCGTCTATGCTAAGAACATTTACCTTCGAGAGACACGTACGGAATTCTCTTGACCCCCTTCCTTCGCATAGTACGTAGTGTTGACATGTGCAATCGTTCTCGCATCGGTTTTATCACCCTCACGCTAGCTATTTTTCACGCCTCTGATTTTAATACGATAATGATTCATCATACCACAATTGCAATGGTTATAACTCGTGAACATTGGGGGCTTGAACTTTTCTAGAGGCGATGTAGAATACATTGCGCAAACTGAAGTCTATAGAAGGTGTACAATCTGCCAAAGGCATTCCTACGAGTAATAACGCGGTATATTGCACTGATGATAAAAGAAGAACGCAAGAAGGGAACGTTTAGTATACACGAGGCTTATCATCCAAGACGTCCGCCTCGCTCTAAGTGTGGCAATCCGCGTATTGGGGAGGAGATTAATTCATCAGTATTACGATGGAAGACGTCTGATCAAATATTCGTAGCTTTACAGAATATGTCAGTTTACAATCGATGCTGAAAGTAGATAGAAGCACCTACGTTAATATTGTCGCTGCACTATTCGGCACAGTTCGGAAAAGGTTAATTGATAATCCTTTGTATAACGCTGTCCAGCCTTCTTTGACTATGATTTTCTTGGTGGTGTATATTATCCCGCGACGCAGGTGGGATTTTACCATGCCGTCCGAAGAGGTATCGTCGGCTAAGGGGAGTCGTTGGGTTTGTAGTCGCGTCCGAATCACTTCATGAGGATATGTTGCAATCGACGCCGTCATCTTCGCGATGGCAGAACAAAGGAGGATACGCTTGAAACTAATCGGGACTGTCGGGTCTTGGTCTGAAAGGATCACAATAAGTATTGTCAGACGTTTTGATTTCAGCTGCGGGGCACTCACGTGCCCAGAGTTTGAGCTGTTCATAAAGTGGAAACTGAACGGCAACGTGCAAGATACCAAGAAGACTTGGTAGAATGCCACGGTAGAAGGCTCTTATGCCTTCTGAACGATAAATAGTGAGGGCAGCGTCAAGGGTATGACGATATCTGACTTCCTCCCGAGATTGAGTCTGAAATAGCAATCACACAAGAATTGAGTTAAGGTTACAGGCAAGGGTAAGAGCGCATGATAGTATACCATAAAGCGTGTTTTGATGACCCAGAGTGGGTTCGTGCAGATGGTACTTGCGGCACCAGCAGCCATAGCGGAAAATATGTGCAGCTCCCATGGATGTTCTCGCATAACAGGTTGGTAACCCTTCACCTGAGCAGCGGGGTATATTCTGTCTGCAGCTGCTACACCTCCGAGTGGTATCTCCCCGAAATACCCTTTGATACCGTCATAGACAGCAAAGTAGATGCCCCAAGTCGGCAGATAGCCCAACATTGTAGGACCAAGCCCACGGTACAACCCACGAATGCCACTGTGCTTGTATGTCGACTTGAGAGTGTCTGATGCACATTGTTGTTAAAATACAAGAGCTGAGAAATCCCGCGGGTTGCGTGAGTCATAGAACACTCACCGACCACACCTTCGTATGCAGGGTGTCCGGGAATAGCACGCTGGGCCTGGAGCTTCGTTTTTATTACATCCAGCGGACAGGTTGCAATGCTAGCAACGAGACCACCGCCAGCCCCAGCTAAACGGTTCCGACCGGTCAAAGCATCAGCGAAAGCCTTGAGCGCCTTAAATAACCTAAAACTCACCGATCATGGAGTTTGTGGCCCATTCCAGCCCCATCTCTTCGCCCCGCCAGCGCGAGACACGCAATCAGTGGATGTCTTGCAGTCGCCGTTGAAAATGGCGTTGGATATCGCGAAGGTAGGTGAGGACTAACAGCTGGATTAGTGCGCATGGGTCGGACACACTTTCAATCGAAACTGACATGCTCCGGCTTTGTCCGGCTCTGATGCAATCTGCCGTTGATGATCGTTCTCACTCAATCAATCATGAATCACCAATCAGTGATCACAAGAACCAAAAAAGAACTTGTAATGAAGCATTAAATAGTCAGCTCGAATGAATCAGGTCCAAATTGCAAATAAATTCGGCCTTCAAGTGGAGATCAAGTCCTCGAGAATGATATACAGTATGCGGAGGATCCCTCTGTCCTCGTTTTCATTATCAAAAATATTAACCACTTCTGCGGCCTGCCCGATCAGTCCCGTTCTGCACGACGGCGTAAGGATTATGGCAATGTGGTATCACGCAATATTATGCGAGTTGGAATTCACGCGCTGAATCTATCACCCCCAAGCTGCCGTCGTGCTGCAAAACGCTGATATGAGATAGTCGTGCACGAGCGAGATGACAGCAGACTCACCTATAATTTACTATCAGATGACCGTCTGTGGCGAAAGACTAATTCGAGTGTCAATACGTAGGGCTACAGAGAAGAGAGAAGGACACAAACCTTGTACAGGTTCGATACAGTATCGTCCGGTGCAGGTGAAAACGCCAGATTGATATACGTGAACTGATCCACCAGACATCATTTATAAACGCATTCATTGAGCTCGCGATAAACGAACTCACAAGTGGGTCACCGGCCTTCCAAGCAAGCTCTTTTCTCAAGAACTGAATCACAGCTTGGAATCGATTGGACGCTGTAATCTTGTAGAAGTTCTGCTTCATGATTGGAGCATTTCCAACAGCCTTGAAGCGTACAACAACTACTCATTGAAACAGCAAAGCTTACGATCAGCACTCACGATGCCTTGAACGATACCGTGGATCGTTACCTTTCGAAGGATCCTTCTTCTTGTATGTGTCCAACGCCTGCAAAGCCTCGGTGATGTTCTCCCCACCTTCTTGAGCCATAGAGCGGGCGTGAATTTCAGGGCTACCAGTTAACTAAGTTACAGACAGGTCACATGCTCCCAATCGACATGCTCCGGCTTTGTCCGACTCTGACTTAAAGGTTCGTTGACATCTGGCTCTACAGCCTCATCGTTGGAAATGTTCAAAAGCTCCTGGGCACAATGATGTCGTGCTTATAATCGAATAGCATGTGGCTCAGAAGATACGTGGCGTAGATATCTAGGGCTGCGTTGATGCCTAATGGAAACCTGACAACACCAGTGGAGATAACGACACAGCAAGCGGGTGAATAGATATTTGATTGATGGATGGCCCTGGCAAATGGACTGCACATTTGTCCCGTTGAAAACCAAGCGATAGTCAGAGCCAGGGCCCGACTCACAACGAGAGAAGCGATGTACGGACACAGTTAGCGACATCGACGTCGCTTTTCGTTTTTGGGGGCATTCGGCGGTATATATTGTGATCCTCTGTTATCTATTTGAAAACCGAGGTGGGCAATTAAGCCCGACGTATCAGAAGCAAGTTACCCCTTGGACTTCCACGGACATGAGGTAGTATTCAGCGTGACCGGTTTGTACATGCTATGCAAATGCCATGAGGGGAAAGTCCACCATCCATCGCAAATGGATCGAACGTTCAATATTCAGGATCGCTATGTTTTAAAGAGGCCATGCTTCTGCCGATCGCGTTGGTCGCAGATCTACGGCTTCGAGATTGTTCGGTAAGTATTGGCGGTGTAAATTTAAATCACCCAGTGAAAAGGACGCACCTACTGTGTATCGTATATTTATGGAAAGACAGTTTGTCGCCTCGGACGATCGTTTGCTGAAAAGTTGTTTCCGAGATGCTCCTGCATAACGCTAATACCCGTGAGTATGATCAGAGTTCTGCATTCACTCATACAGTCTGTGCTGAATTGCATCCTCTAGGTATTCAAGGACCAGACATCGAGCCAAGCTTGGATAGTAAGATATGTAAAAGTGCTGCAATTATAACCTGCAAATTATACCAAGGAAGAGACAAAATCAGCTATATTAAATTGATTCCAAAGGCGGTGACGCACTTACTCTAGGTACAACAGAATCAGAGAAAGGTATTTTCCCCTAAGATGCCGACTGTTTGCGACTCTGCGCTGATGGGCCCTTTCTAAATATCAAAATGTAAGCGGGATCCTGATTCAGAAAGCCGTCTTCTTCAGGTCACCTACCCTCTAACATATTTGCCGTTCTGCACCGACGGTCCCCATCTAAATATTTATCCGTCAGCGGGATCCTGATCCGATAACGACAGTGTGCACTCACCCTCTAACCTTCTTTTTCGGTTTCGGTTCGTGCGCAAATTCCCTGATCTTGAAGCCTTGGCGGTATTTCTCCATACACCATAAGATATACCTGTGTAATACTTTCCTCAGCTCTTGGAATGCGCACGAAAGAGAGGCCGCACCTTCGATCCTGGACACCCACACCTTTGGCTTTCATCGTCAACCCGGAGACATTCCAGAATTCGGCCCAGTCCCCGATGTGCACCTTGGTCTCGCTCGAGCGTCCGATGGCTTTCAGAAAATCGGTTGGTGAGTTGATCTTGTCAGTTGGAGGGGGAATTCTCTCGGCTGGCCATCGATCTGTTGCCAAAGAGCGTCGTAAAATGATAGACAACGGGCGTCGCAGGCTCTGCATGTTACGGTTGGATGCAAAGCAAAATACGGTCACGTGGCAGGTTACTTTTCCCCATCATATGAAGGGAGTCCTCGGAAGTTGCGTCAACCCTGCCTGCCAGTACTTCCAAACACCCAGCGCAAAAGCATCTTTGAAGTGTGCCAAATGCAAGTGAGCTTCATCCAAGCCCGTCTTGTTTCATTCGGTCCTGATACTGTCGCGCAGAACGGCACGATATTGTGACAGGGTAAGTTGTATGGAATCCGTCCGGACGACCTTTAACAGTGCTTTGCTCCTCGTGCTAGAACTGCCAGCGAGCACATTGGTCTTATCACAAACAATTTTGCGGGATTTGGGCGCAGACATCCGCAGACCAGAGCGAAATACCTCTTGCCAAAGTCAAACAGAAAATGTCTGAGCTCGTTTGGCTCATCCGAGGAATCCCAAGTGTCACCGACTTTCTGTTTGCAACTTGTTTGGAAGAGAAGAGACAAGGTCGCCGTGGATGCATGGACTTTGAGTTCAAAACTTTCGAAGATCTGTATGAAGCAGTCCGGGTCTTGGAATCGCAGCCCGTCACAAAAGCGGTTCCATTCTTCGCATCCCCTGACTCCCCCTCTTATCGTCCTCCAGGATCCAACCCTGATATTATAAAGTTGCGGAAAATCGTGCAGGATGATCTGGTGACGAAAGTTGTCGGATCCAAGTGCGCTTGGATTGAGAATAGCACCAGAGTTAATCTGCAGATGGCGTTGGATCTTGTGGCCAAGCGTGATGATATGATGGTACTTTCTGTGACGGTTCGTCCTTTTACCTCTTTTCTTCTTAATTACCGTCACCCACTCCGACTCTCGTGTGACCTAGGTATTACTGAAGGGAACGTATGCTACGCATACACATGACTTCCTGTATAAGGACCTCAGCTACCGCCCAAGCTCATATGGTGAAAGTTCAGGGCAGTAGCAGTAGACTTCGATTCGCAGACGAGAATCTGGGTTTTTTAAAAAGGAAGCTGAAATGAGGTCTGGCCTTCTGTCTGTCCTTTGATACCTGCACTTACTTCTGCCATACCTTCAACTGCGTCATCAAATATATGCCTCTTGGTGCACTCATGTCCCTTGGGCTCTTGTCTCATAGTAATTGTCAACTGGGCAAAAGCGAAAGAAGCAGCGCCAAGCGCCTTCGGCTCCTCATCCGAGCTCAGTGCTGCTTCACACCTCGAGATCAATTCAACTAAAGCAATGTCGATTGTCGTCGATCATAGCATTCTCAACGTTGTCCGTGGTAACCAAATCAACTACCACACAAACCACGGTAAAACAAATGAGATTTGAGATCCTGCGCTCATTTTGACTTTCTTCTTGTCTAGAAAGCCTTCAGCACGAACGTCGTACTATTGCAGACTGGCTATCCCCTCTCAACGTCAAGGTAACCCAGAGTGATGTCTTCGAAAAATGGGCAGACGATGGCTCCTCGAATCTCAAGTGTTCCAGGCTTGGCTTGAGGGCATATCGGAGACTCTATGGTGTCTGGGAATGCGTGAGATGCTTTCAAACTTTGCCCTTCGGTCCACTGATTATGTCGCAGCTGGCGCCGGAAAGACCATCCTTGCGTAATTATTATTCGCATTTTCGTATACTGAAAGATCGTTAATTTAACAGGGCAGATCGATTGTGGTAGATCATCTACGGAACTTGTTTCGTGACAAGAATGTCGCAGTTGCATGCATTTACTGCAACTATAAAGAAAAGAACAATAAAATGGTTCGTGAGCTGATCGCGACTGTATTGAAACAGGATAATACTGTGCTTTCTGACAATGTCAAATTGTTGTACGACTGCGATTTTGTTCGAGGCACCCGACCCGAGCTCAACAACCTTACGGAGATATTGAGGTTAGAAATTGGAACATACTCCAGGGTTTTCATTGTTGTCGACGCTCTGGACGAGTTATCCGAACATGATCAGCTATTTGATCACTAAACTCCGAAATTTAACCAGTACTGTCAACCTGATGGTCACCTCCCGTCTCATCCCCTCGATTAAATATCATTTCCAGGGTACGAAGCGCATTGATATTCGGGCAAACGAACAGGATGTGCGGACGTATATCGAAGGGCGGATCTCACGTGAACCGTATTTTGGATAATAAACGAATCTGATTCAAGCTTGTGAAACTTTTGGCAGGTTTTTATTGGTGGCACTGCATATGGACTCGCTATCTACGAAATTGAACTGTCGAGCAGTTCATAACACTCTGGACACCTTACCCGCCGAGGTGGATGCAACGTATACCGAGGCCATGACACGGATTGCCGCACAAATTGATAGTGCGAGGGAACTGGCCAAACGAATTCTGGCCTGGATAACATATGCTTGTCGGCCATTACTTCTTAATGAGCTTCAGCACGCCCTGGCTACTTTCCCCAGAATGACTGATATGGACTCGGGGGCGATCGTACCAGAACAAATTTTGACTTCTGTGTGTGCTGGTCTAGTGGCTATTGATGAAAATAGCGGTACCGTCCGCCTTGTTCGTAAGTGACTCGTGCTTGAAATACAACTTGAGCATGACTTCATTTCGGCAGACTACACCGCACAGAATTATTTTGAATGCAACGCTAAAATTTTATTTCCAGATGCCGAAGTTTACATCGCAACGACATGCCTCAGGTACCTTTCTTTCGATGCATTCGGCAACGATGATTACCTTGATTTGCCATCTCGCCTGTATAGAAGTCCACTCCTTCAATACGCCGCAGCACACTGGGGTGATCACGCACGCAGAGTAGAGAAGATCTGCAGAGGAACTTTCTAAAGAAGAAAGTAAATGTCGCCTGTGCCATCGCAGTTCTGCTGGGCGGTGATCAATCACACATCCCTTATTGGCAAGCCCCGAAGGCGGGTTTCTCTGTGCTTCACCTGTTGTCACTCTTCGGCTTGGAGACGACCGTCGATTATCAGCTCGAGAGTGGAACTACGGCAGACTTGAGGGACTCAAAGGGTCGGACATCCCTTTCATACGCCGCAAGCAACGGGCACGAGGGGGTGGTGAGGCTGCTTTCGGCGTGGAGTGACGTTGATGTGAACTCGAAAGACTCTAGCAGTGTAACACCACTCTTACACGCTGCTAAGAATGGGCGCGAGGGGGTGGTAAAGCTACTTTTGTCGCAAGGCAATGTCTAGGTAAATTTGAAGGACTGGCTGGATACGACACTGCTGTCATATGCCGCAAGCAATGGGCACGAGGGGATGGTCAGGCTGCTTTTGGCTCGGAATGACGTTGATGTGAACTCGAAAGACTATAACAGTGTGACACCACTCTTACGCACAGCTGAGAAAGGGCACGAGGGGGTGGTAAAGCTGCATTTGACTCGGGGCGATGTCGACGTGAACTTGAAGGACTGCGGCAGTCGGACACCACTCTCACACGCTGCCGAGAAAGGGTACGAGGGAGTGGTAAGGCTGCTTTTGACTCGGGGCGATGTTGATGTGAACTCGGTGGACAACCGCAATCGGACACCACTCTCGCATGCCGCTGAGAAAGGGCACGAAGGGATGGTAAGGCTGCTTTTGACTCGGGGCGATGTCGAAGTGAACTTGGAGAACTGCAGCAGTCGGACACCACTCTCACAGGCTGCTGAGAAAGGGCGCGAGGGAGTGGTAAGGCTGCTTTTGACTCGGGACGATGTTGACGTGAACTCGATGGACTACAGCAATCGGACACCACTCTCGCATGCCGCTGAGAAAGGGCACGAGGGAGTGGTAAGGCTGCTTTTGACTCGGAGTGATGTTGAAGTGAATTTGACTGGGGGCTGGTGTGATCAGACACCGCTGTTGTATGCCGCAAGCAATGGGCACGAGGGGGTAGTAAGGCTACTTTTAACTCGGGGCGATACAAGATGAACTGGAAGGGCTACATCAGTCGGACACCACTCTCACACACCGCTAAGAATGGGCAGAAGGGAGTGGTAAGGCAGCTTTTGGCGCGAGGTGATGTAGAGGTGGATTCGCAGGACCTAAGAATGGGCACGAGGTGGTAAGCATCTTTTGTCGCACACTACTATCGTACGCTGCAAGCAAACGGGTAGTAAGGTTATTTATTGTTGTCACAGAGGCGATGGGAAGGTAAACTAGGACACTGTCAATGGCAGTCGAGTGCCGCGGTGATCGGTATCGCAATGCCTATTAGACTCAGACTTGGAACCATTCCCTCTATGAAGAGGCACTCAAACAGGCTGGATTATCATGCTTCGAAGTATGAGTGAGACGGTCACCATTCTAATTTAATTGCCTGTCGCCTGTATGTGTGGGTATACCTGAATGATGAATACTTACCTGACTATCATAGAGTCGTTCCTTTAATCTACAGTGTCACATACTGGCACCCTTGGTACGTAACTGCAAGTAACTTTGGACGTGAATGCAGGATAACCGACAAGCGACACAAATTATTTGCTAACCAAATAATGATAATCAAAAGACAGGAGCATCCCTTAAGAACAAGCGGCCTTCCTCCTTCTTGACCCATCGCGCAACGGCATTGGCAGCACCGACGGCAGCACTCTTGGGTAACCGAGGGGAAAGCGCAATGTATAATTCAAACGGCTGTGTAATCTGCAGCACATGAATATCAAATTAGATATCTAAAAGCTCGTGAGGTACGGCCACGGCTTACCCAGCCCATTACACTTTCTCTCTCGGTTCGTATATACTGCAGTTTCAGCGGTCCTTCTTGTCCTGACTTGGCGTGAATGGCATCATGCAGGATCTGATACAGCGTGATTATTCTAGGTTGAAATGATACTTAACAGCAATCGAGTTGGTAAGTAGACATCAGCCTTACCTTCGTTTCTCGTGAAGGCTATCGTATGGTTCTTCGAAAGTCGGCAGTGTGACCTGCACGTGTGATCGGGACTTATATACGAAATGTCGAAGTCCTGGGATGCCTAATTCAGAGACAGAATACTCCGTCGAGCCAGAGCGGATGGCATCGGAGATGGCATCGAGCGTGGCTTCACTCTCTAACTTCTGTAGATATCAGTTTGTTCATGAACATGTGTCTCTTGCAGCCCTGTTACAATGAGTCCATGAAATACGTACCTTGGTCACAGCGTCGCACCATGTTCTGACAGTTTCGAACTCCCCGCCACCACTAATACATACCAATGCAATTCCGGAGTCCAGCTTATGCGTGTTTGGTTTTCCAGAGCGTTCTGGTGAAACCGTGCTACTGGCATCTCCGTTGTGAGGTCGCGAATCGTCCCGCGTGGGTGTCTCGGCACTTTCTCCACCACTTGAGTCGGCTTGCTGTGCCTCTTCTTCTCCTTTGCGCAGAAAGGAGATGTAAGAATTCACAAATCCGGCTGGATTGAACTTAGGTAAACAGACGGGAATCCACGACGCGGATGCAGGTGAGTTGAGAATTGATGGTGCATGAACCGTGTTCATGAGTATATGTAAGTCTAAATAGCGACATGGGGATCATAACCAGTGAGATTGTATCCACATACAATAGATACCCGTGACTCACCTGCAGGGTGTATTGAGTGTTTCTTGGGGCGAATGAGCGTTATGACACTTCCTCGAGCAATAAGAATAATATATAGAATATCCTAATATTGAAACCGTTGAGTCGTAATGGCTCATTCTCATCCTGAATGACTAACTTTCATCTTGGACGTTGGTGCAAGCGCCTCAGCTGCCCGACTGCGTATAGCAGCATCGAGCTTCAAACATCGTAATGATGATGTGCTCATCGCCATATCGAACTCTAGTCGAAACAGCAAGGAAGTCATGAATGTTTCAGCCCCTGCTCAAATTCCTGGCATGAGTGGTTGTAGATGTCTCAGAATATAATGCCTACCATTCAGTAGTCGTCGTAGATCAAAATTGGTCCGACGTTCAAATATCCGACGGAGCTGAGTGGCTGTCACTACGCTCAGTATTTGTAAATGTAGGTATTCAAGATGTGATCTTGTCTTTCTTCACGAATATCAACAAGGGATTATTGTGGATGTGATTGACTTACAACCGATTCAGGTTCACCCCACGATGACACACAAACGTAATACAAAGGAGGTCGGAGTAAAAAGGTGATCCTTGTGTTGCCGGCATTTATACATCGAAGTTTATCCCCTTCATCAAGGAAGACCGAGATAATGGCTTGTGTGATGCCCATAGTTGAAGATAGGTCTTCCGAGTCATCACCGCCAGGTCGACTAAATGAATTTGAGCCCCAAAATTGAAAAGCCCCAAGGACGAACGAAATTACCTTGTAAAAACTGGCTTTCCCGCATCTGTGAGCACAAAGTATTCGCGAGGAGGGTAAGCAGGGGCTAAGATAGAACGACGAGATATCAGAGACACAGATGAAAGGACTGAGGAGATCGCGAAGTTTACCAGAGTCGTGAGCTATCTCATCGACATCAACGTGTCTTCTCTTCTGCGAAGCACGCGGTGACGTGATATCTTGTCATTTTGTGCATGAGAATAGGATTAAAGGACTATGTAAGCTACGGCTCACCTGCATTGGACTGACGTTTGCTCAGAGTCCGTCTCAGTTGGTCTCTCAAATTCTGTTTGGACTCTGGATCAGCAGCGATATAGCCTACAGCATTCCCTTCTTCTTCATCAATCGTGTCCACGTCGGTGTCAGCTTCTTGAACCAGTATCCCTTCAACATTGTCTACAGAGGAAGCTGAACTATCCAATTCGTGATTTGTCGGAGGAGTTGCATGAGCAGTTACGCTGGTCGATTGAGTTGGAAGAGTTGCTGACATAGCAGATGGAGAACCATGACTGTGGACGTGCAAATTCGAGAGAGAATGCGTCGGGCGCAGAGTATGCGGAACCACTAGACGCGAAGGCGATCTTCCTGGAATCGGTGTCCCTGTACGCGATGGTGTTCGAGACCGAGGAGTCAAGGCCATTCTTAGGTATGCCCTCAGTGATCCAAGCCAAAGGTTTACACAACGCCCGAGGTTGCACTGTAAAGGACGGTCAAAATTGAAAGTCCAAGGCTTGGTTCAAGCTTGCTGGAAGCAGCGAGGCTTCCGACATGCCTGTTCTGGCTAATAGAACAATGATCATGCGCTGGTTGGCTCTCTGTTACCTGAACTGATACTTAAGTCTGTACACAATGGACAATAATGGTGTTCCTCCTTCCAGACGAGGAGACCCGTGGTTCGAGGATGGAAATATCATCTTAGTGCCCGAATCCGATGAGTCTCAAATTGCTTTCAAAGTCCATCGAGGCGTGCTATCGCGACACTCTGAAGTTTTCCAGTCCATGTTCAACATTCCCCAGCCAGGTATTACGCATTTCACTGATTCATAACTGTCAAACCACTGAAGCATTCTCCGATCAGCCTCCGCAAGTGGAGAGACCTGGGAGGGCTGCCAGGTTGTCCCGATGTACGACTTGGCAGTTGAGCTGTCAAATTTAATCAAAGCCTTGTATGACGGCGTGTGAGTATGTACCGCTTGGCATTGTCGTCTTAATACTAAAATCTTCTTCTTTGTAAGAACCTTTATGACCAGGAGTTTGGCTGATTTTTTCTATCTAGCTGGAATTCTTCGGTTATCGACGAAGTACTTCATAAAACATCTTCGTACTCAAGCGATACGCCATCTTACTCAGACATGGTCATTCACGCTACGTGGTCACGACGACATGGTGGAGCTTGCCATCAAATCTCCCGTAATCGAAAACATGACCCATCCGTATGTTCATCCAATCCATATACTGAATCTCGCACGAGAAGTCGACGTACATATCATCGTCCCTTCTGCGCTGTATTTCTTATCCCTGTACCCACTCACCGATATCCTACGCGCGGATCACCCGAAATTGGTCTTCAAACACCCTTCACGTCCCTCGTCTCAAATTGCCACTGCGGATGTCGAAGCTTATACCTTGATGTTCCAACACCGTCTGGATATCATCCTAGACTTTGTCCGTCGATTTGTTGGCGAGAGGACTGCGAACGCCAAGATATGTCAAAATAACCAGATACCCTGTACACGTGGGTTTGCGAGATTAGCTGCTCGTCTGTCGCGCTCATGGAAGACCAGGACTGGACCCCTGCATTACATGATGCAAGCTGTTCAAGAGCTTTCAGAAGATGGATCTGTCTGTCTGCCCTGCCGCAGGTCTTTCCGGGAGGATGTTATTCGTTTGCGCGAAGAAATTTGGGACAATCTTCCCGCTGTCGCAACTTCTACAACTTGGGATGCCCTGCAGGCGATGGACTTGTCAACTTGACCTTGGTTTATCCCAAGGTTTGGATACGCTATTGGTCATCATGAGCCCGAACGTGTTGCTCGTGAGGCAATTCCACCTATGATCACGGGATATGTATCGAAGTGCTGACACCAAGCCTTGATCAGATCAATAACGATGTGCCCTTGTTGTTTGACACTACTGCGAACTACATTGTGGACGGAGGTGCTAACATTCGTCGAAACAAGCGAGTGATTTGCAGGCGTCGCGAGACATTGGATGAATCAACATTGATGCTGCAGGGTTTTCAGTTGGATGTTGCAGCTACCTCTATGTCAATATTCAAGTATATTCAATAGATGGCCTTCATGATATTCTTAGGACCAGCTGCTACACAATCATCCTGTGAGTTTGATTCCCTGTACCCAAACTCCGGCACGATTCCGAACGTCACCGAGACTCCACCATTTCTCCACCATCTCCGGGGAAAGCCCTGGACTTTTTCCGGAAAGGACTGCATCAAAGAAATCCAACGCACCAACACCTAAATTCGTTTCGGCATCAAATACCCGGACTGCAACGATCATTTTTAATATGAGGAAACAAGCATAGTGGGAATGAAGACAAACTGTATTGCACATCAAAAGGCGAGCCGACTGTGAAGAGCCCACATCCGCGAGGCAGATTAAGTGCTAAGGCACCACTTCGAGTAGCAAGATATAGTGATTCTTTCCAGTCAACACTCAGCGACTCGCATGTTTCGGAATGCTGACAACCCCCTTCCGTGCCATGCATTATTCGAGAACCCTCCCGCATTCTGGATACGACCACAGACTGTCTCATAGCACTCATAATATCAAGACTATACCCGCCAGCTACGTCCGTCCCAAGCCCGACCTTTACGGTTTGGAGAGCTTCGTGGAGAGGAAACGGTTTAGCTGAGAAGTACGCATTAGAAAGGGGACAATGCGCTATTGCTGTTCCCCGCGTCCGTAAAAGGGACAGTGATTGAGAGTCAACGAATGTACAGTGTGCTTGAATTGTACGTGGAGTCAGGAGCGCGTGCTACCAATCAACCTTTCAGAGTCGATTCGAATAAAATGAAATGCCATAATCACTCACACGATCAAAGATTTCGATATCATCAACGCCGCGTTCGCGCTTCACCCACTCGATCTGATCATGAGCCTCAGCCAAGTGACTTTGAATTCGTAGAGACTTTGCCTCCGACATTGCTCCAAGGCCAGCAAGAAGGTCGTCTGAGCAACTAGGTACAAAGCGCGGAGTAATTACAGGTTCGACGAGGCGTTTATGTTCCGGAAGATGCGAGACAAGAGCATGACAGTTCTTCACGAAAGACTCCACAGCAGATAGCGATTCCTGAGCTGATGCCTCGACATAAGATGGCCGAGAAGAAATGTCCATGGATAATTTGCCGACGAAAGCCCTCAGCCCAGCGGCTTGCATAACCTCTGCAAGTATTAGGCTTATCGTATCGTCAGCTATATGCGATATATGGCCAAGAAGGTGGGTTCTTACTTAGTCTCTTCCTTGATAGTACCAAACAACGAGACCGCCCCCGTGCCGTTCTCGATAAGTCTTTCGGCCAGGCATTTATATACTCTCCGAGCCAGAATTGGATCGGCGTCCAACCTTTCTTCGGCTTTGAATGCATACTCGTCAAGCCATTCCATCAACGGACGATGCAGACCAGTGCCATGATAGAGACTTTGCGGGGCATGCAAGTGTAAATCACAGAATGTAGGGAGAAGAAAGCTGCCAGGTGGTATAATAGTCAGGGAAATGCTAGAGCTATCGAGCTTCTTGCACGACTCTGGCGAATTCGCAGGTGATACGTGGGTCAGGAAACCAGAGTCATCCACCTCTACGCCACGAGTCAACGCGGTAATCCAATGACTAGAAATTATCCGTACCGAGCAAATAGTCGGGGAGAATATCTAGTTGGCCAAGTGCAGGGCACTGAACGAGGTCTCCTCTGAAAAACATGTGGTTATGATCCGAAACGAAAATGATGAAGATTGACAAGCAAATTAAGTCACGTGGGAGTATACTGTAATGGCAAATGATAATAGTGCGCAAGTGGAAAACCACGAAAGTCCCCTTGGGATATCGCATTTACGAAACGACAGCCATACACGCTCTATTTCGTAGCCAGTCAATGCTAACATCCTCCAAATGATCATCGAAATCACCAAATTTCTGCAAGATGGCATCCGGCTCCCCACGTTTCTCTTCAAGTAGGGCTGCAGTGCGCGATGGTGAGTCTTGTGAAGCGAGAATGAATGGCGATGGTGGCGTGAATGCTACGGGAGGCGGGGAGTATGGGCGCCAAGAAGATGATAATTGCAGAGGAAGATATGGCTGAGAATGAGCCGTTAGAGGTCATGATAGATACGGTAGAATGTAGGAGGAACGTACGATCAGTGAAGCTTTTCCAGACCTGAGATTCTCTCCCAGATCCCTTCCATCAATCTAAGCAGAATATTTTAGTCAAATACGGTGCAACGATACTGCAGACCTAACGAACCACAAATGCTATAGCATCCTTGAATTGCTCTCGTAGTTTCTCCGCTACCTTCTCTCCAACAGGTGCCAATGAGGTATCCTCCAGTCTCTCGCAAGCCTGATAGTACCCCACCAGAGCCATTCCAACGGACTCTGCATAAGTCCGTGACTACCCATATGATCCAGTCATCAACGCAAAAGTGAATTACGGGAATGCACTCACGAGGTCAAGAGATATTTCCATCATGGGGCTTAGACTCGTCCAATGATGGAGCAAGGGAATGGCATCCTCGATGACAACCATTTCGGACGAGGAAAGCTTTCCGAGCAGGACACCATTTACCGGCAGATGAGGGTGTTTAGCAGCATGGAACATTATTTTTAAGTAAGCTTCATGAGCAATCGTGTATGAAACCATTTTGGCCGGCTAAACCTGGGAGATGTTCAGATGTAGAGCAAAGTTAACGAACCCAAACTTCAATAGACGCGAAGCTTACTTCCGATCTCCGACAGTTCGTTTTAACAGTCAGACTGGGTCACATCATTTAAACATAATTTAAAGGCTCTGACTTTCGTCCTTTCTAGCCCATAAAGTTGATAAGATCTAAAGCAGACTGGGTGGAAAGCTTAGATATTTAGATACAAGGCAAATTCGAGCAGTGCTTAGCTTAATGCACGTCAAAGTAATATATCATTTTTAAAATGTTTTAGGTCAAGACTGGGTATGGGAGATACTTGTCCAACGCAATGTTATTTATATAACGATTCAGTATTAGATTTATGATAAAGTGCAGAGATACTCGAATATTGGCGCCCATATCGGAACCAGCCAACATCATGCTAGAAACTACCACATCCCCACAACTCTTCACCAAAACTTCTGCTGGCTCCTTGGCCGCAGTTGCTACTCTCGGTCTGGTAGCATACGTTGGATCCAAGACTCTATTACCTAAAAATGCCAAATGGCAAGACCGTTTCACATTTATTTGGCTCGTCAGTAACCCAGTGACTCCACACCCTTTGCGCTTACAGTATTTGATATGTACAGGCTTTTGACGCGATGATCCACTTCTCGTTTGAAGGCTCCTTCCTGTACCTGTCCACCTTTGGCCGACAGGTCAGCACGAGCGTCGGACCATTCGCTGAGCTGTGTGCGTGAATGTGGACAATGTCGAGCTAGATTCAGACTTATTTTTGAATCAAATAATAGGGAAGGAGTACGCCCGCGCTGACTTTCGATGGGGTTTCGCAGACGAAACAGTAGTATCTCTCGAACTTCTGACCGTCCTGGGTGCTGGTCCGATGTGCTGCTACATATTGAAGCAGCTCGTTAAAGACGACCCCGCTCGGCATTACTGGATCGTGGTTTTGAGCACTGCAGAGCTGTATGGCGGGTATGTATCTCTTGCTTTTCTTCTTTGGGAAGTTAGTGAACTCATTCGTCGCCTTGATGACCCTTTAGATGGATGACCTTCTGCCCAGAGTGGCTTACTGGAAGCCCAAACCTTGATACCTCGAACCCTTTATATCTCTGGGTCTATCTTGTCGTACGTCACATACATGATTTTGGGGTCATTCGTATCTCATCTATATCTTCTGCAGTTCATGAACGTCATGTCAGCCAATTTTCGCTCATGAGTATCGAAAATCTACTGACGGAATTTGGTATAGATGGGTCGCCATTCCATTCTGGTTGATGTACGACTCGTATGGTCACATCGCCAACTCACTCCGCTCTAACACGAGGGCCAAACGTGAATGAGAAAAGTCGATGGTCATGCATGTAATGATTTACTATATCTACTCATGCAATTTACCCCGACTGTATCGATCACTTCACGCGAAAAAATTCTGATGGACTACATAATATCCATTAACAAATCAAGTAGTCCGAAAGTCCGTCCGTATAAGGTGCTACGACAAGTGAGCGTGAACAAGGTAAAGTAATGCGCGTGCTACCGAGTAATAATAGTAAGGTGTCCATTCAAGTCCGAATAATAGTCCATGGTTCAAAACGTCGTGATGCTGTAATAGTCCAATGATGACAACGAATACCCATCCAGCCCAGCGAAACGAGGATAAGAACTCCCTTATATGTCGTCGAAGAGGCTGGGATCAGTGCCGCCAACACTGAATGAAAAAATAAAGTAAGCGTTGTTTTGAATTCTGTAAACCGAATGAGAAAGGATTCTTACATGGAGAACTCAGGCGACCCGTTGCCAGAATTTCCGAACAGGTACACCTTATAGTCGTTCCGGTTGGTAACGTTCTTGGGGAGGGTGAAGGTGACCTTCCCATCTCTGTACTTGAATCCAGTTGCGAGTGGGTGATCTAAAGACAGTCAAACCACCAAGTCAGTTGAGCCACTACGAAGACGACAAAGAGCAAAAAAAAAAAACCCCCCGTACCAATGTCCAAGTTCTCCGAGACATCGGACGGGTGTCCCAGCACAAGCTTGCCCTTATAATTTCTAACCGCCGCGGGGAGCGTCCCTGTTTCCCAAGTGACGGTCTGATTCATCCCGGCAGTCCAAACATCATCGGCCTGGGGCGACGTAATCGTGGGGTTGTAGGAGTATTCGGAGACAGGTTTAGCTAAGGGAACAGCGTTGATGACAGCGGCGGAGGCTACGAGGAAAGCAGCGAGGAAAGTGGTGAAAGAAGGTGTCATCATTTTCGGATTGGGGCCGTAAGAGCGAATGAATGTGTGTGTGTTGGGGGGGGGAGGAGGAGGAAGTGGTGAAACCGTGGCGAGCTTGAAGTGAGGGACGAGAAGGGAAATTTAAGTTTTGACGCGGAAGGCGAGTAAAGTATATATAGGGTGTATTTCAAGTTGTTTATTTTCTCTTTTGACATCTTCCTATTTCGAAGCACATCATCCTGCCACCCGTCCGTTGCTCCGCAACGCCACAAAAAAACAAGGAAAGAGAGGTTCGAGTTCGGAAGCACTTTGTAAACAGATGCCATGATGACCCTCTTCAAAGCAAGTCACCAAACATACGCAACTGCTGTGATGGAAAGGGCCAGAGTGTTCAAACGTTCAAACGTGAAGCCAGCTAGAACGCATCCTTTAACCAACTGTCGTTATGGACGTTTGGAGCTATCAGTGAGCGAGAAGTAGTGGAAGGTCAAATATTTTGGCCCAATCGGGTGCCACAGTTACTTGAAGAGGCAACCGTAGTCAATGATGGGGAGATGATGTTAATAGCTCTGGGTTTTCTTTTTCGGCGGATGAGTAAAACCTCAGTAAATTGCATCTACGTTCAATTCAGTCGCCCTACTATCCTCGACGATCAACGTGCGCGGTGGAGACGAAAATATTGTATCCATGCGAACCAGCCAACAGGTCCTTCACTCCACAGAAAACATCAAGTAGAGATGCTAAACACTCCGCTTTTATTGCCCGAGTCACCAAGCACTAATTTAAAACACGACCTCGGGTAGTTAGTGACAGAAGTATGAGACAAGGGGGCAGAGGGACGACGCACAGACGATGATATAATTTTTCCCCGGTTCAACGGCTGGGACCTTCACTTTGATCGAACCGGTTGAAATTGGGACAGATGATGCCAGGGAGTGTTCTGCGCCGGAAAATAGTTACCCGCTAGCTCAAGTAGAAGCGAGAAGCGCCGTTCGAAACAAAGTTGGGAATGGCTGATATACATACCGATATCGAGATGTTCATTTTCGGACCCCTCTTCGACATGTCCGAGTACGATTTTGCCTTCGAGGTTACTCCCGTCAGGTATGCTTTTTGTGTCCCTGCACCAACAAATATATATATAAGTAAACCAAAATTGGAACGAAGTTCGGAAGGACGGAAGAGAATAATGAACGGGCAACGAACCAGATAACTTCAACCCAACTCCCAACTTTCCAATCATCGCCTTGGGCGGGCCTGATGATATTCGGATTGTACACGGTCCTGCGTGACAAATACGACGTTTGCACCTTGGTCGATGTGATGTCGATATCGTCGTGGGAGGTGTGACTTTGGATTTGAGGGTGGACAACAATGGGGAGTGCGTCAGCAGGAGTGGGAGGAAGAAAGGAGGTTAGAAGAGCAATGAGAGAGAATGCGACGGGGTAGGCAAAAAACATTGCGTGTTGATGCGAATGTGTTTTGAAAGTGTGAGAACGTAGAAAAGGTATGGAGCTTAATTGAAGTTATAGATGTGAATGTCAGGAGGGTGGTATGAAATAGATGAAATGAGAGTGGGGGAAAAGATGTGGGGATATAGATCGGATCGCAATATAGGAGGGCAGTCGAAGTTTGGATTTGGACTGACGGCCGGAGCAAGAGGCGATAGAGGTAGGTGTCATCGCAGATTGAATTTAAATTGACCGAGATAACAGGAATGGATCAGATAGCCGAAGGTTTTAAAGAATCTCAGTGGAAGAATGGAGGGGGGTGGGGGTACTTCCACTGAGATAATTAAGCAAGCTAAGGAACACACACCGTCGAATCAAGAACAGCCCGGGATGACATCCCAAGAGTTCGAGAAGAACAAGAACAGAGTTCGGCTGGAGTACCTATACGTTCGTGTGATAGAAGATGAACTCGCCGGATGCCGAGTAATATTCCGGGACAAAAGATGGGCTCGTCAAGACATGCCTGTCTGTAGAAAGAAAGCAACGTATTTCGAGGAAAAGTGCCTGCGAATAGCGGAGTTCTGGATATTCCAAGGAGTTCTTCGTTTGCAGATATCTTGCAAGTCCTTCTACAGACGGAGTAAATTGTCTGCGCTGTCGCGTGCAATACCTATGGGATGTCTGGTAGGTATATAAAAGGGATGCTATCGAGTTATAAGCGCTAGAGGGATTCAGAATACTTACGAGGTATGGCTCATGGCATTACGTTCTAGTTTCGGGTGACATTATGCACACCGGTTGTCTAATGCAAAAAAAGAGGAGCAGATGAATTGGAGACATCCCGGTTTTTATTTTGAATCCGTGTTTATTCTCCGTTGGGGCAGAGCTCTAGGCTAGAGATGAACGATGGACCAATGCTAGATTGTGGCAAGGCATTTCCTGGCATTTTGCCCAAGTTCCGGGTCTAATCGAGAATACTCTTGAAACCAGACGCACCACGGTCTGGGCGCGATCGTGCAATTGCCCGTCAACAAAATGTGGTATTCAACAGCAAATGGGATGTAATTTCCTGCGTACCCTGGACAGAAGTTGGCACGTAGATATCAAGGCACAGCCAACCACATCTCAACCCAAACGAACACTCTTAACCACCTTCGATATGCCTGATTTTTCACCGTCATATCTTCCTGTATCCCCAATACCACCCTTATAGACAGCTTTCTGAGACGACACCTTCTTTTTCGCCTTTTCGAACTTCTGTCTCTTCTTAACTCGAGGGTTACGGACGCTTTTCGATCGGTGGGGTGTGAGGCCTTTATTAGACAGGATTGCACGGGTAAGTGACCGTGGGCCGGTGATTGTATCATTCTGGAAGTCCGGCCTGCGATCTTAATGTAAGCAAGAATGTGTACTGTATAGATGAGACATACCTAGCCGCAGCTTGTGCCTCTTCGTAGTCACCTTTTTTCTTTGCTTTTTTCTCCTTTGTTTTCCGCTTGACAAGCTCGTAGTAGCCGTCTGCGCTGTCTTCACCGTCATCTTCATCGCTATCTTCAACTTCGTCCCTTTCTCTCTTCCTTCCCTCGTTCTCGGGCTCCACATCATCCAAGTTGTCGCCGCCCTGGCCCCTAGATTTGGTCTTTTTCTCCGCTTCTTTCGCTATCCGTGCGTCCTTCTCCTTCCGCCTCTCTTTATACGGTATATCATCATCGCCACCGACGGCATTATTCCTGGCGCCTTGGCGTCTCGCGCTGGCACTCTCAATCTTGGATGTATGGAATCGAAGTGACTTCTTTCGCGCATTCTTGTCCGCTTGGTCGGCGTGCTGCAACGAAGTGGCTTCTCCGTACGCGTCGAGTTCACCTGTATCGGTGGCACCATTGGAGGATGAAGTTTTGGACCGATTATATTCTGGTTCGACTAAATCGAAAGCAGGCAGCGCAGGCTTCTTTGAATCCGAGTCCGTTTTGCGCTTCTTTTTGGGCGGTTTGTCTGCAGATGAAACGCCAGCCAACTTCGACGTGGTAAGTAAGGATTGAGCGTCCATCAGGAGATCATCTAGTTCATCGGCTTCTAGGCCATTCGAACGATCAAACTTCCATAGTTGTTCCAACTCATCCTCGTCCCCGTCCATATTGAGGCTAAGGCTTTCGTCGTCGTCGTCGATATCGGACTCTTCATCTGAGGCTGCAAAGTCTAGTTCTTCCAAGGTTGACAGTGACTGCTTCAACGTCAAAAGCCTTGCGAGGATAGGGTGTGATTTCAGAAGCTCGGGACGTTGTGCATATTGTTCGCTTGACCGCATGCGAAGATAGAAGGCAAGGGTTGTGGCATATGTCAACAGAGTTTCTAGAGAAGGTAGTTGATAGTTAGCAGGCCAGATGAAAAGGCAAAGGATATACGTACGGTAGTGCAGGTGCACCATTCCGAGGCTGAGTGCGTCAGGTGACTCTGCCTCTAGCCTGCAAACTTGTTAGTAGTGCCATAACAGTACTTGAAATGGCGCACTTTTTAATCTTTGTTTGACTTCTCATGAGATTCCAAGCCGTATCATCCCAATCCCGAGCCAATGCAAGGGTTTCTGGACTCGTCTTCTCAAGATACCGGATGAGAGTTTGCTTGTCCTGCGGTAAAGGCTCAACGACCTGCGCCGTTGGCTCCGCAAAGTCACTATAAGTGTTATTAAACAAGAGACAAATCAATTGATATGACACTCACTCGACGTCAATTTGTCTTCCTACAATGTCATGTGGATCGCCCAGTCCGAAGTCATCCTCGTCCATGGCATCTCGAGCTTTAGCTTGCAAACGCTTAGCCTCTTGTTCTTCCAACTCATTCGCTTCTTCATCGTCCGACTCGAGTTGTGCTGCATTTGAGGAATAGTAGGCCGATTTGTTGCGACCCCATGTCTCTTCATCCGATTCCGGTTCGGACGACTCGGAAGATTCTTTCACGGTTGATTTCTTGCCCTTGGATTTCTTGGATTTAGACTTTGAAGTTGATTGTTCCATGTCTACATCTTCCTGGTCTTCGCCTTGGTCCAAATTGTCCTCATCGTCTGAATCCTCTTCAGGGAGCCCCTGTAATCCAAATACTTCATCCTCGTCGCCATCATCTTCACCACCAGACTCATCTCCCTCGAGAAGAATTTTATCGCGTGATGTGTGAACTAGAAACGACAAGGCTAGTAAACAACATTGCGATGCTGGCAGTAAAACAAACAAGCATACATTGGTCTTCCTCGTCCATTGGAATGTCGGAGAGCTTGTCCCATCGTTTGATTTTGCCTGCAGCACGGTTTACAGGCCGCGCACTTGACTTGTTGGCACCTTTTGATTTCGATGGGCGTCGAGGCATAATGGTACAGATAAAAATTACTAAGGAAAAAGTCACGACCATATCCGGACTTGTTTGGCTACGGCCGGTGAAATCAACAACTGAATTAGGACGTACTCTCGACGAATGCGGCCATGATTTTGTCTACATGTTTATAGCATTCGAGTATACTAATGTCATACGTAGTACCTAGCAATGGTTTTCAATCAAAATTCTAAAACGGTGCCCACCTCTTGAAGCATGAGTCAAACCGCATAATATTTAAATATTAACAGTTGCTAAGTTCTTCAGTGTCATCAAGGTTAGGCCTTTTCTTTCCATATATCTGTCAAATAGCTCATACACTTGGCGATATCTGACACAATTTATTGTAGGTTATATCTTACCTTAAATCCATCTGAGAAATCCCCAAGAGCCAATTTGTTGTGGATGTGCTGTTTCGAAAATAACAGGCATAAAGTGGCGTAGCGAGAGCGTGGAGACGTATTCAGATAATGTAGTGGCCATAAGTTTGCGCCAGGAGACGCCAAATTGTCGTCAAATTGTCGTCAAAAACGTATGACCGAGACAGGTCTCGAACCTGCAATCTCCTGATCACAGATTTCGTAGTCAGACGCGATGCCATTTCGCCACACGGCCACCAACATAAGTTTAAAAATTATACCATCGTCAACCTAAACACGTGGTTTCCTATTGATTCTTAATTTCTATTCGATAGCCTCAGACGTAATGGGAAATCGTAGCGGCGCAGGGCGCCAATCCCCGATCGACAGAACCGTCCTCTCTTGTCAGAGAGTCGGGGATAGTCCGCGACAAAATCGGACTAGCAGGCCCATTATTTATATCTTGCAGGGGTTGCAACTTGACGAGCGTTCCTTGTCAGAGTGCTGTCCGCAGTGGCTGCTTTGTTCTTGCAGTGGCCTGAACCCCCCAGAAGATTGATCGTCGCAAATCCTCAAGCCGAAATTGAGCTTCCAAATATTGAGACAGCAGAAGCTTGTCGCATACCTTAACCCACGGTATTTTAAAACTTGTATCGCAATAGAACGAAGGAAGCTAGAATTTTGAGAAGGATCTGATAAAGCATTTGTCATACGCAAATATTATAGGTATTCCCAGCTTCAAGTTCTAGCAAAGAATCCGCCCACAAGGAAACACGTATACCGGGGACACTGCCGAATATCAAGTGGGGTTTTGAGCCGACGCTTCGGAGTCGGCCTCAGCTTTGTGAATTTTGACGCAAAAACCACGGAATTTGCGCTTGAGGGCTAGAGCTAGGGCCTAGGGGTAACTGTCATTAGGTTCTATTCGATGGAGGAAATGTGACGAAAATGTGTACAATAACCAGTGAATAGATCAGATTTTTTCTTTTGACAGCTGCGTCATCAAGCTCATTCCCGGCAAGGACCTCCTGCTGACTGGCCAGCTCCTCGTCGGTTTCAAGGATGGACGGCTGCGAAGTTTACTGTTCTATTAAAGTTGACTATAAAAGAGCCACGGAGCGACGCACCAAGGTCACGTCGAGGCCTACGTGAGGAACCGAGTTACGCTCATCCATCGTTTGCTTAAGCATTATGTCTGTCAGGCGACTCCAACGCATCAACATCGACAACTCACCATATTGTCGTCATGATAGACAGGAAGCAAGGGTGTGACCGACTGCTGGTAAAAACGTTTCGGGAGATGGTTTGGCGAGTGCATCAGACATTGAGCACGGGAGAGAACAAGAGAAATTGACGGGAAATGCAGCTGGGGTGACCTCATTGGACGAAATATCTCAGTGGGCGCAGGTAAACAGTGGGACAAAGTCTTAGATGCAAATGTGAATGCCAGTCGTGCTATCGCCGTTATGACAGGCGAAGCGAACGGCAGACAATTTACGGAGGTTTTCATATAGCCTAAGCCGTGTTTGACAACTTCTTTACCTTAATTTGCATGCGGACAGCCAAGCTCCTGTGGCTACCACATCAATACTAGTTACTGTCTGGTCATGACAATGAATTCTTGCAGCATAAGTTGGTCAACAACATGATCATCAACCGTACGTGCATCATAGTTTCCTGACATATTCACTAAACGAACACAAAATCAGTCCTCCAGTTCGCAATGAATAGACAAGTTCAAAGCAGATGGAAAGGTCTTTCTCTAGTCTCTAGTCTCCCAAATCCGCGCACGGAATGCGGATATTCGTGACCGTCAGACCAGAGCAAAGTAAAACATGAAACCCAGAATTTGTAGCCCAATCACGGCCTTCAGCCGAGATCCATCATGGCGTAGGCATAACTATACTCATGAGAGCTCTCCTATACGCATACTAGATGCATCCAAGTCTACACCTTTCGCCTGCATTCACAATGACCAGGAAGGCGTGACACGTGTCACATCACGTACACCCGAAGTCACAGTTCAGGCGAGTCAATCACAGCAACTTAATATGATTCATACACTTGATTAATACACTCACCAATCCAACTAGATGCCAATATGCACAATGCAGCATGTCATACAAGAGTACACGACCTGAATTATCGAGATCGTGTTTGACCGCGTCACCAGATATGCAGTCACGAATCGCCAAGCGCCTCATGAGAAAGCCGAGTCTTCTGACAAGTTCAAGCAACCATGGAGAATGAAGCTAATGGGAAATTCGGCGCGAGTGGAAATGTCATATTTCGAAGCCACTTTTACGTGAGTCATGTCCGACAACACGAATTGCTCCATCCAGACACCGGTCGTCGCTGTGGCGGCAGAGATCTGCGCACCTTTGGGGTCTATAAAATTAAACGATTGACATTGGCGGTATTGAACACCTGCGGTGCCTAGACAGAGCAGTTGTCGACGTGGTAAGCCAGCCAGCTCCCCCCCGTAATGCCAGCCAGGCTGTTATGCCTGCATACCAAGAATACTCCTAATTTCCGGCCAATCGATGGAGCTGCGGAAAGGACACACAAAAGGTGCAGGCAAGCTGCTTGCTATTAGTATTAGTACTGCCTGGGGTTCAAAAACTGGGTACCATTTTGGAAGCGCATATCGCTGCCAATTCCAGCACAGGGGATCTCGATAGAGCGACCAGTATCTATGAAGAATAGCTCATCGGATGAGTGTGTAAAGCCAAGACAAGAACTGAACAGCGATTTGGTTTAGGAAAGATATGCTAACCCTGATTTCTGGTCCCAGCCTCCAGAAACCTGACGCGGACGGCCAAAATTAGTCAAATGTCAAAGGTAAATATATTTATTGTTTTATTGCTCCCCACCACCATCCTCTTGCTGCTAACAGTCTCTGTTTGTTGGCGGGCTAACGCGGGTATTTATGTAATTTTACCTCCAGAGTTAAATTATGTTTCCTACTTCCATAGCCTCCATTCGTGCGACCGGCCTTTCTCAACGTTTCTCGCCACACGAGGCTCCCCCTATCAACGTGAATCAGCAAACGATTCTCTCGAGCACGGCCAACGCTCTTCAGTCGTTATGGTGGAGATCCCTATGGGCCATGAAGTGCTGACAGGAAAGACTCGGATGGCTTTACCAGCATTCGTTACTCGCACGGAACGTCACATTCTTTCCTGGGGTGTTTGCCCGCACGTCCTTCAAGTTCACTATAGAGCGAGCGAGTACATAGGCTTATGGACTTATGGCACCGGCTGTTTTTGAAACTACCAGTCTCCTTCGCTTGCTATTGTGCCCCGCCACCAACGCCAAAGACACAGACCAATGGTCATCGAGCAAGATCCACATCTCAAGACCTCAAATAGGCTTGAAAATTAAGCAAATTGTTTTTTATACTTCACAATGCTGAAGTCAGTGACGCCACATCTTGTCTCATCGCCCGCGTGCCACCCCTCCGATGTGCGGATGGGGGATCGGTTCATTTATGGTTTTATTTCTAGTTCGGCTGCGCTGCGAGGAGTTCTGGCACTGGCAAGCAGATATCCTCTGATGGCCATCCCATCGTGCTTAGTGTTCTACTTGTACTGGTCGTTGCATTATACGTGGTTCAGTCGGTGTGTGCTTTAGCGTCCTCTTTGGATCCACGCGGTCACTCCCGATGCTGATCTAGTCATTGTTTTTGCAGTCGGGAGGGTTCAACTTATTGAACATTGTGCACATACTGAGATAACCACCGCCTAGCACTGTCTGTCGATCAGCTCGCCATCCATCCGCTGGATCTGCGACGTCTATGCTTCCGTCGCTTGCGGAATACTTGCTGACACGAAGACCGGGATGGCGTAATGGCCAGCAGGAAGTTGTGCGCCCTAAATCTTTTGCTTCAGATGGTCTGATGGTATCCGCTACTTTATACTACACCTCGAGGTGCAAGATTTATAGCCATTTGTATAGTGGCGTGGTTTTACCATTATCACTGTACATATCTACAATGTTGCGGCGGGAACGAAAAAAATGACCCGTATGGATTTTGAAAGGGTGTCGTGGGCGTAATATTATCATTTCAAAATAAATCAATCAACAGTGCTCCTTTAGAGGAAAAAAAAGACTTTCGGAGAGCCTTTCCGGGGGGGCAGAAACGTGGCACTTGATTGATATGCAATCGGTGCACGTTAAAGGTCAGCATGATTGCAACTGCTCCAAGATGATCATCAGGATGCCAAACTTCTAGACACCGTCCCGCCAAACGATGCGCGCATGAAGCCATATCGAAGTTTCAGAGTCGAATACTTGATTCCGCAGAGTTCGTGACGAGTCACTCGGAAGACAATGCAAGATCATGGCTCCTAGTTTGAGCGTGTGCAACAGCGCACGAGTAAAATAAAGAGGAGCTGGCGCATTATATTGGAGATCTTGCGTCGGCTGGTGCTAAGAGTCCTGGCAGGTCAGGCGAAGGAGGTGAAGGTCACTGATTTCCGAAACCGTATTGCTTGCCCTACAACTGTTCGTCAGCGCTGATATACTAACATTGCGCCACTGGCTCCAGGATCAAGGGGAAGCCGAGGTGGGGTATTCGGACTCCACAAGGAGCTACAGCGGAACGTAGAATTCAAGTACGATAGTCCGGCTGATGGATGATATTTACAGCCTGCTGAAAAGAACTGCGCCGATTCAGCCTGGCGACCGACGAAACGCGCAAATATATTCAGACGCCAAGCTACGGAACCTCGCGAAGCACTTGAAGGACGCAAAGAAGGCATCGGCAAGGGAAGGGAAGAAAGCACGCTGACCAGCTGGGAGTCGATGAGGCCTGGCGTTAGTCGTGCGATCCTGCGCGATCTCGCCACCGATTCCCCTTGATACGTAAAGAAATTCAAACTGTAGCGACAGAAAATCGTTGGAGAGTAGCTGAAAAAATTGCTCGATGAGTCGTCAAGTATTACTTGTGGAAATCCTGAGGTACGGCGGTTGAACGTTGAACCCGTATCAGTTCTGGGGAGACTACGTGGAATAGGAGATCTGCCGAAACTCGGTCGCCAGATCATGAGACAGGGGTTTGGGAGAGCAAATAATAATGGGCAAAGGTCGGTACATAAAACAAGGGGGGAAACAAATAAAACAATATTTATTTTATTTTACATACCTTAGACTTTGACAGCTAATCAATTTCGGTTGCGTTGGTTCTGGGCTAGTGCCGTCTTTTGTCATAAACCACACCGCTTTATGGTCCTTTTATCGTCTCAGCTGTGTATACGTCCGCAATCAAGGGGCTGTTCTAGACGAATTCTGGTCGCTTTTGAAAATCTGGCGGCTCTTGCGCTTTGTCGAAATCGATATGAGCGACTTTAAATTTGAGGACTTGTAAATAAAATACACCATCCTTCAGCTTTCTCTGTGTTCAAACTCGTATTTACCATGTATCTGGATTTCAGCGGTTCCAGGGACTGGCCCGACAACGGAGAGTACCGTGATATACCCTGATCGCAATTTGACTTCAAGTCGACCGCGTTGGCCTCTCATCGATCTCATCAATACTACCGGGACGCCTTCGCATAGGCACCGCAGGGTTTCCCGCACACCGTTATCGAATGCAGATTTCCCACTTCACTTCGGATGGTCCGAATGAATGTCGAGGTCTGCTACCACGATGGCAGGACTAGTGCCTGTGCAGCGCAAGTCATTACCGGGCTCAATTCGTATACATAGCTTGGTGGTATGTCGTTCACCCTTGCGTCCGACATGCCAACTTTTTGGTACTCGGTGTCCGCTCTGTCTTGCTCGAAGCCCTGTGTGCACGATAGGCCGAATCATCACCAGGCGGCCCTCGGTGCACGTTGGAGGGGATACTTGTTAACATGATCAAGCACCATCCCGTTTATTTAGGTCATACACGCTTTTGAGTTATTGTCGTGTGAGTGTTCAAATTTTTGTTCGATAGGCCTGTAAGCATCCCATTCAAAGCGGAGAGTTGTGACTCCAACCTGTGACTTCGGGAGTACGTGACGTGACGCATGTCACGTTCCATTGGCTGTAAAGTGTACCTGCCAGCGCGAAGGGAGGTGTGCAAATGGTGCATGCTTACCGTCGGGTGTAAAGGGGACTCGCGATTGTGTACGCTCGTGGTTACACCGTGCTAGATCCCTTCCGAGAGCAACACTTCAGCGGACGCTCTTTGAGAAACCTCCAAACTTGAAGGGACATTGTTTGGATGGGGTTCAGTTTTCATTTTTATGGCCGTGAATAGCCATGCATCATATGCGCGTCAGGCAGACCTGCTTTAGGCTGTATTTTATAGCGGCATTATTATTTGCAGTGGTTATCAGAAGTGCTGATTTTCCCAAAAATTTCCCTTCGTTTAGTTCCCTATAGACGCACGGACAAACTTTGACAGTATCCTTGGCCAGCATGATCTGCACACGTACAACATCCTAGGATTAGCGACAACAATGTCGAGAGTGTGGCCATAGTCGCCCAGCCGTCCGGTCGGTTCACCTAGAAATCATTTTACCGAGCAAGTGTCAGACGCCAATTAGACTTTGATCAGTAGCCTCGCAAATTGCTCTTATTCATTTCGCCTGTCAAAACGGCGGCAATACAACTTGAAATTCTTCCCTTCTGCACTTCTTCTCCGTCTCTTCACGTTCACTCTTTACCTTGCGGCTACTGGAATCATTCCTCCAATGAGAAGGCCCAAACCCTATTTTCCTTCTATTTCACTCGTTCTCGCTCAGGCTCAATGCCTGATGGACCACCAGGATAGCTATTCCCAGAAGCAGACACCAAAATCGCTGTTGCCTCCTGTCCAGGACGATCTTATGGTAGGTCATCTATGTCAACCATGACAGAGTTGTTGGGCTGATATCACGCTCGAGCAATCGGAAGACGAGCGCGACCACATCTCTTACATAGGCCTTGATATGTCCTCCGTGCGTTATCCGTCGACAGCCACGATTTCGTAAAACTGACAACTGTACAGCCGTATATCTTTGAACAAGATGGCAAGTTGATCAGTCCACACAAGGCTTTAGACGCAAACGAGGCCGATGGCCTGATTGTCAGGGGAAGACATCTCAGCCTTTCTTTGCTCGTCAATGTATGCACACCATCTCGTATTCGATGGATAAAATATTTAAAATCCATGTCCCGTTCAGGACATGTCTTTTGCTCTCAAGCGCAAATGCCAACAACTTCGTTTCAAGAATTGCGTAGCTGATGCTGATTCCAATCCCTTGGCTTGATATTACTAAGTTTCATTTTCACATACCTTCCTGTGGTGCAACAAATTCCCTCGCTCACGCTGAAATCTGCATGGCTTGTAATACATATGTTCGACGTAGAATCTTCATTGTATTTTTGTTTCTAATTCTTTTTTAATGGTGTTGCGGAATCTCACTTAAACAAACTGATGGGCATTGCATTTTGACTCCGTGTTGGGGTCCGTAGAAGAATGCAGGGGAAGCTGAAAAGTGAATGATCGACAACAATGTGCTATAAGAATGTTACTTTGACACATAACTAGAAACCTCGGTTGGTTAACTATACCAGCAATCGATTACCACTTCGGCTTCCTCAACGCATTCTTCTTCGCTAACGTCCCCCGCCCTCTGGCACCTCTCACACCTTGCAGCTCCGTAAATTTCTTCTTCGCGTACCTTTTAGCTTCCGCGTCGTCCACAAGTTCATCCACAAGCGTGCGCTTGCGGTGAGAACGTGGGAGGTTGTCGGCGCTGGGCGTACCGAAGGGTGAATTTGAGGGTACAACGGTGCCTATCTGTCGATGTAGACAATATCGTGAGCGAAAGAAAGATAATGGAAGATGGTTTGGAGACCAAGAAATGAAGCTTACGGCGAAGTATTTAGGCAGTCCTTTGATCCCTTTGCCTTCTCCTTCGTCCTTTCGGTAGAAACGCTTGGGATCGAGTTGATTACGGAGACGCAGAGATTCGACTTCGCGGTACAACCGAGGCAGATCTGCTTCTGCTGGAGCAGGGAGGTCGAACCAGTCTGATCCAGCGGTTAAATTTTTGAGCTGGAAGAGATAATGTCATTTAAAAAAAGTATGTTCAAAATGAGATGACTCACGGCTTTTTTCTCCTTTTTCGTCAGCGGTTTCCCTGACTTTGTCAGCTCGGGCGGGGGCACAGGCGGTGCGGGGACGTCGAATGATGATGAGGCTTTAACCGCCTGTTCAATATCTGGGTCACGGATGGACGAAGGGCCGTCATGTCTGGTTTTACCCAGCTCAAAATAAGGCGGAGGGAGTTTTCCTGGGTCCAATGAAGGCAATAACCTGTAGAACAGTCAGGAATATATATACAAGACAAGATGGGACATACTCATTTGTGGACCCAGAGAGTTTTATCATCTCCTCCTCGTGTGCACCGTTATAATTTTTCCGGGCACTATGGCGCACAGCAGCACTTTGTCTGGCTTTTTCGAGAAGAGACTCGAGGTATTCTGGAGTCACCTCGTCTTCGCTTTCTGATTCAGAACTTGAACTGTCCGAGTCTGAACTTGAGGCCGAGGAACTGCTGCTACCCGACTCGGATGTCTCTTTGTGTGTTTCGGGGACAGCTTTGCCCTTTCCTTTGTCAAGAGCTGTCAGGGCCATTGTAGCGTTGAGCTGAGTGGTGGGAGGTAAAAGGCGAGCGCCTAATAATTTCTGACCGATCGGGCAACTGGTTCTCGCCTCTTCTGTCCACCATGCAGACTGTGTCGCGGAGCATCCGACTGTCTGCTCGTCGGGCTCTACCAACAGCAGTTCTGACTCGCAAAAACCACACCCAGAACTCGCCACAACAAACCCAACAACCGGAGCCGTCCATTCGAACCACTTCATTTGGGTACAAGACCGTCCCAGAAGAATCTAAAGAATCTCTTGTCAAAAATGTCTTCGACTCCGTAGCGTCATCCTACGATCTTATGAATGATGCGTCATCTTTAGGTGTGCACAGACTGTGGAAAGACACGTTTGTTTCAGGGTTGAAACCTGGGAGGAAGGGCGCGGTTAGATGTATTGATGTCGCAGGCGGTACTGGGGATATTGCTTTGAGGATATTAGACCATGCAAGGGAAAACTATGCGGATCGGGAGAGTAGTGTTGAGGTCGTTGATATTAATGCACAGATGTTGAAGGAAGGGTTCAGACGGTTCAAGAAGACGATGTACCACAACAGTTAGTATTTTGATTTCAACTTGTTCCCGTTATTAATGAATATATCCAGCACCCCAGATTTCTTTTCATGAGGCAAACGCTCAGGCATTGCCTGAGGCACAGTTCACCGATAACACATATGACCTGTACACGATTGCATTTGGTATTCGGAATTGCACGTCAATCCCCGCCGTCCTGAAAGAGGCACATCGCGTTCTCAAGCCAGGCGGTACCTTTGCCTGTCTCGAATTCAGTAAGGTGAACAATCCGCTTTTAAGCTCGTGAGTGCAGAATTATGTCTTGTATTCGCCGTTCTCACACAAGTGGCAGGTTGTACGACCAATACTCGTTCTCGATGATACCGCTCCTCGGAACGATCCTTGCGGGCGACCGCGATTCATACCAATATCTTGTTGAGTCGATCCGGAAGTTCCCCAGTCAACCAGACTTTTGCAAGATGATTCAAGAGGCTGGGTTCGCGACCGGAGAAGAGCACGATGGTGGTGCTTGGACAGATCTGTGGGGAGGGATCGCATGTGTACATAAAGGAGTTAAAGTCTAGATGATACATATTAGAGCGTGTTTTTCGTTATCATTCTATGTTATTCCGCTCGTGTCCTGCTCGTGTCAGAGCCAAGAAGGCGCCACAATCAGAAATCGCCTCCGAGGGTCACCAGCGCGCCACAGCATTTTGCCCTTGCACCACCCCCCGCAACACACGACCAGCACATTCTCCACCTCACTGACGACACAACGATGGCCGCTTCACCCCCTATGCCCCCATCAACGGCCGACCTGGCTACGACATGGGCCTTTCTTGAGGAGGGTGTCGACCACATCATGACCAAGCTCCAAACTGGCGTCTCTTATTCAAAATACATGAGTCTTTATACCGTCGCGTACAACTACTGTACGTCGTCGAGGATGCATGGCACTTCTGAGGCAGTCGGTACTGGCAGTCGAAGTAAGTCTCCGGGATGTAAGGCGTGAGCACGTATTGAGCGCGTATTCTGTTCCGTGTAGCGGGCGCGAACTTGATGGGCTCGGATTTGTATAACAATCTCATTAGGTACTTCATCACGCATCTCAAGGGTCTTCGAGATGTAAGAAACGTTCGTTTTGTATTGCGCTTGGTCACTTATCAACGCGATTACACCTAGCAATCCGATTCCCTCCAAGATGAGGCACTTCTGCGTTATTATGCTAAGGAGTGGGATCGCTATACGACTGGCGCGAATTATATCAACCGTCTTTTCACCTATCTCAATCGGCACTGGGTAAAGCGCGAGAGAGATGAGGGGAGAAAGGGGGTTTACCCCGTCTATACTGTACGGCGCCTTTTGCTTTCTCCTGAATACCGATACCGATACCCTCTTTCATAGCTTGCGCTCGTACAGTGGAAATCCAACTTCTTCCTCCACGTACAGAGCAAACATCACAAACTCGCTGGTGCTGTTCTGCGCCTTATCGAACAACAACGAAATGGTGATACGATCGATCAAGGTCTCGTCAAGAAGGTCGTAGACTCTTTTGTGTCCCTCGGCCTCGATGAGTCAGACACTAACAAGGCCTCCCTGGACGTATACAAAGAACATTTTGAAAACTCATTTATAGACGCAACAGAGAAGTACTACAAGCAGGAATCAGAGTCATTCCTCGCAGAAAGTAGCGTCTCAGATTATCTCAAGAAGGCAGAAGAACGACTTCGTGAAGAGGAGGACCGTGTGGAGAGGTACCTGAACACACAAACACGCAAATCGCTGGTCAGCAAATGCGAGCATGTCCTAATCCGTGAACACTCCCAGTTGATGTGGGAGAGCTTCCAAAATCTACTCGATTACGATAAGGATGAAGATTTGCAGCGCATGTATGCTTTGCTCTCTCGGATTCCGGAAGGTCTGGAACCTCTGCGGAAGAAGTTCGAGGAGCACGTCAAGAAGGCTGGTTTGGCTGCCGTGTCGAAACTTGTGGGTGAGGGAGGAACGAATGTCGATTCACTTGATCCGAAGGCGTATGTTGATGCCCTGCTTGAGGTGCATAGGAAAAATGCGGAGACGGTGACGAGAAGCTTCCGCGGTGAGGCTGGGTTTGTCGCTAGCTTAGATAAGGCGTGCAGAGAGTTCGTCAATCGCAATGCTGCTACCGGATCATCTTCCACGAAATCGCCAGAGCTGCTTGCCAAGCATGCCGACATGCTTCTGCGGAAAAACAACAAGATGGCTGAGGAGGGCGATCTGGAGGGTGCTTTGAACCGTGTGGTATGCATCTTTTGACATGCGCTGACATGGTCCTTAGGCTGACAATGGATTGCAGATGGTGTTGTTCAAGTACATCGAAGATAAGGACGTGTTCCAAACTTTTTATACTACCAAATTGTCGAAGCGTCTCATCCACGGTGTATCGGCGTCGGATGAGAGCGAGGCGAGCATGATCTCCAAGTTGAAGGAAGCTTGCGGTTTCGAATACACGAACAAGCTGCAGCGCATGTTCACTGGTATGTGCCTTCACAGAATCCTTTAACGTCACAAATGCTAAGTTTTCCTTCCAGACATGAGCCTGAGCAAAGATCTCACAGATCAATTTAAAGAGCGTATGCAGCAAAGTCACGATGACATGGATATTAACTTCAGCATCATGGTTCTTGGCACGAACTTCTGGCCCCTCAACGCGCCCAACAACGATTTCGTTATTCCCGCTGATATTCAACCGACACATGACCGATTCCAGAAATACTACCAAGTGAAGCACTCGGGTCGTAAGCTGACTTGGCTATGGAATTACTCCAAAAACGAGCTGCGGACGAACTACCTCAACCAGAAATACATCTTGATGACGAGCTCGTATCAGATGGCCGTGCTGCTGCAATACAACAACAACGATACCTTGTCTTTGGATGAATTGGTCGCTGCTACCGCGATCAGCAAGGATATTTTGACACAGGTGCTCTCCTTATTGGTGAAGGCGAAGATCCTTATCAACGAGGAGACAGAGCAATATGATTTGAACCCGAGTTTGTTGCGAATATTTGGAGTTGTATTTGACCTTGATTGACCTTTTTCTCTCTCTCCAGACTTCAAATCAAAGAAGATTCGTGTCAACCTCAACTTGCCGATCAAGGCCGAGGTCAAGGCCGAGTCTTCAGATGTGCTAAAAACTGTCGACGAGGATCGTAAATACGTCATCCAAGCGACCATCGTCCGGTATGTTTTAAGTATCGACTCTTCTGGCTTCGTGGTCTGATAAATGGTCACACAGCATTATGAAGGCCCGCAAGACGATGAAGAACCAGCCTTTGATACAGGAAGTGATTTCGCAGATCTCGCAGCGTTTTGCACCAAAAATCCCCGACATCAAAAAGGTTAGCAACCCTGTTTTTTATATTGGACGCAATCGACTCACTATTCGTGTAGGCCATAGATACTTTGTTGGAGAAGGAGTATATCGAGCGTGTAGACGGCACAAGAGACACATTTGCTTACGTTGCATAAATCTTCTCTCATGGTTTTCTGCTGTCTTTTCACTTCATCTTATGGTATCGCATATGTAGTATACATAATACACTGCTCGACTATTGGTCTTCCCTGTGCGATCCGTATAATTTTTGGGGGGTGACGGGTGTGACGGTCACACCTTCACTATGAACCTGCGAGATGCACTCTTGGCCTCCCTTGCGACCCTGCCTGGGACACGCGAATTTCACCTGCATGTCCTCGTTACCTCTCCCAGAAAGCATTCGGCACTGTTCCCATTTGCTCATCCCCGACCCCGAAGTTACCTTCAGGATATCGTTGTCTTGCTTTCAGAGCAACGCAGCTCCGATACGCCTCGCGTCTTCGTATCGGCCATAGAGGCGGCAGTATATAACATCCCAATCAGCTCATGTGCAGTTCTCTACATATCGAAAGTAGATACAACAGGGCAAGGTATAGCACCTGCACCGACTGCTAACCTACTTCGCGCCCTGCTCAGCTTCTATTCCGATCCTGAATCGCGCCCTTTCGCCACCGATCACCTATGGATCCACTTATTTGCCAGAGCGCAGGGCCAATATTTGTTCCCAAACTCAGCGGATTATGAAGGTAAACATCCGCTGAGTGGTGTGAAGCTTTGTGCATGGTGGAAACGAGTGTTCGGAGATGTGGCAGAGGAGGTGAAGCGTCGGACCAATTCAAAGGCGACAATAAAACTATTCTACCTGCTCCCTGGATCCAGTGAATCTGAGGCATCCCATTCGCTCAAATTTGCATCGATTTCCAGCGCAGCAGCGGCCTCTGCTTCTCCCCAGTGGACTTATGGTCATCCTTATTCCCAGTCTGAAACCCCGCTTCCATGTCCTGCTAGTGAAGCATCTCAAAATCTAGGGCATATCATACCCTCATTTGAGGATGATCCGAAATCGCGATTTATGGATGAGATTGCATATACAACAGAAGCAGACGGCGTTAAGTCCCCCGCTCGAAAACGACCACGGAAAGATTCTTCTAGGGATGAGGAAGTTGAAACAGTTGAGAAAGATTCTCGGCGCAGAGGTGATGGACGAGGTCAAGGAGAGCTGGACGACGTGACGCCGGATGAGTTTTGGGAGCGCATGTCATTTCGCCAGGAATGTATTGCAGGCACTCTGACAGGTTTTTTCGCGATGGGAGTATCATGTCCATTGCGCAAGGATCCATCGCGGTATGAAATTTCACCGCTCGCTCCTCAGGCTGGACAGGTGCCGTCGCAGATGACGAAGCGTATTATGTCGTCACTCCTCACTGCCCACGAATTTTCCACCATCGGACGCTGCGTTCGAGCGACTGGGATTCTGGAGGAAACTATTAAAGGCCTCTGTGAAGGCCTTGCTACTGTCGACGATACGCTTCCGATAATATCTTCATCTCAAGGTCAATCTTCATCTCAGGCTATCTCAGACCGACCATCAACCCCTCAACCCGAAACAAGACCGCAGACACTTGCTCCCCCACAGACTCCACCGCCACGCATGCAAAATGGCACGCGTGTTATGCCCGATGTTTCACCCAACCCTTTTCCTGAACCCGTTACAACTCTTGAAACGTACAACTCTCACATTTACGGATCTATGCATGTGGACAACCCTCCTTTGCCTCATAAAAGTTCGGCCAAAACTGAAGATTCAGCACCCCAAGTCACCATTCTGACTGTAAGGAAAAAGAATAAACGAACGTAATTGTCCGTTCATGATTGTCATGTGGGTGTTTTTGGTCGTTACGATTCACGCTGGATACTCACACCCAATTTTGACAAGCTGTCTGAGTTTGTAACCCCTCCGAAATCATTTGTTCATCAAGAGAAAATACCACAAATACTATTTCGCCAACTCCTTGTCATGTACAGGCTTGCATCTACGGAAAGGAACCATCCAAAATATATGACGAAATCCCGAAGGCGTGTCTTCCTGAAGAGCATAAAGAGACAGCTTGTGGAGTTCCATCGTACAAAGTGCGAAACTGCCCCCGAACTTACGGGGTTAATTCCTATTCTTTATATCCTCACGCCGTTTGTATATTGTCCGCCAGAAGCCTGGCCTTGATGGGAATAATCCACTGCCGAAATCGAAAACGTCTATCGTGCCTGGTACGTATTGTATATATACTACCCTCCACGCACCGCGCAGAGGTTTGATCGTCTTTCGTTCTACCTGGATGGTCTTCTACACCATCGGTAAGTTTTTAATTTCCTGTCGTCTTCGTTCGGAATAGGCAGAATCATGAGCCAGCCCCACTTTGCTGTTCACCCTTGATCGAATCATCACTCGATCTACTTTTCTCTGGAATTGGTCTCGGATTCGTCATACAGCATGCCAAAGTAAGACCAATGGTTTAAGACAGGCGTTGAGACTCCATGACAGAAGTGATGATGTCTGGTTGATCCAGGGCCTGGCTTAACCTCCAAGCCCGGGCTTGGGTTGGGCCTCAGCGGGCTCTTGCCAAGACTCAAACTCGACCCTGAGCAGAGGGGCGGAACGGCCTTTACGTTCGGTGTGTACGGTGTAGATTTCGGCGCCAGTGATCTAGACTAGATCATCATGGCGGCTTAATGCAAGATATCCCACCTACCACAGGTGAGTGATAGGCTCACTGTGCTTGATTTTGTGGATTGTTTGTGGCGAAAGGTTACTCGCTTTCGTCTCTCCCATCGTAAAATGTTGACATACACTAAAGCCCGGCTTGGGGTCCTGGACGGTACTTATTTTAAGGCAGGTTCGAGTCTAGCGCAAGCCTGCCAGGTTGGACGGGTTCAGCTCTTGAAGCCTGGGGCAGCACATCAGGCTGCGGGTACTACGGTCTCATTCCTTGGATCAATTGGTTTACAGCACTCCGATAAGGATCTCATTTTAGGTTGGTGGGCAATTCGTCTCGGGATAATTACAGCCTGATGTTTCCGGTAAAGCCAGCTCACAGTATTAATGATTTAAATAACGCCGTGACTCGCAATGAAGTAGACCATATACACTTCATGCTATGTACGACCTGTAAAACACTGCACACGCATGCCGTACTTATTAACTAAAGGCATGCGGCACGTGCGTGTCATGAATGAGCCGACGACGCCCGTTTGCTCATGCTGTAAACGACTCACAGGCTTCTTGGCTTCGCTTGTACTATTTAATCCGCTTATCTGTGGAGCAGAATACTGTCAAACGAGAATGGAACCAACTCTATATGACGTGTATCCCAGGTTCGGTTCGATAGAAACCCACTGGTGTATCAGCATGCAGTGATCCTACATCGGTATATAAGACGAGACGACCATACCCCCACCATCTATTTTCTGTCGCAGCGCTCCTTGCGTTTTCGGGTTTTGCGTCTATGGTTGGCGGTTCAGCTATTGCTACGTTGGTAGTGTTCATTATTTCTATCCTCTTCGTAATTGTCCCAGTTCGCATTCCCCTTCCGCGGTCCCAACGCCTTCCGAGCCATTTCCTGATCAATCTAACGACAGCACCCATTCTTGCCATCGCCGTCCTTTGGGCAGCACAATGCATTGGACCCAGCGTTATACGTGCTGGTATAGTTGGGAATGAAGGAATAAAGCCATACAATATTCTTATATTGTTCTTCTCCCTGGCGTACATTTCCATCACCTTAGATATCACTGGGGTACTCCAAGCAGCCGCGTTTTGGGTCAGCAACAAAGGCGGTTCCAGTGGATGGAAACTCTTCTTTGGATTCTATCTTATGCTCACCCTTCTTAGTGTGGTTATAGGGAACGACCCCGTTATTCTTTCGGGTACGGCCTTCCTGGTGTATTACACAAACGCCGTGAAGCTCAACCCTGCGGCTTGGCTTCTTGCGGAGTTCGCCGCCGCGAATACAGCTAGCATGGTCCTCTTCGTTGGCAACCCCACCAATGTTGTCATTTGCGAAGGGTTTGGCGTAAATAATGTCGCTTATAGCGCCTACACAATCTTCCCGTTTGTGGCGTGCAGTATATTCTGCTTTGCGGCCCTCGCGGTGCAGTTCCAAAACCATATTCCGAGGCGCTTGGAAAAGACGGAAAAACTAGATCCGTGGTCGGTATTGCACGACCGCGTTGGCGCCATTGTTGGCAGCATACTGCTGGCAAGTTGTTTGGTCACCATCATCATCGTCAGCTTTTTTGGAGTCGATGTTTGGATGATCAGCTTGCCGTTTGCAGTGTTCAAGTTGATTTTTGACATTGGATGGGATCATTGGCGGTACAAGAATGGCAGGCTGACGCGGCCCCGCGACCCTGGATCACAGGAAACATATCATCGATCGCAGCGGACTCATCACATAATAGATATCAAGAAGCAGGTGACTACCTCACCTCAGACAGACACCAAGCCCCTCTCAAATCCTTTGGGATCACTCCCATTAAATAAATATCATCACACAGAGGCGGCTCATAACACTGTAGATAACGAGAAGCACACCACCGAGAGCGCACATCGGGCACCGTTTGCAACCACAAACACCGAGGTCCTATCCAATTCCAGTGGATCACTCTCGCCGAACAAATCTTTATCAGAATCCATGTCTTCAGCTGGTCCCATCACTACTATCCCCTCTCCTGCAACTTCCTCGACATCTTTTTTTGATAGGAAGCGCTCTAACCTCGTATCTCGTCGTGCCCAGTTTGATCACCATTTTCCAACATTCTCCATTGCACTTCCGCGCCTACCATTTGCTCTTGTTCCATTCGCATTCTCACAATTCATACTCATTGAAGCTCTTGCACACCAAGGGTGGATAGACGTATTTGCTGTTTGGCTCATTCGTGCCACTGCGCGCCAGATCTACCCTACTATTTGGATCGTGGGTGTCTTCGGAGTGGTTCTTTGTAACCTCTCTGGCACTAATATAGGCGCTACGATCCTTTTAACAAAGGTTGTGCGAGCCGCTGCGTTCCCTGACCATAGCTTAAGGGCAGCTGCAATTGCTTTGGCCGTAGCAAGTAATGTTGGGGCTGTGAGCTTCACGTTCTCAGCAAGTTTGGCCGGGCTGTTGTGGAGAGGAATCCTTAACCAGAAGGGTATTCCCATGAAGCAGTCCACGTTTGCTCTCTGGAATCTTTTACCAATCACCGTTATGACAGCTGTAGGGCTGGGAGTCGTCTGCATCGAGATGGCAGTGATATCCAGATGATTCAACTCCATGTAGCTCCCTATTGCTGTTCCTTAGCACCTGCTCGGTGACCTAAGTTACGTTACAGTAGGATAGTTGCCTCCGAGTCATGCCGCCTGCAAGATATTCCATGACGATTCACGCAGGGATCCCGTGAAATTCCTGGAGGTGGCCTGCAGCACATTGTGCTTATTAGTATTGCTTGCCGTTTCGCTCTTAACCTGATATGTGGGGCATGACGTTATCCCTTACCTCGTTGCTTCGATATACCATAGACTAGATAGACACTACCTCAAAGGCATCATCATCTTAATTTGCTTCGGCGTCCTTAAATAACGACCAGTGATTACTTGCTCAATACATCAATACGAGCCCGTCCGTTCCTCTGGAAGTCTGAGGCAAGTAATTACAAACAACAAACAACAATGGTTCGTCCTCCAAAATGAGCTATAAGACGACGCGGGAAAGAGACACAACCTACAGCGCAGTCCGTCCAAGTCCGTCCAAGTGCAAGTGCAAGCTTACAAGATTTTGATAGACCTATGGCATCTCATCTTCCGTAAATTGAGAGAGAAAAGGAATCATGCGGGGCAGAATGTCTGGACTGTTGGGTTTTGTTAATGACATCCAAAAAGAAAAAGGTGGGCACTTACACTATCGTTGTCAGATGTAGGATCAATATTCATCGCATGGTCGCTATCGACGACAGTCCCATTGGATTTCGGGGCCACGGAGGCCATATGGTTGAAGTCAAAATCACCGGAGCTAGCAGATGCGTAGATGCGTTTGATCTCTACGGCATGCTCTCCGATCTCTTCATACGCAGCACCGTACTGTTCGAGAGCGGCGATGCAGTTTGACACCTCGGGACGACCCAAGCGTGCTAAGAGTGTGCCTGCTTGTATACAGCTGACATGCATAACCGCAGAATCCAGTCTCTGCAGAAGGAGTTTGATAAGTAAAGAGCCTTCAGTGCAGAATTGGGCAGAAACGAACCAAATAACCGTTTGTCGTTAAGACACCAGCCTGAATTCATATAGTCAACGGATGACACGCTGGCACTCTATATGCGAAGCTTACCAGACCGGCAATGCGGAGTGCACTATGAAGAGCTTCGTCAGCGACCTTGCGTTTGGCAAGCTCATACTGCCCATTGGGCACTGCATCAGGAGGACTGCCTGAGCGGACGACTTCGTTGATTTCGCGAATCCCGAAGTCATCCAAAGCATTAAACAATAAAACCCACATGACCTGGTACGTTGCATCGCTGGCGCCTACATATAATCAATAATCAATAAATGCTTTGGAAGGAAGGGAAAAAAGACTTACATGCGGAAACAACGGAAACAAAGTCCCAGTCTGCTTCAAAATTGCTGGGAACGCCGACTTTAAGGAGATACTTGTCTCTCCAATCAGATAAAGCTGCGATAAAGCCGACAACAACATCAGCATTCATTCCATCCGAGTCCGTCGCTGGTCTCCACAGCTGCCGGGCTATTTGGCGAGCAATCCGAGCCAAAGCGTGCGCAGCGCGGTAGTATCCCTGTACAATCGTCAGTAATTACTACCTGAAAAGTCCTGGAACAGGGTCACCAAGAATTCTAGCTGCTCCCGGGGAGAAGGTGTTGAAATTTGTGTTTCAACCGCCTCCTGCATAACAGGATCTGCGGTATAGAAATCGATATCATAATCGTCGTCATCACTGTTGTTAAACAATGAACACAGGAATCAAAATGATCTGAGATCGCTTACAGCATAGGCTTCCGACGATAGTAAACCGCATGGTAAGCATCGGCTAAACAAGCCATCCACCATGCAAAAATCATTGTCCCACGGGCGTCTGCATCTTGAATATTTGCCATGACTGCCTTATGGTTGATCCCAAGGTCTAATAAATTTCGGATGGCAGATGACAACCAGAAACCATGGAATCCTGTCCAAAGATAAGTACCAGAATGGTAAACAATGTACATAACCGAGCTACCATTGGGATCATCAGGATTTTCTGGGGTGATTTGAGTAAATCAACAAGAAATGACTACAAAAGTACTGACGATTTTGCAGTGGTTCAATGAGTAAGGCAATAACGACATTATCAGCATTTGGTATTCGATGCACTTTCATCGACTCTGCAAGATCACGCGCACGATCTACCAACGCTTTTGCGAGGTGGCTTTGCCCACTCGGTCGTCGTCGATCAGCGACGAGAAGGGGATGTTCTGAGAACTTAGCACCCCATGCTAGCACTGTCGCTACGAGAGCAGGGTGCAACGGTTTCAGAGAACTCTGTTGGGGGCGCCCTTCAAGATTTAAGCGGAGACGGAATAGAGACGGATTGAGCAGAGGAAGGCGCAGGTGTACTATCTGAAAGAATACTTCGACTAGGTCCAGGGCGAATCTATAGAAAGAGTCAATCGAGGCACTTGCGGACAACGGAGGCAATGTAGCAATGGCGGCGAGGTTTACGATGTTCAGAAATGCATTACGTACTCAGCCCGGAATGCTTCCTCTTGGAGCTTCACAGCCACATCACCCCAATCAGAATACGGTGATTGTGGTACGCGGAGCAGACCGTTGCTGAGTAAAATGAGTAAAAATCTCTTATGAATATCAACACGTTCTCAAACCTGTGATGATTATCGGGCGGGGCGAAAAGTTGGGCCAGAAGCTGGGGAGTTGTAGCCTGAACAGAAATCGGCTGATGAACTGACTGCTGATGTAGAAATTGGCTCGATCCATAGGGACTGGAGGGATAGCTTGAGGGTGGCGGCGACACAGAGGAGTCAGATGGTAATGTTCTACATGAGATTGAGAGTCTAGTCTATGGTGACAAGGTTTAGGTGACATACAGCTTTGACGACTGAGGTGAGGTAGAACTACATTGTATAAGGTTTAAGCCGGCAATTAAATGAGTAGGCATTTGAATTCACCTTGATGCACGGATTGGTCTATCAGAAGTAAGTTCGGAACCGACAGGGTTATATCTCGAACCAGTATTGGAAAGGTTCCGTGGTCGTCGGACATTTGCCGATCCTCGCTTCTTCTCACTTGTTGCCTGTTGTACAAAATGTCTGCAAGAAATACGGATCAATCGCCTACCGAATGTTAGGTCACCACTACCTACGTGCATGGGTAGTTCTTTGACAGACAATGCTGACAAATAAATGAGCTTTTGGGCGTGATGGTACTTGTAAAATGTGCACAATACCTGGCACTGATAACAACCAAATGTAAGCAATTTGGCGTGTCATGACTTTCAAAGATAAGAACGCACTTTCTCCTGCCCTGGCAACTTGTTGCATTTCACTTTCCGTGTTCTATAATGGGGCTCTCGTCTACAAATCGCTCGCCGGCCATTACAACGAGCTAGGCGCACCTGCAAGCATCACATGCAGTGTTTTGTTTCCGCGGGGGTGGCAATGTCTTGGCCAGCTCGTGGATTTGGTTCTGCATAGGCAGCGATAGGCCTAGTTCTGTATCGTATGTCAATTTCACGATGGATGTCATCTGCAGTCGTACCTGGTTGGGAAACAGAGCTGGTATTCTCTGAACGCGACTCTAGGGTGTTCTGCATGGTAAGAGGTGATCGGCAGGACGTTAGAAATTTGGTCGGACACCCGTCCGGCTATTTAAGTAATTAGGAGGCACTTATGACGGAAGTGGTCAGATCGTGCCTTTCGGCACCGAGCTTACGCAGATCAGAAAGCTGTACCGAAGTAGAGGCACGAACTATCAGACTCAGTTTTGCAGGCACTTTCGAGTCAGGTCCATGTACGTTGGAGATAGAGGGTCGAGAAGGTAACCAATTGAGTCAAAACATCCATTATGGGCATGTGCACAGGAATTATTATTCTTTTTTCCAGCGCAGTCAGCCGGTAGCAATGCCAGATTTGGCAATTAACTCGAGGATTTCGGCGGGGGTCGCCCGCTAACACCGTCACATTTTTCTCTTGTAGCTATGGTCAAGGTCGAAATTGTCGAGGAGAAGGACCAGCAGGACAATGGGTCTTCTCCCTACGGATCCCCCTCTTCATCCCGTACATCCTCATCAGCATCACTCTCATCCGTTTCCTCCGAACTTTCTCATGATGAAACCTTTTACGACCGCATCACAGCTCTCGTAGATATCGTACCACCCACAACACGCCACTCAATATCGTCTCGCTTTTCAAAAGCGACATCATTCATAAAGCGAGGCGGAAAATTGGCAGGCAACATTGTGTGGATTGTCACCACTTCTGCACTCTTGGTTGGGTTGCCACTGGCACTGAGTTTGGAGGATGAGGCGAAGATAGTTGCGCAGGAGCAGGAAATGCTTGCCCAACAGCAAGGGGCACAACAGGTAGGCTATATGGAAGCAAAAAGTTGCTGAATTCCGGACTAATCTCGCTTTCCGCCAGATGCTCGGTGGCCAAGGGTCCTTGTATCCGCCGCCGCCCGGCCAGAATCCACAAGGGCAGAAGGCCCTTGTGCCTCCTGGATTTTGATTCGATGAACAACTTCTTTACCTCACCGCATCTACTTATGAATTACTTAGTACACCGACGGAGAACCGTTTTACCCTTATCTGCTATGTCTTACTCCGCAGCATCCATGGCAATCACCTCTTTCAATTACAAATGGTTTGTGTTATGGCCGTTGAAGTGGCAGTTCCTGTTTCACACAATTGCCTTTACTTGGTGCCAGAAAGTACACGCTTTGACGAGCAGATACGCCACCGATGGAGTCGGCTTGCTCTAGCCTACTGTATCCGTTGTATTGGTAAACAAAATATATATACTGCTTGTGGCCACAATGACAAGTTGCCACTACTTCGGAGTTCGTCATGCAACCTAACAAGAAACGTTCGTCAGAATCGGAAAAACAGCCGTACGGAGCGAAAAACTTGCCGAGGTGCGTGGGGGAATCACAAGCGGCCTTGTGAAATTGTCTCTGAAAAAAAAGAGAAGAAAAAATTACTTAATAATCAGTTGAAGTAACCGTAAGTACCCACGCAGACCGGAATCGCCGCAGAGCTCCAAGAGCGTAATCTTCAATCTGACCTGGTGTTATACCAAAAACATCCCAATCTCCCTCTACATCCGCATCATTGATATACCTCCTCTCAAGTTCATCTGGGCTAACCATAGGGAACCATGGCAATTGTGCGAGTCTCGCGATCGCAAGCATGACCGGTTTGGGCAGGTAAGGGACGTGAGAGGGTGGAAGGTACGCTACAGATTGGACGAATTCAAGGAGGTACTCCAACGTGAATGTCACGGGACCTGGAAGGGAGAAATTGCCTGGAGCTTGTGTGGAATGCATTAAATTCGCGAGCGCTTGAGCCACATCGATAACCTGCACGGTGTCAAATATTAGGTGAGCGATAGCAAAGCGTGAAACGTACATGAGCGGGACGCATTGTGGTTTGTCCACCGTTCACCTGCCACCACATCGGCCAGTCTGTGAACCAGAATCAGCAAAGACACGAAGGCAAACTCGGGTGACATACAGGCCATGTTGGTCAAGAACTTATCCTCAAGCCCATACATGGCAGGGGGTCTAACGATGGTAGCATTTGGGAAAGCCTCCTTCACGAGCTCTTCACCCTCTGCTTTCGACCGATAGAACTTAGACTTGGAATTATGCGACGCGTTTAGATGCGATACATGAACAAATCTTGATACACCAGCTTGGGCGGCGATACGCGCAATTCTCTGTGCGCCCTTGGCATGCACATCCGAGTAACTGAAATTCCTGTATAACGAGGTTCAATGGGATAATCATCCCAAAATGATGTTAAGACACTTACTTCGTCTCGTAATCTCGACCAACAAGGTTATAGACAATGTCAGAGTGTCTCAGACATTCTTCAATTTGTTGTTCGTTGCGGATATCCCATTCCTACAGAACACTATGTAAGAACCGAATTCTTGCTCTAACAGCTTGAAGCGCACCATTGGCACTATCTGTCCCAAGTCACCTGTCAGTTTCAGGTGCCTCTTATCATCTTCTTCGCGATATGGAATGATGACTTGGGTGCCCATTTTGCCTATATTGCGTTCGCGAAATATAAGTCATACAAGATAGAATCGAGCACGGTACTTTAGCTTACCGAGCTTAGAAACGACATATCTCCCTAGGAACCCGGTGCAGCCAAACACGGTCACAATATGTCCACTGACAGCACTGTATCCAGGAATACCGGACGAGATTATGGGTTTGCTGGGAACAGGTGTGACAAGATCATGGATTGCCCGCTGAAGGCCGGATGGTTTGAGGCCAATGCAAGGCTGCTAAAGACACAAAATCATACCTTTCCCGCCGGCACCGCTAAACGTTGCAGACGGAGTAATCTTGACGACGAAAACATCCCCAGCTAGGTTTATACGAGATGAAAGTGGTCGCTTTTTGGATATTTCAAGTTGTCTGGCTAGCCACGTGGTTGTCCCACAATCCGATTTTCCAACCTCCTTGACTCGCTTTCTGCAGCTTTGGAGTGTATTTCTACATATTGATAGTTTCAACATGGTCCAGGTACACATGCCTGTCAAATGGGCATCTCCTTTTACTCAAGTTCTTTCGTCAATTTAAAGGGCAAAACCAAAGGGCTGCAGACCAAGAGTGCATCTTCTCGCCATGCAGCGAAAGCTGCAGCCAATATGAAAAAAGGACAGAGACATATTGCCCCCAAAAAGGCTGTACTGGTCAAACAAGCGACGGTGAAGAAAGTGAGCTTCTCACAAACACTTTCTTTCAATCAGGTTGTTTACGTAGGGCACAAAGTCTCTCACTGCTAAGATTAATAAGTCAATCGAACGATCTATGGTCAACGCTGCCTCATCGGGGAAGCTGACGATCATGAAAAATGCTACAGACGAGTACGTGTAATGCTTTGTGGTGGCTACGTCGGAGCTTACCCTGGATGTAGGGGCTCGTCTAAGCCGCACGGCAACGGTCGAAAGTCGTGATGGACAGGTGCTGATACCAGGCGAGTCCGACCTGCTACGGCTTCCTCTTAACATGGAGTCCTGACTGAACTTCTGCAGACCATGACATAATACGTCTAGGGCGACGAAGCTACGTACTGAACATTAACTTCTACGCATCGAGCCCGTGGAGTCATCGTATCTGCGTAGCTGTTGGAGTGCTGACTTTCCTGGCTTATGACACTATATGACGCACTCCATGTCAACAGCATCATAGTCATGCTTCTTTCACAAAACGTTTGCTGCGGGTATGCGTCATTGCTCGAATACTCTTCAATGCGTTTAATCTAGTGGCTATTCTATTTCCCTATTATGGATTCACAACTAGCAGACAATCTATATGACGACATTGTAACCTAACCACGAGAGACGAGAATTGCAGATAAGAAATATAGCAGAATGACAACAATATAGAAATGCACAACACAGACACGTACAAAAATGGATCAGGAAAAGACATGATGACAGACATGATTGATGCAGACGGCGAGAACAAAAACAATGATGAGTACGATGGTGGATGCATGGATGATGGATGCAAGAGATGGGTAAATGGAACGTGATGCAATGAGACTGAGATGGAATGAGAACATGAGTGCTTGCGACAGTGCATTAGACGTAGAAATAGAGCGAAAAAGAGTTAACTGCTTTTGATGGAAACAGAAAGTGCGACGGCGACGTCGTGGTTGACGCGAAGACAATGTCACGGGCAGGACATGTCGAAGGGGCCACCAGCGTGATTTGACATCGGCAAATCAATATTCGCGATGATATACAAGGCCTTGACCAGTCTGGAAGAGCAGATTCCTGACATGCTGAAGAGAGTTGCGTTCTGCACTGGTGACAAAATCGCCATCCTGCCCATAAATGAACGCGAGGACCGTATCCATGGCAATTTCGGCATCGTGAAGCGTTGGAATGTCAGGGCCCTGTTTGGGTTCGCGGAGGATAGAAGGGTGGTTGGCCGTTACGGATAAATCATGATGTGACCAGGAAGGCAAACGTAAAGGAGATGCATCCGGTGAATCTTCCGACTCAACACCATTGTCCATGTCGGGCCCTGTACCAGGCACACGCGGGGCATTATGGGAAGACGCAACATCGGTGGAGACTCCACGGTACTCTGGCGATGCGCTGGAGCCATATTCCTCATCCTGCGTGCCTTTTGTCATAACGCCTCGTCGAATGCCCGCCCGAGCCTTAAAATTGTCCACCCAGCCAGAACTCGCTTTGAACTTTTCGTCCAAGACATTTTGTTCCAGCGCGACCTCTCTGGCCTTGGCTCTTATGAGGGAATCGCTGAGAGGCGAGCCATCCTTACTGAGTTCCCGCAACCTTTCAATCAGCTGCTTCTCAATATTGGGAAATTTGGAAGGCCTGCACGTAATCATGAGAAAAAGATCAATAATATGAAATAGTAGCGGCAATTACCTGTGTTTCGCAACGCGATTAATATCAGCTTCAGGGACAGCCATCCATTTATCTTTGTTTTTGAGAATCTTGCTGACGGTACTACGTTCTACATTGAACATCTGAGCGAGTTGTTCTTGCTTCAGTTCCGGGTTGGTTATGTGCTCAAGACACATCTTTTTACGGTCGCCATTGCAGAGTCGCATTTTTCTTCCTTTGAGACGGTGAGTTTCTGGCAAGAGCGAAGGAGCTTTACTGAGCGGTGGGAAGACATGGGAATTGGGTGCAGAACGTGCAGAAGAAACGGAAGTCAGCGCAGACGCGACGCTTACCGCGGGTGACGCGGATCGAATATCAGATGACGACGTCGAGCGAGAGTGGTTATGGGATTGGGTACTGGGATCCCAATTTTCAAAGGACTGCCCTTGTAGGGACGTATCAACGCAGAACGTGTTACGCGTGTGCGTTGGGTGCTGTGGCGCAGACTGTTGCAGGAAGCGATTAGATTCGCCAAAGCTGTTTGGGGTGCGGGGACGTGCCGTAGACGTGGGGGGCATCAAATACATCGATGGGGAATGACCCTTGACACAGACGAACATGATAAGATTTGAAAACGCGAGAATGACGCGAAATAAATTCATACCTCGGCTTGTCGGCTTCCTCTTCTCGAAAAGTCTGGCTGATTTACCTGGGCCAGACGTGCTCTCCGACGCGTAAGTGCACCTCGCGTTGGACCCGAGGTGCTCTCCACTTGGGGTGATAATTCGGTAGGGAAAGCACTACCGGCATGATTTGTTTGAATGGATGGGGACTGATGACCAGCATGAAAGTCGGGGAACGATGACGTTGGAGAAGAAGTATAATCAGCCAGCGAAGATGTGGTCATAAAAATCTGTGAAGAAGAGCCAGACGGGGGGTTACTGCTGGCCTGATGCCAGGGGGACGCGGGGAGAGCTAGCGAGCCGCGCGGGAGACCGTTCGTGGGCTGCGGGTGATATGGAGCGAATAACTGTTGCGCAGAGTCCATTGATCCTAGATACTTGCTCGACAATGTGCAGGACCGGCCAGAAAATGAGTGAAAGGGAAGGGCAAGGGCAGGGAAAGGCGAGACAGTTTTATAGGCACTCTCGTGGAGATCCCTCAAATGGGGCCGGGCCATGAATCCAAGTTGGGACCCACAGCGCCTATATCCGGATCTGCGTATCCTTGTCCTCTTTGTTCTCCTTTTTATTCTTTTGTAGTTTCTCTGTTGCCGGCGACCAGCTGCAGTGCAAGCCTCCATTTCACAAATAACGTCGCTGGCAACAGACACAACAACGACCCACTCGACCCCACACCGCCCCCCTAGATAAATCATCTTTTGTATTCGCCTCGCAACTTGACCCCTCATTTGTTCTCATTTCGGCTCTTGTAGAGATGCACCTTCTTGAGAGTCTGGATACCACATACCGATCTCTGCAGAAGTCGTGGGGTGGATACGTTACATGCTTGACTGCCTGCCGATGACGAGCGAGCCATGAGGCTCTGGGCTGGCATACGTCTTCGCTCTCCATTGGCTGAAACAACATCTCAGGGACCATCTATCAAGGAATGGACTCTCAAAACCGCCTGAGGCCGCGTTTAATCGTCTGGTAGACTCAGTGCGGAAGCTCGACATCTCAAGGGTCCAGCTCTTCCGCCGTGTTATGAATTACCTCCGGTTTATCTGCCCATCTTAACCCTCTTTTCAATATGAAATTTCTTAAGATGTCTTGAAACTTTATCTCCATTCCTTTTCAGTACGTCTCATGACCTCTGTTGAGTAATTTGACCTTTTCCTGGACGGAATTTCCCAGGTCTCTTATCGTTGGGAAATAGCGAACATCGACTTGCACCTCTTCTGGTCCACAAACTTCTCTCGGAAATGAAAATCGCGTGGTCTGAACTTACTTGATGGTTCCGGTGATTACAATCGATGGAGTTGAGCATCACATGGGACGACGAATCTATAGCATTGGACCAAACGGAACCTCCATTAACCTGTTGATGCATCACGTGGGCCCCCACCGGTAATGAAACGCCTAGCTGAATGCAGAAGATTGTTAACCATTCCACTGGGTGAGCTTCATCAGGTTTGGCCCTCTTGGAAGCTCAATGGCGCCAACCACCGGGGTGAGTACAGATTAGGTCCGGGATGTGGGGTTCCATGGTCATTCCACAGTGCAGGTACACGTACGTCTATTCCTTGAACGTAAGTGTGGTTTAACTTTTTGGCTTTCGCATCATCATCATCCCGTTTACATGTACCCTTCGTCCTAACCGATCGATAGGTATGTGGAATCCCCGCACTTTTGCCTATCACGATGGCATGTGAACATTCAAGCTTATTGACTATTTTGCCTGATCTCGACATGGAGTATGCCGCTTTGTCGCAGGCCGAATCGCTGGATGAGATTACAAAAGATAACATTCAAGATCCCGCCGTCTTGGTTCCAAGATGGCTGCCGTACCTTATCTAGATCGATGGAAGTACATTTTGTTTATTCTGGTGTTCCCTCTGTTGTCTACTTCGTTGATTGAATTCGGAATCATAGTCCAGGCACTCCCGGTGGGATCAAGACTCGGCATGGCCAACTCAATAGTGGGTTTTGCCACCAAACTTCCGCTTCATTTTGGGCATGAACAGTAGAATCTCGTTTTGCTTCGAACGTACCTTGGGGCACGACGAATTTGTGGTGTGAAACCTTACCCCATAGCGGTCCTCGATTTTGATTAGGCAGGATGACCTTCTGAGCTATCTAGTCTGAGCGTGGAGTGTGGTATGATACCCAACTGCTGCAGGGTGGATGCAAGTATGCTCTTCCATACCTCATGGACCTGACGCCGTTACAAAACGTATTCAACCCAAAAGCATTCGCGTCCATTCACTCCCTATCGGAGGAAGCCATACTGCTTCCGACAATCGATCGTATTCGAGGCTTTGGGTCATCATATCCTTCTCAGAATGTAGGGCTTTGGGCAGCACGCCAAAGCAACAGAAGAATATACGAATCGTGATACACGTTCGTCGAGAATACTTGCATGGTCCACGCGTTAGACGACAGTTCTCTACGGTGAAGGCCGCGCCAGTCTGTTCGAGAGACCAACTCTTCGTTATGTCGCGGGCCATCAAGCCAAATCAAACAATGTTTCGCGAAGAATCATTCGCGCGTTCTCCGGCCCGGATACTAGACCGGATACTCAAGCCCGTTACTCGGCGCTTGTGCGATCTTTCGGACTTGCATATTCAACTTTATACTACGAGCAGGAGCAACGGTGTCCTATTGCACAAAGTGCTACCAAACCTTGGGACCGTCAGAAATCCGATTACTCTTGCAATGCCTGGTGAATGTAACGGCTAAGCTTGTGAATGCTGCTTTACGGACAGTTACGAAACCACTGACAGCCCTCCCAGGCACTCAATCTGGGTGCCTTTCGCCATACAAATGGGCTTGACCTGGGCCGTTGATCTCGAAGCTCCCATCCCTGGCAAGCATGTTATGTACTGAGAAGCCGCACGGAATGTAGAATGTAACAGAAAATTTTCTTTTACTCGGATATTATTTTCCGTCTGCATCCACGCTTTCTGCGTCAATCTCCACCTCGCCTGATTTCGAATCGACGGCTCTGCTTTACGTGGAGTATTGGAGTCGATGATTTATATGGTCTATGAGGTCAGCTTCTTTAATATGGAATACATACTTTGCATTCTGCTCATCTAGAGACCCTATCTGAATCTAAGTGCTCTCGCCGCAGTTCTTCGCCACGGAACTTGATGCTACTTGGAACAGAGCAATGTTCTTCCATTGGAACGTTTTCCGGTCGGCTTTCCTTAGGATCGCGATGTCACAATGATATGATCGTTCGCTCTTCATTTCGGCAAATTGCACACCCAGCCCATAAACGTCGCGACTGAGCGAACTCTTAGGGGTCGTCTGATGCAATGTTATGTACGGCACCATTGACTCAGTTCTACAGGAAATATCCTACATTTGGGAGTCCTATATAAAGCTGCATTTCTCTTTACCGCAGCACGCAAGGATGTAGATGATACTTTATGACATATGCTCTGAGAGCCCGCAGTTTTACTGTCGCATGGCTAAACCGTGTCCTCACTGTTTCAATAAATTTCGCGCCTTCGCCAATTTCATATGGCAAAATTAATTTTGGTCCAATTGATGAGCCCCAAAAAATTGATCGAAGATATTACACCCGACTGATAGCCGGGCGTAGCATTCGGACCAACAGAGCGAATTGCAATAGTCTTTGTGAGAAAACAACACCAGGTTACAAAAGCGGCTAGCGTACGCAAATGACAATTGCCTAAAATGGGACGGACCGTGCCGTTTCCGGCAGGCACCACGAAGCATGCACCTTATACACAAGCGCGATCTCACATTGACGCGACTGACAAAGGTTTCCCTGGTATTTCCTGTTTCTCCCGCACAACTCCTGTCGATTCAATTCCAAGTGGCGATGAAGCGGATGCTTTCGGAACCATCGCCTCTATATATCGGAACCAAGCGGAATCGATTTCTGTGCGACACATCTACCACAAACACTTGAACGATGCTCAAGGCATCCATTCGGAAAATTCCTCTATATCATGCGACGGCAGCTCTCCGCGTAGCACCTGCACCATGTCTCGGTGTTTCTTGTCGCACTTTTATGACAAGTTCTATTCGAAGGAGTGCTTTGACCAGCAAGCGGACGTATGAAGAGACTTCGAAAGAAAATTCATCAAGACGTGAGTTCCAGTTTGTCAGGTCTATTCTTGTGATCATTAACAACTCGGGGATACTAGCGTCTGGGGACAACTCATCTTCAGCCCTAACTAAACCAGATGGAGTAAGCACCGTACCTACAATGGTTCGAGGAGACTGGGTGCTATTTCATCCGGTCTATACTCCAGAAGAGCTCAAAGCCGTAGAAGTAAGCGCTTTGCTTAGCGCTTTCGAAAACATCCTGACCGAATTTTATAGGTTCTACATCGAGATGCGAAAACGATCAACGACAAGCTTGCATCTAACCTTGTGAAATTCGCGAGGTTTGTGTTCAAAATAATATTGTACTTTCTTGCCGCCAATAATGTCGCACTATGCATCAGATGGGCGTTTGACTTTGTCTCCGGATATAAGCACAAGCCAATTCCCCCTGACAGTAACATGACTGTGAGTAAGACTATCGTACTTGTGCAAAGTTTGTTATTGATTGCAAAAATGACAGCTTGAACAATTGAGGAAAGGGGGATATATCTTGGACGAACATCAATGGCTCAATGTGCTTGCTCATCCATGCTTTTGATTCGATGTCTAACCATTACCTGCCATTAGCGTATCTTGTTCCTCGAGACTATCGCGGGAGTGCCAGGCATGGTAGCGGCGACTCTTCGACATCTTACGAGTCTCCGCCTGATGGTATGTTGACCTCAATTTGTTCTCCAGCATGAGGGATTTAACTAACACATGATGCAGCGAAGAGATAACGGCTGGATCCATACACTATTAGAAGAAGCTGAAAATGAGCGCATGCATCTTATGTAAGTGATTGTGTGTCCATAAACTAGTTCTTCGTATTCTGAAGTGCTATCCAGGACATTCATGACATTGCGACAGCCGTCGATATTCTTCCGTGCCATAGTTCTTGGCGCGCAGGGAGTCTTCTACAACCTCTTCTGTGCGTTGGAGGTTTCTTCCAATAGTCGTTGTATTGCTGATCAATGGAACCTCGCTCCACTGCCAGTCTTATCATATATAATTTCACCAAAGACCTGCCACCGTTTCGTCGCTTATCTAGAAGAAGAGGCAGTGGTTACGTAGTACGTTTGAAGTTCTCTCTCTTCATACCAACATTTTCCTCACTCTTCATTTAGCACTCGCTGCATCAAAGAAATCGAATTGGGCCGCCTTCCTGAATGGACTTCTAAGACGGCACCTCCAATTGCAATCGACTATTGGCGTCTCGCACCCGATGCTAAACTACTCGATGTCATCTATGCCGTTAGGTCAGATGAATCGACTCATCGATTTGTAAACCATAGTCTGGCAAATCTGGATGCCAAGACAGATGTAAATCCCTTCGCGCTGCGAGAGCCCGATATGCACATCAAAGGGAAGAAGCTCGGGTGAGAGTTCTTGATTTCATGCTTATGGGGTTATTCTCTAACCCTCTCTCATTGAAGTTTCGAGCGATCTGAAGCGGACAAATATGTCCAGGAGAGCCATAAGATTCTGCAGCAGAGCAAGGTGGCACGGGAGTCCAAATAAATGGACTGATTATTTTTTTATTGCTTGTTACGCATAGATGTATTTCTCTTACCTCAACTCACTAGCATCGACACCGAATATAGGGTCAGGGTTGGCGTTATTTGGCGCCCATAACCCGATTTGAGCCGCGGCCATTCTGGTTCCTTGCGGCAGCTTTATAATTAGCTGAACTTGAGACGTCTGATCCTGAGAGCATTCAAATAATTACACACGCTTTGCGCTGTGGACGACAGCACTTGTCGTCGGACCTTGGTCAACACAGTCAATGTCGTCGTTGTATCTGCAAGCCGCCAGCGCCCATGGTACACGAAGCGATGACAAGCCTATACATCGTCGCTTCTTCATTGGGCCCATGCCGGAAAAAGTTCTATCTCAGACAGAGGCCCAGCTCCGCAACAAGAGGAAACGAAGCTGGTTTCATCGTTCACGTGCACCATCCAACGGCGACGAAGCGGACCACGACAGCCTGTCAAGTATAATCCAGGAACATGCATTCCAATTTTTCATCAATCAAGGTGGAAATGAGGAGGACTGGGGAGACCATGAAGCTGAAAACATCCGGGTGGAGATGTTGATGCGGTGGGGAGACAGTGAATGGGGAAATATATGGAAGCGTAGGATGCAGAAGATCCACGAACCTACTAGTGGCCGCTGGGTTGGCGGCAGCTTTGAGATTGGGAACTTCCTGGGTCTCAACATTCTGGATGAGCCACACGCAGGGGGATCCAAGCACTCTGCGTCTTCGAAACGACCAAGTTCGTTTATCAGACCAGGCTCGTCTACCAGAGCCAGTTCTTCCGCGACGCATAACTTCTCTGGGACACAGCCGGCTGTTCCGACTTCCTCTGCTACTGAAATTAATGTCACAAAAGCTCCGGAGCTTTTGTCTCGCAAATCATCCCATGCAACCCCAATGCTCTCCACCACGAGTGTCCCCGGACCAAGTACGTTCTCACCACCATCCAAAAATGCCCACGATGTCGGTCCAGCAAGCGCTACGTCGACTACTCCCCTACTTATTCCCGATATCGGCCAAGCTTCACCGAGTAAGGCGCATTCAGATATGCTGCGAAAGCCATTCAAATCATCTATGTCAATCCCTTCGCGCCATAATACGGATGAAAACTTAGGCATTTCTACGTCTGCATCTGGGAGGCTTGTGCTCGAGCTGCAGAAACGCAAGTCGGTGCATTATACGGATTCTCGTGCCCAAGCCCTTTCCCCAGTGCCACCTACGGAGGTCCTTGCACGTACTGGGAGCGCTGTCCAAGAATCGAGTGCAGGAGCCACCGAGGCGGCTGCCACTCGGGATGAGATTGAATGGGGCGACATCGTAATGCGAGGTTGATTGCACTTCTGCCTTTCATGCGATGCACAATCTAAATTCACTTTTTGAATAGACCGGATGCTCGTCAGAGTTAGCTACACAAAGTCAGAAGGTCTTGGCAACTATTTCGACGAGAAGCAGAATCGTACAACGTGTCATATGCGTTATGAGGACTGGGACGAATTTATGGTCGTCTGGCGACAAAATCGAATTGAAATATACGAAAATTATGTGCGTCCAGGTTAATCACTACGCTTGAAATTTCTCTTATTTAACCCTTCCAGACCTTTCCAGGTAAGGAATGGATGGTCGGACATAAACATCTCGCATTCATCATTCCCCTCAAAATGAAAACAAAACTATCGCTTTACTCCTTTGTGGATCTCACGTTCTGTTTAACATGCCCACCTACACCCGTTCATAGCAGCCAGTCTAAGGCCCGTGCTATATTTCACCGATCTAACGAGGGCACCAATATATTCGTCTTCAAGCTAAAGAGCCGGTCACGAGCTTTGGATTGGACATGGCAAATATGGTAAGTTCTCTATGACCTCGGTGCTCCTTTAGGTCTCTGACAAGTACTCGATAGGCGTCAGTTAGGTGGTGAACTACCTCCTTACATCGAGATCCACTGTCCTGCCATGGATTCTCGGGTCAAAGTCGACATACCCGATTCACTTTCGCTGGAGCCTGACCAAGGCGTAAGCATGTTTACACGACAGAATATGATTAGCCTTTGTCGAAAGTCCCTGAAGAACTATCGCGATTGGGAGTTTATTGTCGAGCGGGAGTTAGAAAAAGGCAAGCATCTTGAGCTTGCTTGGCGTATGGAGATGAAACTAGATTGGATCTGGCTGGATGACGATGTTGATGGGAAGAAGAGAGAGTGGGCGGTGCTTTGCGGTCTGGCTTTAAACCAGGTAGGGTTTGCTGCACTCTTCATCGACACAGATAACCGAGTTTTATCATTTCTCCCTTTAGTCCGGGAAATCGGCCCATCTGGAGATTCGTCTGGGTAACCACGTACCTTCATCTCTCCGCCTACAAGATGGCAGACAGCTACACGAGCCCCCCGCTATCGAAGGCTACCTGGACCACATAAAACCTAATACGCAAATTAAAGAACAAGTCTACCTTGCCACACATGACGGCAATATCTTTTCTCTCACCGCTGCGCAAGCCCAACCACCATCACCTCCCGGTATTCACCCTGGATTAGGCGACACGGGAAGCCTCACGCTACGCCAGACAGAGGTGAGGAGAGGGATTCATCAGGTGATGCATGCGACAGGTGTTTGCGACTTGAGGAGTATAATGGCTGTAAGAAGAGCCTTCCATATGGTCCCTCAGCATTCACACTCTGCTGAGGATGTCAGAGGTGGCCAGAATAATTCTCGTGCTCAGGACGATGATGATGAGTGGCTGGGTACGTGGGCCGTGGAGAGAACCGATAGTGACAACGAGGATGAAGGCGGTGATCAAGGATTGACAAAGACCACCGACAAGCTAAAGTTACGGATGCAACGGTCGTTTGAACTTTTGCTGAAAACTGGCCAAATCGTCAGATTTGAGGTATGTGTTCCAGCTCTAGCCGCTAGTGGTAACTTTGTTTTTCTTAAGTAATCCGCTCCTTAGGCTCATTCATGTCGCGTCGCTCTCGAGTGGATTGAACGCCTCCACGACCTCACAATATACTGGAAACACAGACACCGTGTCGACGCCCGTGAAGAGATGGATCTCGCACAAGTAGGAAGCCACCGGCCCCGATTAACTCCTCAGTTACACGTGCGCTGTGATGAGGAAGAGCGTCCACCCGATGCTCCTGCTGATATGGAGGCATCTCTACCGGCGTTGAGTTCTCTTTATAACTGGTGCGTGCTTGACGGATGTAAAGCTGTCCTCAAGAGCGGGAAATTATACACAAGGAAGGGATTGCATGGGCATTACAAGTGAGTCTTCTGTGAACAAACAGACCTTTCCAAGGGCGGCAACTGAATCCGATTTTATTTCATTATAAAGACTCGTTCAGCTGTTCCTGACTTCTGGACACCTGATCCAATACCACATCACGCCAAAGTCACCACTGCACCATCGTGAACACCAAAAGATCAATCTCCTAGATGCCTATGTCGCATCAGGGTACTTCGCCGCCCTAACCCTGCCTAAAGGCCAATTCAGCCCAACTGATTCCAGCGTCCCTCGTCGATACCACGATGGCCTAGAAGCTGATGATCCGGACGAAGACATGCTCTTCATGATTTGGTATCGACGCCAGGCGCCCGTTGTTGACGATGCAGCCATTCCTACAGGAAATGGAACAGATACGGCTCAAGACAAGATACCTGGATTGTCAGCCAAAAGAAAGTTGATGGTGTTTAGGACAAGAAGTAAACTAGAGAGGGATGCGTGGTGTTGGGCTATCAATTGTGAGATTGATAAGCTTGTGAGGGCCGGAAGGGATAGGGAGGAGAGATTGAGGAAGACGGGTGGTTTAATTAAGTTGTAGTATTATATGAACATTATACCACGGGGAACATTCACGCATTATCTTGTATGCCGCACTGGTTGGTTCATTCTCAAAAAATGGATCATGGTCTTTTGCATCAATGCGGGGGACACATCACTATTTCTTCGGTTTCTTCGCTGCATGGAGAATAATTAGTTGCGTCTTCAGCCTGGCAGAATACCAAACCAACCTCCATATCTGCTCCGGGATTTCATCCTGTTGACAACCCCACCAAAGTCATGCGCTCCACGAACAAGTTTATACCTGAAATATCATGGACAAAGTTAATGTCGTCTTCCAGTCTCAGCGGCAACCCGGGCACTTACTTCACACCGGGTAAATCCTGGGCACGACCACCTCTGACCAAAACCACACTATGTTCCTGCAAATTATGGCCCTCTCCCTGGATGTACGCCATGGTCTGCTTCCCTGACGTGAGCTTAACACGAGCAACCTTCCGTTTCGCCGAATTGGGCTTCTTTGGCTTCATGATGAAGACTTGCGAGACTACTCCTTTCCGCTGAGGCCCATTCTCGAGAAGAGGCGCTTTGGCTTTGTACCGCTTTTTCGGTTTCGGTTTGCAACGCACAGACTGATTGAGTGTCCTTGCGACAGATGGGGAAGAATGAAAAGGGCGAGATTGGAGAAGTAAGCTGGCATTAATGGAAGTCGAGTATCGAGGAAATGTCGGTGTCCATGATGAAGGTATTCGAAGCAGAGCCCGTAGCGCAGAGTACATCGGAGAAAACTTAGCAAATACTAGTAAATAAACGGTTAACAGCAGATCACGTTAAGCCTTGCCCTAAAGTGGCCATCATCTCCCTGAACCACCATGCCAGTTGCAAGTTCTTCGCGTCGCAGAACTAACGGTCGAGCAGCCCGACAGCCCTCGTCAGATGGCATTGAAGAGGACCAGCCCACACAACATCAGCGCGAAGATGATCAAGTAGACGAAGACGAGGATGAAGACGAACCAGCCGGCCAGCAAGCCAGCCCCACTCGTCCTGCTCGTTTCAAGAAGGGAAGGCTATCAAAAGGGAGGCCCTCGGGTCCTAAGGAACGCTCTGGTGATAACGACGATGAAGAGCACGATGACGGCGGCCGCATTGATGTAGAGAACTTTAAGGACCAACCTCTCGCAAAAGAGGATGCAGGGAAGGTGGCTGGTATTATTAAGGACTGGGAAATGATTCGGAAGCAGAGTCAAAGTGGTGCTGGTGGCTGGATGGCAAGCATCGGAGTGTCAATGGCAGATCTCATGGACGAAGAAGAAGCGAAAAGGGCAAGCAGAGGCTCTCTATTGGCTCTCATTTCACCGTTATAGCAGAACTGACAATTCGTGTAGTCCTTAGCAGAGCTTGACATTGTCATGAAGGATATACTTGACATCGAAGAAGAAATGATCCTCAATGAAGCTACAGTGAGTGACCTTCACCAACAGCTAGCCCAAGGCGCTGTCGTCGTAAGTGGCATTTATTATTTTCGTTCTTCCTTTTGACGATTGGTGTTTTGGTAGGAGAGTGCTGTTGAGATGTACGAGAAGGGTGTCAAGAAAAGACTCAACGAGTACAGAGCCAGAACCACTCGACAGAAATACGCCAAGAAGGTGCCATATCAAGAGTTTCGCCAACAGATCTATGTATGTTGTTCTCTCTCTCTTCATCCCATGCAATTTTACACTAAACCTTCCCACAGGAAGCCCAAAATCCCAAGTCAGGCATTCCTCCCATCACTGAGTTCATCCCAAAAGGTTCGTGCTATCCAATCTTTGCGTAATTTATGATTTATTTTCTTCTTCCATTAGAGGATGGCGACGAGAGCGACGACGACGACGACCTCGAAATTGGAGGTGTGACTCAAGATTATAAATGCCCTATCTCATTGACTACCCTCGTCAAACCCATGACTTCGTGAGTTCACTCCATCTCCTTTCCATCCTCCTTCTGATTTAATGTCACCCACTCCTACACTCAGCCGCCTCTGCAACCACTCATTCTCCGAATCTGCCATCCGCGATTTCCTTGGGCCAAGCCGAACCCTAGCAAAGAAGTGTCCAGCTTCCGGATGCACGAAGAAAATATGCTTAAATGATCTCCAGTCGGATAAAAATCTGGAGAAGAGAGTGAGAGCTGCCGAGAGAAGGATGCAGAGGCAAGAAGAGCGGGATAGTGATGGGGACGAAGTCATCGAGTAATTTATTTCAAGGTATATTTAAAGTATTGGCACTCCAGAGTTCGTCTTAAGTCCGTCTGAGCTACCGTTCATACATAATGGAGGCTCCTGCAGCGTTCTCTTAGTTTTAAGTCCCTAAAAATCCGATCATACCAGATCCCCAATACTATTATAGCGAATCAACGTCAGTGAAGATAAGGATGGAGGGACGGCTTAAATACCTAAATCTGACTAGCCCGGAACGGACTTGGCTTTCGAGAGTTCCCGCAGGTGAAGGTACTCCTTGTGAGCATTGTAAGCCTCTAGATAGACCTCCTCACTTCGCGTATGTTCCATAAGCCACTTGTAGCCAATCTCGTCGAGGCAGTCCTTCCGATTCCGAACATCATTCATCTCCTCCTTCTCCAATGGCTCGGCGCCTCGTACCTTCCTCGACATATTGCCTAGCAAATTAGACAGTGGCGTTTTAAATGGAGAAGCAGTGGTGAAACACGGCACGAGGGTTGACCCAACATGGGCTACGACCACTATACCGCAGAGACAAGAGATGTAGATCGCGATCACCTCATTCAGGTGCCAGAGAAAATCAATTAGGCCGATAGCGAAGAGGACTAGGGCGGTGTAGAGAAGAACAGGGAGCATGTCAATAAGAGAGGGGATGCCGTAGACATGCAGGCCCTGATATCGCTAGTGATTTAAGTTAATATGCAACCTGACTCGGAGATCTCAGAGCTTGAGGAACCCTCACGTATTGTCTGAGTCTACATGCTTTTGCCAAACTCTCTGGACAACCACTGGCAGCACCTGCAAAAACCAGATCAACCTCAAAGACAGCACCGTCAGACGATTTCAATTGGCAGTCGACATATCATATCCCTTACTCCATAGCCATCCAGCCATTGCTTGCAGTGAATAGAAAGCATAGCGGCTACGAGACTGAATATCAAGCTACTGAACCACATGGCGTTGACTCGGACTTTGTACCCGTCACGTCCAAAGAACGACGGCGAAGGTTGAGATGAACTTTGTGTTTCAAGAAGCTTATACGACTCCACTATAAATGGCATGACAATTGCAGAGAAAATCCCGGACTTGAAAAGTTTCGAATATGAGCCATTACTACCACGAGGCAGAGTTGAAGATCACATACGAAGAGAAGCCTGACATCCAGAGTTTTATTCCATGTGGTAATCATCTTTTGATCAAAGGCGTGGGCTTCCCGGGCATATGTGCACCAGATGCGCTTCAGTGCACTACGGTTTGGGCCATTTATATCTATGACAGTGTCTTCCGTTTTATCAGAGTCCTGCAGAAAACAGATCAGAGCCACCAAAGAAGTGTTTATTAATATCTTGTGGCCAGACCTCTTTGTGAAGTGTTTGACTCTGTGTAGTAAAAGTCAATCTGAGGTCGGTGTACAAACTATATACTGGGCATACTGACATAGATAGATGATTTCCGTTCTGATGAACTCGAGGTTTCTGCTGAGATCAGTCCAGATGGTTCGCCCATCACAGGTACAGAAAAGCTGGGTCCTGGTGACATGGGTACCGTATTGGAGGGATATTCGGATGAAATTTCTTGTGGAGAGTCCTGGACCTAAAAGTGAGCAACTTCATGTCGACAATTATAATGACTCACAGGGAAATGCGAATCACTCAGAATCCTGTTAGTCGCCACATCGGTTTCCGGTATGGCATCGCTAATATTACCAGTCGAAGGCATAGAATCCGATTCTTGAATTCGGAATCGAGGAAAGGTCTCCGTGGGATGGCCGGTCCCGAGAGCGTACAGACTGAATGGTACAAACATAGGGGAAAGCAAGTGACAATAGGCGACGGCAAGATCGTTATCTTTATAGCACCAGGGCCCCTGGTGCTATAAAGGTAATGATCGTGCATACAGCATCTTGCTGTGTATAGCACGAACAAGGAAACAGGTCAGATATGCAACTAAATGGGTTATTGCAAAGATAACACATGCACTGGATTTATCCCGACAGGTATTATCGTTTTGGCAGATCGGACTCAGCTTGAGTCCTTGGAAAAGGATGATTTAGTAGACCTGCACAACTCGAGGACGTCAGCGATCAGAATGGCACCCGAAATCATTTACATACAGCCTAGGGTTCAAGTTAAGAAGTTTGATTTGAGTTGCTGTCTAGTGTATATCTTTCGACCTAGTGGCTTCATATACGTCGAGAACCGTCTAGGTCGTCTCGCGAGAGCTTGTTCCTGAACCTAACCTTCCCGGGCCCGAATCAGTACATGGCAGTGATGGACAGTCATGACCAGAAATGGAAAGTCAAAGTCAAATGACCGTAACTAGTCAACTAGTTGTCGCTGAAGGCTCCGGACACCTTGCTTGGGACATTTGATCAACTGTCACTATTGTTGTTGTTGTTCAGGTCACACCTAAAGGGGCTTATATATATATTTGAGCTCGCCTCACACTTTTAGACTCGAAACCAGTCTCTATCAGGTACTATTTAATCCGACAATGTTTGAACCTTGTGAGCAGACAGAGTGGACGGAAAAGGATATATGTATTTGCGTATATTACCCCTCACACAGTTGTGGTATACTACTACCATAACGGCTGGCTTCGAGACTATCACACTTTTTTATTACCTTATTTCAGGTAGAATTTAATATTTTCATCATTCGTTGTGATCTCGGTTTCG
>KN832975.1:153420-265807 GCA_000827315.1 Piloderma croceum F 1598
CGGTTCTGAGGCATCTTATGGACACCAAGAGTATGATTCCGGGCCGAGGTCTGTTGGTTTGCTAAAGCATGAAGTTAAGGAACGGGATTTGGAGAAAGTATTATAGTGCTGTTCACTATGGTCTCGTTGATGTCTGCTGGATGGAACGGATGAAAATGAAGATTACCACGTTCTTGAGTTTCCACCCCCTACAGTTCGTTTGGCTTCGCGATGCCCGACGCCCTTACCCAAAAAAGTAATGATGAGTAATTTGCCACGAAATTTCGTGGCGAACGCGGTGGCGTAGTGAACGCGGTGGGCACATTTCTCACGGATGCCGATCTCTTTCCACAAAAAGTAGTGATTACTAATTTGCCACGGAATTTCGTGGCGAACGCGGTGGCGTAGTGTACGCGACGCTTTTCTCACGGGTGGCAGAATTGACGTCATGAACCTTATTTCACGAGGATTGGAATGACCTTGTCAAGCAAGGTGATGACCGGTAAATGGCAGTCAAATGTGAATGACTGTGGCTGAGCACAGTCGGTCTCTGTACACACCTGCTGTCTGCGAGATTTGGCAACATACTGACCAAACTACGGAACCGTCTTGGAACCGAAAACATGAACATGCTTGCAGAATCAAAATGCATATTCGCGATGAACATGCCCACAAAGAGACGAAAAAATGACTAAAACGAGTATTTCAGGTCCGTACTGACGCTGAACAGGCCGCCGTGGCGTTCGCAGTGCCTCTAGTAAGCACCACCAGCACAATCTTCCGCCAACACCTCGTCGGATTTTCGTTCACCCCAGTCCATGTCTGTTGACGAAACCACTAATAGTTCAGACGAATCGGAGACATCTGAAGACGAAGAAGACACAACCGAAGGTGCTCCCCGCCCGCGTACTTCAAGGAATAATAGTGCTGTTCAGAGTAGGCGATTCAGCACTCGATTCAATGATGCGATTCACCTCCCAAAAGATCCCGTGAAGCGCACCTGAATCGCTGCTCTACTCTGAACGGCACGTTTCACTGACTCGCTTCTTGTGCGATTCAGGTGTTCCGGCACATCCTTTAAATAAACCATAATACCGAATTTTATCTCTCCATCAATAACAATAATTTGTATCTATAATATTTCGTCAACTACTGGCCTCAGTGCCGTTGCGCCAGACGAGCATGTCGCAGAAAAATAGCCGGACAGCTTGACGAAAGAAAGACTTTCATCAAATACAGCCGCATCAAGCACTTTCACCGATGAATTCTATGTGCAACTGATGCATCCTGGGCAGCTCTTGCAGTCTTTTTCTGTGCTCTTTTTGGTGGGGTGTCATCCGTGGTACCGCGGTGTGGCGCCGCTCCCTCCTTGTGGCTGCCTTTAGGAGGCATATCCATGACGAGGAGAGTTCAAATGGGATAGAGGATGCGACTCGGGCCAGTGCTAAATTATAAATTTAATTTCATGTACAATAAGTATCATAATTCAGCCGCGTTGAATTCTGAATCGCGATTCAGGAGCGTTGAAGCGCCTCGGGAGGCGCTTCAGCGATTCACTGATTTCTCACGCTTCACCCCCTCTGAATCGCGTCCTGAATTGTGTCCCTGAATCGTGTCTGAATCGTCTACTCTGAACACCACTAATAACTTGTTCCAATCTATTGCAGAACGGCAGTTGGAGTTGGTTGACGAGGACGAGACCGATTGCCCGCCTGTCAGGCAATTAACAATTGGCCTCACACCTATCCAGTCCGTGTTTGACTTCAGCCGTACTCACTGGGTGGAAATGTATTCCAGATTTTCGATTCGTAGTTTTGACAAAGAACTTGAACTGTATGAAATGCTGGATTTGGATGCCGATGGTGATGAGGATGTAGATGTTAATGTGGATGAGGATACTGGTGATATATTGATGGGTTGAATGTATTATAATATGTAGACAATGTACGACTAAGTACTTGCTGTATGCAATCGCAGCTGAGCGTGAGCTTGCTGACTACACGGCTTGTCCCGAAGGCTGTGTTCTGGTCAAGTTAACCAAAAGTCAAGTCGTAACCAAGTCATGACCAGTCATTGACTTTCCTTAACCGTGAATGACCGGCACAACACTGAGTACATGGGAAGTACTTGGTAGCGGGAAGTCACGCGAGTGCCGGGAGGAACTTATACTCGTGAGCTCACAGCAGATACTCTTATCTGCGTTGAGGATTATGATAAGGTTAAAGGAACGAGTAGTATTGTGGTGGGCAGCGAAGCGAACTACTGATTATATACGATTGGAACGATGCGTAACAACCGTGTCGATTCTTATGGGCGCTACGCCACAGCGCCCATATATGATACTCTGATACGGTTGTTTTGTTACATAATGGGACCTCCCCGGAAGCTCCGATAACAAAACTACAAATTTTCACCGCATTTTAGTACATGGATCCAAACGTTCAATGTTTGGGGCTCATTTTCGTCACCGTAGTACTCCCCCATAGTCCCACCTAGAATATGCGCCGGCTGCCTTGGACACCCTTCTGAATCTTATCTTAGTAGCTGCTTCTAGATTTATCACTGACTGTTCAACAACAAGGCATCAAAGGATTTGCACCTTGACGAGTTTCAAACTGTTACACCGAGCACACTTAAAGGCCAACAAGTAAGTACACTACAGGAGTTGTTGGTATTACCAAGTCACAATAACGGAGATGTGGGTACATCACAATGGTGGTGAAATGTGTCGCCCTTTACATCAATCTCTTCCTGAGCTACTTTAAAAAATGCCATCAGGTCGTGTCAAAGTTGTTGAGGTTGCTTGATTGCTGCGGCCATCTCATGCATGTGTGCTTCATATATATATTTCCTGGTACCTTCCTTCGGAGCAAATAATGTGATCTCTGGCGGCATTGTGAATGCGATACAGAGCATTCCAATCATTCTGGTGTGCTCTCGGGGTAGTTATAATTATTTAGATTGGCTTTGGGCAAGGACCGGTGTTCAGATGCAGGTGACTCGGACATGTTAGGCACTGAAGGAAAAGGAGACTGAGCCACCGAAGGGTTCATGAGCCAAATTCATAGCCAAGAGTCGTACAACAAATAAAACTAAACACTTTCGGATATTCCATGGGCAAGGACTTGGCCTCGCATACAGGCAACACGCCTGCGCTGTACTAAGGGTCAGATGACAATGGCGACTCGGAACACCTACTAAATACTACCAAAACCGGAGAGGGGGTGGAGGAACGAGAGTCAGATTCATTTGTAGTGGTATAGCAAGTGGGCTTATCCGTGGTTTCTGACAAGTCAAGTCCACTGGTTGCTGGGTCGTGGTGGTGGTGGTGGTGGTTGCACGAGGGGGAGCCCTGTTCGTTCCCGTTATGGTAATGTCGAAATTTCCCCTAATTTTATACCCTTGTTAATATTATATGGTACAGGCTGGATATCACTATAGCGCTCACACAATGCCATACAGTAACCGTAAGTTATGTATTATATAGCTAACTAATCTTTCATTATAGCTTGACAGGTCCTTCAATGCAACACAAATGATGTTAAATAATATGTCGTACCGAGGCTGAGCCCGTGGAGCCAGTTGTTAATTTCACGCCCAACCGCGATGGAGCTCCTCCACCTCTTCGGAAGCGCACCAAAAGCACGGCTGCTGCTGCACAGCTCAATTCCATTTCGCCGCACAATCCCATCGCGTCGTTTAACCTCCTCGAGTTCCTCGACCTCATCGGAGATTTTATCAGTTTAAATTCCCTCGTCTATTAGAGGGACTAGGGTGAAGGATGTCAAAACGGGGGGACAAGTTACTGATCAATTTTGTCATGAACTACACGATTATGCTACTAATATCAACTTTCCTTCTGAAATGGCAAGTCAGAATATTAAGAGATATTCTGCCCCGGGATCCTGTGTTTCAGACGGTCCGTACCAATATCGAATCATTGTAGTAGATGCAGGAGTCATAGATGACAGCAAGAACATTAACTTCATGTGAAGGTAACTTGACCACAAGAGTCATGCGTACGCTTGGATAGTAAACCGATCCTCAGATTATCTCCGCGAAAGTGTGGTGAGACGCTGTCGGACCCAATGATATCTGCCATACAGTGTAGCTCAATGGCCTGATTCGACAGGCCCATGTCCCACTCCAACCTTGTCACCAACATGTATGTGCTGGTTGGACCGTCACGCTTCTTGGCGTCAGCACTACTCTCTGCAGAAGAACAAAGATCATAAATAAAGTTAACTGCATGTTAAACAGATGTGACTTCTGGCCGACGGAGTTGATCTACCTTTGAGTGGCGAGATGAACCTACTCCCGATCAAGGTCGGATGATGAAGACGCCAGAAAGGATCGGTAATAGGAGATAAAGCAAAGCTGAGGTGCCGAAGAAGGAACCAGTGGCTGCAGACGTTGCAGTCGCAGCAGCTGTAGGAGAAGTGGCGACAGTTGTTATACCCGAAGCCGTGGATGTCAAAGTAGAAGACACAGCAGCAGTTCCAGAAGCCACAACCGTGGTGTAAACCTGCGTAACTTTTTGTGTCCTGTTCCCAGCAGGAGGGAGGATGCTGGTAAGTGTAAGGGTCACAGGCGTGCCTTCAAATCCGCTCGGTGCAGTATTTAGAGCGAGCGTGGACGGACTGGCAATATCTCGACGTGATAATTGCAACACTGAAATCCTCAGTATCAATAATCGAAGCGTAGCAAAGATGTTCAGATGAAAATTGACGGAAACGATGCATTTGCATCTCCACGGGGGAAAAAAGCCTACGCCGCCGTCCAAATTTCAGGGAGTCGTAATCGATCAAACTAACTGGATAGCTCGATTACAAGAATTTGAAGCGATCGCATGTCGTAGAAAGGAGAATGGAGCGCTAAGTGTTTAAGCGTGAGGACATACCTTGACCGCAGAGAGTCCCCAGAACGCTGACTATGGTGTCTTGGTCTTCTGTGGAACACGCATAGCGAATGCATGTCGCCCCTCCTTTCGTTTGTATCGTTGATTTGCACAAACATGACACGTCTGAGCTTGAAAATCGTCCGAACTAAGATCAACCAAGTGTCACTCCGAGGGAAGTCGACCTATCTTTGCAACTCACATGAAGCAATGATTGGTGCTTGCAGCGTTCATAGCGCACAGTGCAGCACAGCGAGGCAAAACATGCTGTCCTTGAGCTGTCAAAAGGAGAGTAGAACTAAGCAGCCAGGCGAACGAGGTCAAAGCAGGGAAATACATCATCTCATTGACCGTAAGTATTAAAATCGCGACTCGGATGAAGCGGAAGCAATAGGCCCACTTTCATTGTTCAATGGCGCATCTGTCTGATTTCTAAAGAAACTGTGTTACTCATACATCTGAAAGCAAGCATGAAGGAGCAGTTAACTACGAAAGTACAGCGTTATGATGTCAATGAATGCGGGTCTTTTGTCTTTTGGTGTCCCAGGTCACGCAACGCCGTTCTCTGCATAACTTGAAGGAGTCGGCTTCTCCACACTAAGTGCAGATGCCTGGGCCTGCTGGTGACGGAATGCCCTCGCGGCTTTTAAAGCCGCCAGATAGACTTCCTCGCTCTGCGTATGCTGTATCAGCCACTTAAGGCTTCTCGCATCCAGCTCGTCGCCATGCTCATCGATATCCTTTCGTTCATCCCGCTCCATCAATCCCTTGGGGCGGCGCCACTCCCACAATCCTCTCCATAGGTTACCCACCAAATGTGACAGCGGGGTCTTGAAAGGTGACCGAGTTGTAAAGCAAGGGATCGAAGTGGTGACGACGTGAAATATCAATACCAAGCCGCAAAGGATTGCGAGGTAGATTGCGATTCCTCGATTGAGATGCCAAAGGAAATCGACAAGACCAATGGCAAAGAATCCGAGAGACGCGTAAAGTAAGACGGGCGGCACGCCGATCATTCCCGGGATACAATATTTCTGCATTCCCTGATATCGCTGATGTGACATAAGTTGTCAAAGCAGAAAACTAGAAGAGAACGGGACGAACATATTGTCGCAGCCGACAGGCATTGTTGAGGTCATTTGCAACCCCGTTGAATGCAAGATCAACCTTTTTACATACAGTCAGCACCTGACACTATTGTTCAACACGGTAAATGTACCCCGTAGCCATCAAGCCACATCTTGCAATGAATGGAGAACAGACCAGCAATCAGACTAAGAATGAGACTACCAAACCACATCGCATTGACCCTGACGGTCCAGCCGCCACGCCCAAAGAAAGCTGGCGATGAGGTTTGCCCTTCGAGAAACTTGTATGACTCGGCAATGAATGGTGTAATGATCGCCGAAAATATAGCCGACTAGGTTATTTTATTAGCCTGTAGATATTTAAACTCCCCTGATATGAAGGCTGTACGCACGAAGATGAGTATGACATCCAGGGTCTTGTGCAAATGAGATATCCTATTGTTATCAAATTTAGTGGCTTCCTGAGCATATGTCCACCAGATATGTTCCAAGGCTTCGGCATCGCCATCTTCTGGGAGGTCGTGGTCAGCCAGGGCTTGGTTCAACATCGAAAACTAAGAAACCAAGGGTAAATTATTATCTCAATTACCGGGTGTGTTGGCCATGAACACTCACCGGCTGGCTGTCAGCCCGCTTCTGCAAAACAACAACATATTAGCACTGAACACTAAAATCTCGCAGACTGAATGCATACCGGAAAAATTTGGGAATGCGGGGGAGATTGTTCAGGACTCAAACTAGTCGTCTAGAATGCGTGTTTGAGACACGGTGATCGATAATGCTTTTCAAGGCCACTCACCCGTCGAAAATCGTATGACTTCCGTGGGACAGGTCGGCGTGGACGATCTGATTGATTTGTGGTTGGAGCATGTGAAGTCACAATTGCCGGTGATTGTTGGGGACTAGACTGCTCGAATTCGCGAGGTTCCTGCGAGACGACGGCATCAATTTCTTTGCCTTGATGTTTACACTGTTGACTTCAGACGTACCTCGACAATGTCTCCATCCAAAATTCGTACGGGTCCATCAAGAAATCCCTTGAGGGTATTTACAGACTCGGCAATGGTTTCAAGACTGCGTCGAGCTCTGGTAATGGTGCTTAGCCGACGCTGAGGCCTGAGTGACTCTGGATCGGCACTAGACTCGGACCTGTCTGCAGTGTTTTCCGAGCTGTCTGATGAGGTAAAGAGGCCTACAGGGGGAATCATGTTGGCACAGTGAACGGTGTAGATGTGATGGAAGCCCGCTTAAAAGGTGGCCTGTTAAGCGCCAATATAGTCTCGGCATCACGCTGCCCTGAGATCGTACGATACATCGAAGGATTGGCAAAGGGTCAATTCAGCTTCACAGTGGACTATAAAACCACACGCAAAGCGCAGGATGGATCCATGCGCCAAATTCTGACGTCAAGATGGCAGATTCAGGCGGATAGTTGGACAAGATTGCAGTCGGGCTGTGTTTGCTAGTATTTTATAATTAAGGTACCGGTGTCCGATTAGTTGCCGGAAGCCTTCTTGGGCGTCTCTAGGGCGTCTAACAAATTTGCCAAGAAACCGTCCACATCGGAACCTATCGGAACGATATTGGACCAGTGCTAGGTAATAACAGCCACTTATTTTTACATTATGATAATTCAAGAGTCAGGCAATGTTCAAGTTTTGGGAAGACTGAAGTTGGGACTGCAGCCGGGAAAATTCCCTCTCTGCTCGGAAAGCCTCGTCGTGGACTTCTTCACTCTGAGCATGTTCCATTAGCCATCTAAGGCCATTCGCGTCTAATGTTGCATGAGTTTTTTCGATGTCCTGCCACTCATCCTCCTCCATCAATCCCACGGGCTTACACCGCTGCCGTATTCCTCTCCATAAGTTACCCACCAAATGCGATAGCGGGGTTTTAAAAGGTGAACGCGTTGTAAAACATGGGATCGAAGTGGTGACGACATGAAATATAAGTGCCAAGCCGCAAAGCACTAAAACGTAGATTGCGATGCCTGAATTGAGGTGCCAGAGGAAGTCGATTAGGCCGATGGCAAAGGATCCAAGAGACAAGTAGAGTATCATGGGTGGTACTCCAATCATTCCTGAGATACAGTACGTCTGCAGCCCTTCATAGCGCTGAGGTAACATACTTAACGTATCAGAGCGGGACTCAAGAGAAGAGCAAGGACATACATATTGTCGCAGCCGACAGGCACTGATGAGGTCTTCGGTTGTAGCTCCTGTGAATGCGAAATCAACCTGCCACGCAGTCAGCACCAGCACTATCGCTCAGCACGAAGGAGGAGGGGTGATTTTACCCCATAGCCATCAAGCCACATCTTGCAATGAATAGAAACCAGAGCAGCAATCAGGCTAAGAATGAGGCTTCCAAACCACATGGCATTAACCCGCACGGGGAAACCGTCAGCGTCAAAGAATCCCGGTGAAGGTTGGCCTCCGAGAAGCTTGTACGACTCAGCAATGAATGGGGTGAGGATCGCCGAAAATATAGCTGACTGAAACATATATATTAACCTGGCACGCGCACAAGAAATGAAAATTTCGCGCACAAAGAGAAGTATTACGTCAAGTGTCTTGTGCTGATGAGATATCCTGCGATCATCGAATTTATCGGCTTCTTTGGCATATTTCCACCAAATATGTTCCAATGCTTCGGCGTCACCTTCTTGGTTTGGCGCTGGGACCTAGTGATCATGGTGAGGTCTTTATCTCAGTCACCGGACGGCGATGGTCATATTTCTCACCTGTCGACTAGAAGTTCGTCTCTGAACATGAGCGTTATATTAGCGCCCAAAGCCAGAAACTCGTAGACCGAACCACAAAAACTTTTTGGTGCCACTCACCGGTCGAAAACCGGAAGGCCTTCGTGGAGCAGACCAGGACGGATGATCTGGTCGATTGGTGCCGGGAGACGGTGGGGTCCCAAGTGTCGGCGAATGTGGCGGACTGAGTGGTTCAAGAGATATGTCGTCGTGAGGCTCCTACAAAACAAATTTTCGTCAGGTTCTTTGCCTTGATAATACGAAAACATAATAAATACCTCAAAAATGTCTTCACCCAAAATTCGTCCAGTATGGTCATTGACCGATGGCATAAAGCTAGGTAGAATCATGTTAATGCTGTGGAAGGAGCAAAGTCGCGAAAGCCCGCTTAAAAGGCGGCTAGTGCGACGTCAGTAAAGACGCCTAGGCTTTCCACTGTTCCGCAAAGGCTTGGCAGACTTGACAGATGGGATCAGTTCAACTTCAAGATCGAATTCGAATCTACGGACAAAGAACGGTCTAAGCGTCGAATGCCTGTTCAATGTGGTGGATCCGCGGGAATGCATAATATAAGTAGACAAGATTGCGACCAGGTGGCAGTGTTTGATGTGGACTGTTGTGGGCGCCATAATCGAGGTACCAATTCTAGGCCTAGTCAATTTCGTAAGAATGCAGCTCTAAACAGAAGTAAACTTAAGGAGTCCCCGCTGCCTAAAATACTCCCTCTCCGCTCTCAAAGCCTCCCAATAGACATATTCGCGTTGTGTATGTTCCATCAACCACTTGAAGGTATTCGTATCCAGCTCATCACCGAGCCCATCAATGTCCAACCGCTCCTCATAGTCTATCACTGATCCTCTGAGATGACACTGTCGCCGTATCCCTCTCCTATGGGATTTGATAGAGGTGTCTGGAAGGGCAATCTATTCGTAAAGCAAGGGGCGATTATCGTACCAACGTGGAATACGAGCACCAAGGCGCAACGCACCGAAAGGACGTTTGTGATGTCCTGGTTGAGGTGCCAAAGGAGAATAATGAGACCGATGGTAAAAAAGACAATAGCTATGTAGAGCAAAAGGGGAAGCAGGCAAATAATCTCTTAGATGCAGTACTTCTGCATTCGTTGATATCGCTAATATGAGTGCGTCAGAGGGAAATTTTCATTGTGACGGAGATGGTACACACGTATTGTCTCAACCGACAGGCATCGATGAAGCCCTTCTTCGCAGCGCCGGTAAAGATTGGATTAACCTTATTGCACAGTAAGTGAGAGCGTTGTTGCGACGAAGAAGGGTATACATACGCTATAGCTACCAAGCCACACCTTCCAATACATGCTACATATGCTGACTGAGCGTTAGACTCCCGAACCAAATCGCATTGACCCAGATAGTATAACTGCCGTGCCCTAGCGAGGTCGATGAAGACAGCTCCTAAAATAAGGCCGGGGGACTTATTACGTATCCACCCGATTAAAAGGTTGGCATTCAGAATTGTGACAACTTGAAAAACACAAGATTCGCAGCTAACCGTTGTGGGCCATTGAATGCTGGGCGCCTATTACATTGATAATTACAAAAAAATGAAAAGTATGAAACCTTAGCTTTAGCAGTGTAGAAAGTCACGGGTCCGTTGATGCCTTGGACTAGCGCTGAAGAAACTCCCTTTCCGCTCTCTATACTTCCTTGCTCTGGGTATGTTTCATCAGCCACTTGAAGCTATTCGAATCCAGCTCGTCGCCAAGCCCGTCGACATCCAGCCGCGCTTCATGCTCCGTTAATCCGTCGGGGTGGCACTAGTTGCCACATTTCCCTCCACAGATTTCCCAAAAGATTGGACAGGGGGGTCTTGAAAGGTGATCAAGTTGTAAAGCAAGGGATGTAGCAACATGGAATATGAGCACCGAGATGTATATCGCGATGCCTTGGTTGAGGTGCCAGAGGAAGTCGACGAGACCAATGGCAAAGAACGCGAGAGCCCCATAAAGTAACAAGGGTAGCAAGCCAATAATTTGCGCGACAGAATATTTCTCCATGCCTTGATATCTCTGATTGACATTATGTGCCAGGAGGTCAATTTAAGGGGTAGTGAGATGCGATACATACATATTGTCTCAGCCGGCAAGCGTTAATGAGGCCTTCGTTCGCAGCTCCTGCGAAAACCAGATCGACCTTGTTGAATAATCAGTAATGCACCATCAGTTTACATGTACATTGATAAACATACGTCGTAGCCATCTAGCCACACCATGCAATGAATGCAAAATAGACCAGCGATAAGACTGAGTATGAGACCCCCAAACCACATTGCATTGACCCGAATGGTGTAACCGCCATGTCCAAAAAAAAGCTGGTGAAAGTTGGGCGCCGACTCGGAGAAGCTTGTATGACTCAGCAATGAACGGTGTCAAGACTGCCGAGAATATGCCAGACTAAAATATCTATTAGATCCTAGCTTCTCAAAGTCACAGGTTGTACGCACAAAGATGAGTCCGATATCCAGGCTCTTGCGCAAATGAGATATCCTGTGATCAAACTGACTGGCTTCTTGAGCATATGTCCACCAGATATTGGCTAACGCCTCAGCATCACCATACTTAGGAAGGTTGTGACCAGCTAGGACTTGAGTTGACATTGAAAACTAAAGAGTCATGGATAAGTTATTATCTGGGTGGCTGGAGCATAATGGGGATAGCCACTCACTGCCCGGCTTAAAGTTGCTCGTCTCTAGTAGAAAGTCACATTAGCACCGAAAGCTATATATGTGTAGACTGAACGCATACGGGATAAATGTTGGACGGCGGAGGGAAGTCTTTGGGACTCAAAGTAGGCTAGAGCCTGTGTTTCAGAAGCAGTAGCAGAAGACGCTTTTTGTTACTACTCACTCGTCGAAAATCGCGAGACTTCGCTGTAGCACGGAGTCGGGGTGAGCGATCTGCTTGACGGGTGCTAGGAGACGGTGGAGACTCGGGAGCGGGTGTATGCGGAGGACTAGATTGCTCGAGAAATATGTTTTCATGAGGTTCTTGCAACATCGTCATGCTCCGTATCTCAGTGTTTGAGTAAGGCATAGCGTACTTCGACAATATTTCCATCCAAACATCGAGCAGATCCATCTAAGAATCCTGTTAGGTGTATGCCGGTGTTTGACTCGGTAATCGTATCGAGAGTGCGCCGAACTCTCTTCGCTCGGCCTACGTTGGCGCCTAAGTGACTCTGGATCAGCAAGAAACCGGGTTTTCAGAGTGATCTGTAGAGAGGCAAAGGGTGGCTGGTAACATCACGATACTGGAATGCTGCAAAGGGCGGTGGATTGCTCTTTATAATATGTTCAGGAGCCGGGAACTCTAGGCATGACGCTAGGTGGCAAGTTCCATCGGCGTCGCACAACCCAGCCCGACTTGAAGATCAGCGCTATTTACACCAATAGCATAGGAGAAATGCCAGCAATGCAGAGGGAACAAGGTCGGTTGCATGCGCAGTCCGGGGTTAAGATATCGGGTTCGAATGTAGCAATGACATGAGCGCGGAGGCGTTTCTTCGCCCAAACAACGCCTCGGAATTGGAAGTCATAAACTGGGATGGAGAGACACAATCCAGACGGCAAATAAAGCAGCTACGAGAGGAGGGACCAGGGGACGGGAGGACACAGCAACAACGTGCGTAGAACCGTAGATGATACTAGAGACTCGGAACTAACCAATGAGGTAAATGTGGCTTCTTCGTTGGACGTTTAGGCCGAATGGCTTCATCTGCTGCTGTAAATTCAAACTCAAGTTCAATTAACCGTTATGATATTGTCAAGTCGATGTGTCGTTTGTTACGTAATCCGAGTAGGCTAGCACTGGTTGAATGCCCCCCGAGTTTACAAGTTCAACCTCCACGCAGAATATCCAAAATACCTTGATCACTCAACTTGCGGTTCTGATCCCAGGGATGCGTCTTGCATTCGTACGCATGAAGGTCCGACTTCTGCAGAGAATGAGGTAGCTGGTATCAGGTAGGTTTATAAATTTTTGAGTCTGGAAATCACTGCAAAAGGTACAAATAGGGATCAAAGAATGTCGCACAAGTAAGGGGTGCAACGTTTCGTCAGTGTTTACATCGCTTCTCTTGAATTCACTGACCCGTAAAGCTAGCCAGAGTCCACAGAGGTGATAGATCCTGAGTCTGATTCAAACCTGGCGTCGGTCGACGGACGTGACTGCAGCAATTCTTCGCATTCGCGCACTCCATACTCCAGGTTGTGCTTAACAACTAAGAGCTGCTGCGAATCGTTTTCAACTGAAGCGAAACGATTCATAGTGTCATTATCCTCGAGTACATGTTTGGGTAATCGACTGAAGTCGGGAAGGCTGAGGAATGTACCGTTAATACACGTTATGGTTATGGTCAGAAGTGATCTAGATAGTACCTTGGGTCCTACATCCTGAGCTGCGTCTCCGGAACGCTGCCATCTTAGAATACATGGGACTCCATCAGATCGGTCACAGGTCATCGAAAGAGAGCGTGGAATCTGAGTAAATTGTGACGGGTGGTCAGAGGCGTAGGGTGGCTCAAACGCTGACGATCGGAGGCGTGGGCTTCAGGTTGTGCGGAATCTCTGGTGGAGGAGAATGTGGTTGGGATTGGCTCTAGCTGAGGCTGAGATGCATCATGTGGGTGTCTAAACGAATTTTTAATCGAAACGAGGAACGAGTGGAACTTTGACTGATACATAGAACAGAGTGAAAATTTGGGCGCCTATTGCGTTGGTCCTGACCAGTGAGTGGCAGTCATTATTTGCAGACATGTTCTCTCTCCTCCGAGTACCACTCGCCCCCCGAACCCTCCTCACCGTCACCCATATCCGCCCTCACATCCGTAGTTTCGCCTCAGAAATTCCCCCAGACGATTCGTCTCAGGTCCCAGCTTTAATCTCAAAGAAACCTACACCTAATCATGAACACGACGCTGAAAAAGAGCCTGAACACGAGCTCGAACATGAACACGAAGTCAAAGCCGAACCCCATTCCCAACCCCAACCACAATTAGAATCCCAGCAACGCGTACCCGAGGAGGACCCAGCTCCATCTGAATACCAATATGATGAGAACCATGAAGACTATAGACCCCTGCTTCCGCCGCATGGCATCAAAATCGACAAAGAGGGGCACGGTCTTTCTAGATTCTATCGCAAGTTTAGACAGACAAATTTGGAGGGGGAGGTTTGGGAGTGGGCTCTAGTGGAGGCGAAGGACCATGAGAAGGGGCATTCAGGTAGGTTCTCGATTTCGTCTGGTCTTGTGATTGTTGTCGCTTCTGTTATACTTTTTTTTGACAAATACATTCCCACTGACTTTACCATGACTTTTCAGGTCGTTCCTGGAGTGCTCCTGAGCTGAGACGGAAGAGCTTCCAAGATCTACATATCCTCTGGTACGTCCTCTTACGAGAGCGTAACCTGCTAGCCACACAAAAGGAGGAGCTGAGAAAGCTGGGTGTTACCGACCTTCGGGGCTACACGAACGTGCCGTGGAAAATGAGCCAAGTGAGATACAAAGTCGTTTATTTTACTTTGATACATGCGCTAATACATTGTTGGAAACGTAGTGTAGAAAGTCGATGGCAAGGATAAAATCTGTGATTAACGAGCGGAGGCTCGCGTATGAGGGTGGGGTGGCAAGGTTCGCGAAGGATAAAACGCTTGGGAAGATCGGGGCGGAAGCTGAACAAGAGGCGGCCAAGGCCAAGGAGAAGAAACCGAAGGGCAAGAAGGTAGCGAAACCAGCGGTTGCCTCGCTAGTACAGGGCAAGAGCAAAGGGCGTAAGCAGGGGCGTAAGAATCCTAGCAGTAAGAAAATCCCGCCGCCTCCTGCTGATGCTGCACCAATTGCACCTCCTGCGCCTTAATATTACACGCCGTGTCATTGGGTTCTATCTAGACATAATTGCTGGTATTCTGTCTGGCGACGTTTATCGTTCGAAAGCATTACGGACTGTTTATTTGTCCCCCAGCTCTTGTCCGACGGTCCCACTCCTCCATCTCCTTACTAACCCAACAATCTTTCACATTCGTCTGTTCAAGCCCGTCCAGTTGTCTACTGCCTTTGCGTAAGAGATGCTCTATGACGGCTACGTCTCGCGGAGAGACAGAAGAAGCTTGAGTGCGGAAAGTGTATCGGACGAAGAGAAGGAATTTGGGTTGGGTTGTTGGAGGTTTTGTGTGGACCATCCGGAGGGCGCTGTTCGGTGTAATAACTTGAAATTGTACAATACTCTGAGGAATGAGAGGAAGAATACGGACCGTCTGTAGAGGGCGAGGACCTCGCGCTGGAGGCCTGACCGTCTGATCGACATCGTCGCTTAAATTTGAGGATCGGCCATCATTATGTACAGTCGCCGGCTCACAAAAGTTGATCATAGCCTACTTCGAACGACAAACCATATCGTGCTCATCGTTCAGCTCGACGATCGGCATATTCTTGTCATGAAATACGCGTAAACACTAAACAACTAGGTGTCCAAAATGCTTGCTAGACATCAGCTGGCGCGGAAATGTCTTTCCAGCCGTTTAACTCAAACACCATGGCGTCACATACGCTCAATGGCGACCCTCCTCGGGTCAAATCCAGATACAACGGGCTCTGCAGATCCCTCGGGATACTGCAAAGATTTAGTCCGAAAGTACGACTACGAGTCGTTCCTCACCTCGCAATTCTATCCTAAAGAAATGCAAGGAGGGTATTTCGCGCTGAAGGCTTTCTATGTGAGTTTTCTTGATATCCTTATTCTACACGATGTTGACTCATCTGACTTCATGTGTGAAGGTAGAGCTGGCGATGATACAGGATACCGTATCGAATTCCATGCTTGGAAAAATGAGAATGCAGTTCTGGAGAGACGCCGTTAAACAAATATCGGATGTACGTGCCGCCTTCTCAAACCCAACCATAGAGCGTTTCCTGATCATACAAGCTACGTAGGGTAGACCTCCAAGGCATCCTATCGCACTTGCCTTATATGAAGTGTCACAGCGAGCGAATATCCCCGCATACCACCTAAAACGAATTATAGATGCTCGGGTACGTCGTATTACTTTCCCCCTACGCCATCAATTTCGACCTAACACTGTGTAGGACGAAGAGCTGGAAGCCCCAGCACACCTAACCCTCCCTACCTTGACCTCCCACGCAGAATCCACCTCATCCACCCTCCTCTACGCACTGCTATCTCTACTCTCTCTCCCGTCCTCCACCCTCTCACACGCCGCCTCCCATTTAGGCGTCGCCCAGACATTCATAACGCTCCTCCGCGCATTCACATTCCACGCGTCTAAAGGATACATGGTAATACCCGCGGAGATCACTGCGAAACATGGGGTCAATCAGGAAGAGGTGTTTAGATTGGCGGCGGAGGGACATCAAGGGAAATTTAAAAGTAAGCCGAGCGTGAAAGGGTTGGAAGAAGCTGTGTTTGAGTTTGCGACGGTTGCTAATGATCATGTCATTACTGCGCGAGATATGTTCAAGGACGCTGCGGGGAAGGTACCAGTGGAAGCGATGCCGGTTTTTTTGGCTGGAGTATGAACCATTTCCTTCTTCCTGTCCGCGTACGTTCTCTGATCCCACTCTTGCTGTAGGTACCTGTGGCGGATTTCCTAGGCCGGCTAGAAGCTGTTAACTTTGACCCGTTCCATCCGTCGCTGCAGTTGCGAAACTGGAAGCTTCCGTGGCGGGTATGGCGAAGCTACTACAAGAGAACTTTCTAGTCGCTTTCGACACTATCATTAATATCAATGTCGCGCCGCTGCAGTACATTTGACCTGGCCTGCAATTGTTGTGCAAGTATGTATTGCTGCGACACAGCCAATACAATTTGTTGGAACATGTTTCATAATTGAGGCGTACTATAGAGTTTACTATTTGCAGCGGAATATTACACTCAACAACTGTTATTTCAATGGAAAATCAAGTACGTCCCTGTGCATTCGACCATGAGTCCTGATTTGAATGTCTCTGTTTAGGACGTTTGTCGCGGCAAAGTGTCACACATTTGTTATTGGAACAATGCACATTTTCTATGGATATCGAATTGCGTTTGACCTGTTCTTGGACGGGCGTTACAGGATCGGTGCTATCGGGCTTTGTGATGCGCGCTGCCAGCCTTCTTCCAGTGACTCAGCGAACTAGACGCTTGCATGCGCATATGGGGTTAAGCTGTAGAATACATCTGGAATTGCTGTTCGTGTCGACTGTCGGGCTAGCCACCAAGAGCAAATCAATTTCGGGTTGACCCGGGCTTGCTGGGTATTCTTATCAATGTTTTTATATTTTGTGCTCATTTGTGTTTTCAATTTTTTGCAAACATCTTTGCCCCCGCAACAGCTGGTCCACCACCCAGTCATTGATATCTGCGAAGTACTCGTGGGCCCATTGCAGCCTCGCAGATGGCGAGCTTGAAGGTACCGTTCGTGCCTAGATAGCATATCTTCAACTATGTAAAACGCTGTTTGACATTAGTATGATCGAGAACTCAAACCGACTCGACCAAATTGCAGATTGCAGATTACCCAGGACACTGAAATCGTGTCCTGTTATCCATACTTTTAGGCCAATTGGCCGCTTTCGATCTGAGATCGAGGTAAATTAAGAGCATGGCTGATCGGGGATGTGGCGGTGCGGAGCGTGTCTAAGAAACGGCGAAGTTTTTCTCGTACCACACGTTCTTTGGCCCAGACAAGAAAGCAGGCTCTTTCTTTGATAGTCGCTCCTTACAGCTTTCCCTTTATCATGCTCAAATCACTCGGCATTCGCAAGAAGGGCAGTTCCGCAACCTTGTCTCCCCCCTCCCCCCCCCCCCCGGCCTCCCTCCCCCCCATGTCCCGCACTGGTCTGCTCACCATTCGTGTCCTATGGGCGGACGGCCTGTCGCTTCCTACGGGCACTGCAGTGCCACCAGTTGTTCAGGCTGCCTTGGCCTCGCAACAAGCAAAGGTTGCTGCGGCTGTTTCCCCGTCCTCTGTGAATGAGCAGAGACATTTGCACAAGCGCGCAAGTAGAAGGGGAGACAGAGATAGTGTGCAAAGAGCACAATGCTGGTGGCTGCCTTACTTAGTCATTGAGTTCGATGTAAACCAAGTACTTATTACGTCCTTGGGAGGCGACATTGCCAAACCACTCTACATGTATCAGGCACACTTGTGAGTCCCTGGCAGTCCACTCAATCTCATAATGCTAAAAGAAGCACCTCTAGTGATGTGTCGCGGAGCTCCGAAATCTCTATACAATGCTACCTGCGCAAAGACCAGCCGAAACGTGGCATCGACGGATTAGCCGACGATATGGGAAATAATGATATCTTCATGGGAAGCCTCAAATTCACACCTGATTTTGATAATATGGGCTCTGAAGACCAATGGTACAACCTGATTGGAGGCAGTGGTAAAGTCAAGCTTGGTACATCTTATCAGCCCACCTATGTGCGTTCAATGCCTTGCCTATTCGTAAAATTATATATCCCTCATTTCGGTCGCCCTACAGGGTCAATCGCTGAGCATCGATGATTTCGAGCTTACCACTGTTATTGGGAAAGGCAGTTTCGGCAAGGTATAGTACCAACGCCCCTCTTTCAAGTTTTTTTCGGCTGACCTTTCATTCAGGTCATGCAAGTTAGGAAGAGAGACACCAGCCGAATTTATGCTCTGAAGACCATTCGCAAGGCGCATATTGTGTCCAGAAACGAGATCACTCATACTCTGGCGGAGCGTCTGGTTCTCGCTCGGGTGAATAACCCATTTATCGTCCCGCTTAAATTCAGTTTCCAGTCGGAGCAGAAGCTCTACCTCGTGCTTGCGTGAGCATTCATCCTTTACTTTTGCTATGTGATTTTAACACAACTTCTCAGCTTCGTCAACGGAGGAGAGCTCTTCCACCATTTGCAGCGAGAGCAGCGTTTCAACGAAGAGCGATCTCGCTTTTACAGTGCCGAACTCTTGTTGGCGCTTGAGCACTTGCATGAGCTCGACGTCGTATACCGGTGGGTTTTTCTCGATGGCATGGTTCAGACCTCACGTTAACTTGCTTGAAATGGCAGTGATTTGAAGCCAGAGAACATCCTTCTCGACTATACAGGCCACATCGCCTTGTGCGATTTCGGTTTATGTAAATTGAACATGAAAGACTCTGACCTGACCAACACCTTTTGTGGGACTCCTGAATACCTCGCACCTGAGATTTTAAATGCTCAGGGCTATAGTAAGAGCAGTCTCCCCTCTCTTCCTAGACATTGAATGAATACTTTGGCACATAGATAAGACAATCGACTGGTGGACTTTAGGCGTGTTACTCTACGAGATGCTGTCGGGTCTTCCGCCTTTCTACGACGGTTCGTCGATATGTTTCTCTTATTGGCTCTACTATTCACAATCCTTCCATCAGAGAATACCGATGCGATGTATAAGTAAGGCAAATGCGTCGATCGTAGAACTTACCAGCTTTAACGATTTAAACAGGAAGATTCTAGAGGACCCTCTACTTTTTGGTCCTGAAATTGGTACTGAGGCACGCAGCATTCTTACCGGCCTACTAACCCGTGATCCAACTCGACGATTGGGGGCCAATGGTGCCGACGAGATCAAGAAACACCCATTCTTCGGCCGGCACATTGACTTCAAGAAACTGCTGCGGAAAGAAATTAAAGCACCTTTCAAGCCCTCCGTCGCCAGCCCAGTCGATGTATCCAACTTTGATACTGTATTTACAACGGAAGAAGCTTTTGATAGTGTTGTCGAAGACTCTCAGCTTTCGCAGACGGTTCAGGATCAGTTTGCAGGTGCGTCAATCTTTGTATTCGTGTCCCACTTGAGAAGTGATCGAGGACCCATTTTATCCAGGCTTCTCTTATGACGGCTCGCACATGCCAATCAGCGCCGCTTAATGGCCTCAGCCAATTTTCAAGTCTCGGAGATACTCATTGTCGGTTGTATCACGTCACTCGTTCATCGCTATATATATATACCTACACCCTTTTATTTGCATCTCGTCGCTATCATATATATCCGGAGTTCTAGTCTGTCATTTTTGCACTTAGTGCATTTCCTGTTCGTCATCACTATGTATCTATTTCTCGCCAGGTCTTCTATACCAGCCTTCCAGGGTCTACAGAAAGGTTTGATTAATTGAATACTTTCGGTTAATATCAAATACAACTTGTTCAGCAAGCGTCGTCATGAGTATGTGAATAAAGTCGTCAGCCGATATACATAGATATGCCTCCTGGCAGTTCAGTAACACCTCTCATCATCTCCTTCATTTCAGGTTGATCCATGATGTAGTCCCTACCTTGCTGAGTAGGATCTGTGACCAGTTCGCGGAACTTACTCGGTGGCATGCCAAATTTGTGGTACTTTAGCCAAGTCCTTAGAGTACCCATTCAGCGTGATTTGCAGTTGTGTAACTGGTCGCTCACCGAATTTCCGCCTCCTGTTTCTCGGCTTCTGAAACTTTCCCCATCCTTCTAAGCAATCTGCTCATGCTTGCCTGGGCCCAGAGCTCTGTGTTGGGCCCGGTGCGCCCAGGATGAAGTTCATTGTATATGAACCCGTCCTTGAACGCTTTCAGAGCATCTTCCTCTTTCCCTTCAACTTTGTGAAGCGCGACTCCAAGGTAAAGCAAAGGCACAAAATCTCCTTGCGCTCCTTGGTGAACTTTGTCATACTGCTCTAATATCAGCTTCAAATATGGTGCTGCTTCATCAATACGAGTGGGACTGGAGTACTACAAATCCTGACGTCAGACAATGAACCAAAAGGACGAGACGGTGATGACCCACACGGAAGAATTGGGAAATCTGCCAATAAGCCGTATCAAGCAAAAGGTGAGTATTGGTTTCATTTTGCACTGGGTCATCTCCCCAAGGGACACCCAGTGCTTTGCGCAGCTCATCCGGCCCGTTTCGAAGTTGGTTGATAAAAGCTTCGAGGGCATCAGCTGCATGTCTCTGGTCACTACTAACTAGGGAGGAAATGTCTATATGCAGATTGCAGATTTTGACTTAGGAGTTGGGCAGGTGTGTACTGGGTACTCATGACTGTCAATCTGCAACATGCAAGTTCGCCGTTGAACCTTATTACATGGCGTTGGTCTTGCCCAAATATGGCGTCGGTATCGCCGTTTACAGTACTTGAGCCACAGCTGGACACGTGACATTTGTCGATAGCATGCATCAGATTCATTCAGACAAAACGTTTATTATGGTACATATTAATGAAATCACGAACCCCCAGCCAACATCTTCCTGAAATCATCTTGTCCGCGACCTTGCGATGATGTAGTGCTAGTGGAGGCAGCAATGCCGGGTTTTCTTGCATGTCCTAAACCTGCCCGAGGTCTCGAGACGGCTGCCCTGGGCACAAAAAGCCCGCCGGTTTTGGCTGGCGGCGCAGACGGTCGTGATCGTGATGGCCCGTTTGATTTCTCTTCTGATATTTGCAGAACGGTGTCATTGAGTAGCAGAGGCTCTGTCCGTAGCAGTAATTTCCCAGCCTCCTGTAAGAAAGTTAATAAATGAAATGTGTCAGACAGTGGCAAGGGACTCGCAGCAGGATTTTCAAGTTCTACTACAGCCTCATTTGAATCCTGAATGACTTCGACACGCTTGACAAGAGCATGTTTCTCAAGTGCTTGTTGCAGAAGGCCTTCCTGCGTCGCGGGCGGCAGGTTGCGGATACGTATAGATCGACTCCGCGTTTCTGCTTGGCGCCCCAGACCTGTTTCATTTGTCAAATTTCTGCATCAATGACTGTCAGTTTAAACTAGGATGATGTTACAATGAACCAAAGCGAACCGGTTGCGAGCGCGCACGCGGCTGTCGGCGAGAGTCACAGCTATGCGCCTCTTCTTAAGCTCGTAATTATTCGCTCCCAGGGCCGCTTGTGCGTCTCCCTATTGTCCGGAATCATCAGCTAATTTATACGATTGAAGGTTTAAAGAACATACCTCTTCTTCGAACTCTATGAAGGCAAAGCCTTTGGATTGTCCATTCTGCTCCGAGGCCATTCTGACATCTTTGACTGGACCGTACTACGGAACACATTAATAAATAAACTAATCGATATACAATCGAATATGGGACTCACTGTCTTGAACAATTTCATCAGATCTTCCTTCGTCGTGAATTTGCTTAAGCCAGCGACATATATCTCCTTCTCATTTGCGTCGGCATCAGTGCGTTCTTTTTTGCGCTCTGGATCAGATATCAAGACACTCATCGGCCGGTCAGGCTCAAGCTCTCGACCATGAAGTTCCAAAGCTTTTTGGGCCGAAGACTGCAAGATGAGGTTAGCTCAAAATTGATGGAATCATACAGGCTTAAACATGTACCGGAGATGTGTACTGAACGTAACAAAACCGCCTGGTACTTTTGTACTTTTTGCTAGGCCAGCGAACATCGAAAATCAGTCCATACTATAAAGCTTGGTTAGCACATTAAGTCATCACTCCCGAATGCCAAACATCACCTGTCCGAAAAGTTCTCTCATGACTCCATCGTCTGTCGATTCTGGGAAGTTCGTAACATAGAGGGTTGATTTCCAAGCAAGGTGCACCGCAATCTCTTCCCCTTGTAGCCGTTTCTTGTCTTTGGTGAGAGCGGCAGGTACGTTGTCCTACGTAATGGCTTTAGATCCCACGACATGAAGATAACATGGGCTGCAATTACTCGCTCAAAAAATTCGACCGTGGCTACTAATGCACCACGTAATTGCGTGAACTTAACCTCACGCACTTTCCCGCACTGTTGCAAAGGAGGTCAATTCGGGAATCTTGGTACAGTAGCACAATTGCTCACATCTTTGAAGAGGGCCGTCAGGTCCTCTTCTGTAGTACTGCTAGGTAAATCTGCCACAAACACAGTGCAGTTCTCACGATCCCTGTTTGTGAGAGAAGTTTAGAGAGGCCGTTCGCAGAGACACTCGATGTGCATACCTCTTCAATGGGGGTGGCGGTTGTTCTTTGGACTTAAGGTCAGCAAAATGATGAAGAATATAGGTTGATAAGCTCACCAATCCTCGCCTTCTTGCTAGTCTCGGCAGAGGGAGATTCTTCGGCCTTCCTCTTGCCTCGCCCATCACCGTTGGCCCGCACGTCCACAACCATTGAGGTATCAGCTTCACTCGGAATGGGTGCGTCTTTAACAGGTACAGTAGCCGCCTGCTGTTCGGCAGCAACTTGCATAGTCTGGTATGCAGCCTTTTCAGCTTCCTACCCAGTGGAAGACCGCACCGATCAAAAATTGTGTTAGTAGCAAACTCAAGGAAAATGCTGACCTTCGCCCGCCGCATGTTTACCTGGTACTGAGCCCGTTCGACCTTATCTAAGCATGCCTCTAGTTCCGCAACGGACCCGTGCTGATGTTCGAACGAGATCCACGCTTCCCAAATAGCTTCCGGCCAATCCAGATTCTTGTACGCTAAATCTGAGAATAAGGAGCGTGCATCATCGTATTGATCCTTTCGTCTGGAAAGTGTCGAAGAAATGACGTTAATTTCGTGAAGACGTGACAGGTGAATGAAAGGACGAACATAAGCATGTCTGTGTAAGACATCCAGGCCACATAACTCGTCTTGTAGTGTTTTGTGGTTGTCTGCCAGACGCTTATGGCCTTTTCCACGAAGTCAAGATTGACGTACTGTCAGAGCCTGGTCAGTAATATATGGCTGTCTGCACAGTAGAGCGAACCCACAAGTTCCGAAAGGTACTTTTCGAGTCGAAGACGTGCGTCTCCAGTCGGTGATGCTAGGCACTCGATACTATTAATCTTAAGTGTCCTTGCGAGTGTCATTGTCAACGACTGACCTCGGCGAACGGCACTAATCCCATCCTCAAGAGTTTTGATCAAATTGTTCCATGTATCCTCCTCTGCAACGAGACACAATTGGGTCAGTATCAAAGAATCAAGGGACCTCGTATCGAACGACTAACCTGCTTTATCATCTTCAAGCAGCCTTTTCTCATAGCTTGCACGAGCCAGGACGATAGGGACAACTTGTTCGACGTCTTTCTGGAGCACATTCATAGACATGGCTCGGCCGAACGCCTCTGGAATGCATGTCAGACTTTGACCGCGCTCGATATGACCATTGAGGCCCACTGACCTGAAACGCTCTCTCGTTCACCCATCGGCTCCTGCGAATCTGCAGTCCGCTCCTGTGGTACCACACGTACTCAGCTGGCATACAAAGGTTACAATCAGGCAACTCACGAGGAAACGCAGATACCGAGCCCAAACGTCCCCGGAACTAGGAACGCTCCTAACGGCCCTCCTCAACGTCTCATTCTCAACCCGTTCGTGTACCCGATGTATCCGCTACCTCACGACAATAAGCATATTCGACTCAGCTAGCGGAACATTAAGACACACCAAAACATCGCAATATCCGCCCCAGAACGACCTCAGCGCTTCCTCTGCTCCGACGTCTCCAATAAAACGCCTACGAGCCGCCTCTGCGATCGCGCGCTCGTACAGGCCTCGGACGATGAACAGGTCAGGTTTTTTCGCTCGCTCATTAGCTATATAGTAAGCGTAAGCTTCCAAGGAGAATTTTGCTTGAGCCTGCAAATTAAATCAATACAAAAAAAGTAGACCGAGGGAGGAAATGATCTCACAAGGGATCGCTCGAACTCTGCACGTCGATCATAGGCCTTTACGGCCGGTCCACGAAGCTTGGAGGCTGCGACCAGGAGAGATTCGTACTGTTGTGGAGCTCTGTGATTTGTTGTGAACGAAGAGTATATTTGAAAAGTCTCTTCTAGGCCTGCAGACCGCGTCAGTGGGGTTACACCATACAGGAGCAGGCAGATTTACTCGAATGAGGCTGTTGAAGACGCTCGAGGAGGAGCTTGTCAACGATTTCTACTTGGGCTTGTCTACAAGTCATAGCATGAGGATGGAACGCGACAGTCGAGGCTGATAAGACCAACTTTTCAGATGGAGGAGCTGCCTCCAGTAGCGCGAATTCCCAATCGCGCTGCAGGTCCCAAAGTGTGTGGCTCTGTGCTCCAGTGAGAATACGACATGTGCGACGATGATGCATACATACCTGTGTCAGATGAGCAGCACCTTTACTTACGACTACAGAGATGACTGAACGTGTCCACTCCGTCGAGAATAGCTCTCCAAAGCCCTCAGGTTTGTTATCGAGCGCCGCAAACCATGCATGCCGATTGATCAAGAAGTCAATATGTTTCTGCAATATGACCATAGCTGCGCATTACATCAAGATCTGGTCACCCGACCTCTTTAAATCAAGTGGACTCACACAAATAGTCCACCTCAGCCCTCGAATATAGCTCCAGCGTGTCCAGAATACCTTCCGTTTGGTTGAGATCGACACTCTCCTCCTTTTCTTTGATCAACGGTATCCACACTTCGTCCCCCGCGGGGAAATGGGTCGTAAGCATCTCACGTGCGGCGGATAGGTGGGACGGGTCAAAGGACTGTATGGATTGGGCTAGACGGATATGCTGGGCGTGTAAGCTGATATCGAATGGGGATAGGGTGAGGGACGATAGGATGGTGGCTAATGCATCGAGAGCCCGCGATTCGTCCATGGCTGGAGGACTGACTGCTAACAGTAATTTAATTTTCTGTTGGACTGCTCAGGTGGTAAAAGCAAGCCAATAGTCCAGCAGATGACAACCTGGGGATGTTTGAGCGGCGGCCGAGCCAGGTTCAGCGTCAACAACCAAATTGGTATGTGCTGCCCTGACTGTGGACCGTCATCATGGACTAGCCACTTTCTTTGTTCTATTACATCTCATCAATCATCTAGTGGCATTCTTCGAGACAATCCGGACGTCTGGCCCGTACTGTCCTTTTGTGTGATCTCCAGACACAGCAACAGGGGTCTGGGCGATCCGGTGGACCTTTTGTATTTCTTCGTTGGTCCACATGTTTCATTCCCCGATCCTCCCCTTCTTGTCCTGTCGGGCTGTTGTGGTTCCCGTGGCGCTCCATTCTTAGGGGTAAATTGCGCTCTCCTGTCTCGCTATAAAGATGCTCTCTCCGGTTTTGACGTGTAAGCTTGGCATGTCCCCGTCTCCCCCGACTCCATGTTGAAACGAACGCATCTCCGAGAGCTAACGCTCAACCGCGCTTGCATGAACATCGTGCGAGCAAAAGTTCGTTCGTCTGAGTGAGTTTTCAAGTTCCTGGGTCATATTGTTGAATTCAGTGTATATTAGATTCGTAGATAACGGCGATAGAACGTACGACGACAAGTGTCACAAGGAACCGAGCCGGACTCACCACCACTACCAAGAACCCTGCCCGACACGCGTCTCGCGCCCTAAACTGCGTCGAAACACGCATCCTATCCATTCTCTTCCCGGTGAACTGCTCGCTCACATATTCATCCTCGGATCAAATCTTGATGTCGTATTCCCTATCATAGTCTCCCACGTCTGCAGCGCCTGGCGCGACGTAGCCCTACACACTCCTTCTCTCTGGCGACGCATCACTCTTAATTCAAACGCTCATTACAGACTCGACATGTGGCGAGAACGCATCCACCGTGCAAAAGTCTGTTCACTTGATATCGAGGTCGGAGCATTCCCATCGCACTGCGGAAGGAAGCCACCGAAATCATATTTTGACATCCATACAGTGCAGTGGCATATGCACCTCGTTCTGTCTTCCATCTCTCGCTGGCGTTCCTTAAAGCTTTCCTTCCCGCACTACGCACCCTTCCTCTGGAACGCGGCTCTCTCCACTTGCTGCGGGGCAGGACGTGGAGTTTATGCCCCACTCATTGAGGAATTGTCACTCGTTTACTCAGCCAATGATGACACGAAAGTGTTCACTTTATTCGGGGGTGTCGCACCGAGGTTGTCAAGGTTAACTATCGACGGTATTCGGCTGGCGTGGCTTCCATCACTGTTTGGCAACTTGACGTTCTTGGATTATACGCATCGTGGGCCTATAAGGGGGAATCAAGCTGTAGCTTTGATTTTAGATATGGTCGAAGTCTCTAGTCGGCTTCAAGAGCTGAGGATATCTTTTCCGTCTTATGCCAATGATTTGCGTCCACTACCAGGGCATGCTCGCGCACACAAACAAGTCACACTACCTTTCCTTGGCACCCTTTATCTTCGCATTGAGGGTCCTGACATTCCTTACGAGCTTTACTCCCTCCTACCTCACCTCACCTTCCCATCTCTGATATCGCTCCATCTGCTCGACCTCCATCGCTCTTTGCACACCTTCCCGCGCCTTGGGTCGTTTCTTCAAGTATTCAAGCCCCCTCCCTCGCTGAAGTATTTATGGATGGAGTGTGGCTGGGTGGACAATGAAATTCTGCCTTCGATGCTCCGTTCATTGAAGAGTCTCAAGAGGGCTGTGGTAAATGGTGCGAAGGTTCCAGATCTATATTTTGTAGGTTTGGCTGGGAGAAGGGGACGAGGTGGTTATAACTCTGAGAGGGCTCGGTGAGGCTGGACCTCAGCGCTTGATTTCGAGGATCTACATTAACTATATTACTTGAACGCTAAATTCTTAATAAGGTCATCTATTCGTTTTTTATTTAACTCACATTTCTATATGTACAGATGCTGTAACCTTCTTACCTTCAAATTTCATAATTACTTGCAGGCCCGCTCGGTAGCCCGGCCCGCTAACTTGGATCAACTCTGACGCCTTCCTTCATCAGCAACCAAATTACTAACCAACTAAGACCGCACACCTGAACATAGACTACCATGTCCTCTCCTCTTCAAATGAATAAAATCTACGATCTGACTGGTCTTGTAGCTTTGGTCACAGGAGGAGGAACGGGTACGCTTAGTCGTCTCCTTTGATTCAGACTTTCCTGATTCTACTATAAAACATTGTAGGCATTGGTTTGATGATCTCCCAGGGATTCGCGGCGAATGGAGCCAAGGTTTATATCACTGGAAGGCGAAAGGAAGTACTCGACAAAGTCGCCAGTGCCTCGAATGGGACTATTATATCGTAAGTACAATTATATATTATTAGTTTCACACAAAACCGTGTTCACCGGAAATTGATCAGTTTGTCGATGGATGTCACAGACAAGAGCAGCATTCTGAAAGCACGAAACTTTATAGCGGAAAAGGAGGGAAGGCTACATATCCTCGTGAATAAGTTAGTCGCAAGTGCCACTTCTACTTACGCTTCTGATGTCGCGCAGTGCTGGCCAAGTTGGCCCCGTCTCTAGATTCTTGAATGACAACTCCGCACCAGAGCGCAAAGATGCTTCAACGCTCGGTCAAGCTCTCTTCGACAACGAATCATTCGACTCTTGGGCAGATCTATACAAGATCAACACATTCTCCATCTTTTTCGTTACCACTGCTTTCCTTGGATTGCTCGATAATGGGTCAAGAGAAAAGGAGGGGTACACTTCTAGTGTTATCAACATCACCAGTATAAGTGGAATTACAAAACTTGCTCAAAGACATGTACGTGACATCCCCCGTATTCTGCTGTTCACCGAGCTTAACATCCGCATCTGCCAGTTCTGTTATAACAGCGCCAAAAGCGCAGCATCCCATCTCACGAAAATGCTAGCCACCGAATTGGCCCTCAAAGGCATTCATGTTCGCGTTAATGCAATCGCGCCAGGTGTGTATGAATCGGAGCTGACATCTGCCAGCATCCCCAGTGGGGAGATGGTGGACAAGATAGGCAATGGAATACAACCCGTCCCAGCGGGGAGAGCAGGAACGTAAGTACTCCCTCGCTTCCCCCTATAAGGATAATTAAGAACCACGAGTTATATGCACAGAGCTCAGGAGATGGCGGGTACCGCATTATACTTGGCATCTTCTGCGGGGTGTTACGCGAATGGTCAGGAGATTGTCATAGATGGAGGATATCTCACTGTCAATCCTTCTACAAGGTGATAGTTGTCTCCCTTGTTATTGTGGAGTGTCTATGCGTGTCACAGTGACTGAGTCAGGACTCCACCTTTTTTGAGCTATTGTCCGTAGACGACATTAGATATGTATTATGTCTGTTTCGATTACCGACTAAATGCTGTCTCTTCGCAAAAATACGAATGCTTTGAGCTGAGCTACTCCGAGTCGGACTGGCGCCTGTATATAAAGTCCGATCAGATAAGATAAGATACATAGGTGTGCATATTATTATTATATCCACCGCGGCTGCCGTGCTAACTATTACACATGTAGCTGCACAAACAGCACAGACTAGTCTCCGATCTACGTAAACCACTGCGTATCCTTCAATCAATCTACCATCTTCTAGCCTTTTTGTCTGCGCAAAGGCGACAAGCGCGACAGTTCACTTCCACCATGTTGCTATCCGCTCTCGAGAATGAAACGACGCCTTTGCTTTTTGAACCGAGTGCAGAAAGCCACGGACTCGGACTTGGTGGGAAGAAGACGAGGCTCCCCAAACTGCAAATTGCAACGCTACTACTTCCATACTTTGCCGAAACCATCATTGCTGTTTTTGCGTATCCATTTCTGGCGCAGGTGAGGCGATAACAGCCAGTATAATATCGTATTTGTCAATTGACGGACAAAAACATATCCTTCGGCAGCTAATAGGCAACTTAGATGTAGTGCAAGGAAACAAAGGACGGGTGGGATATTTTATGGGAGTTCTTGTCAGTACTGGATTTAATTTCTCGTCGGAAAAGTGCTGAACATTACTACAGGACTCTGTAGGGCATCTCACGACAGCTTTCGCAGTCCTTCTATGGGGCAGATTCTCGGATGGACATGGTCGGAAACCCGTCCTATTAGCTTGCTGCGCTGGGCTTGCCGTCGCAATCACATCTTTTGGATGCTCTAAAACATTTTTGGCACTCGTTCTCTGCAAATTTCTTGAAGGCTTGTTCAAGGCGAACAAACCTACCGTTAAAACAGCGTTCGCAGAACTTTCTGATGGTGATGAGCCCAAGATGGCGCAGATGTTCGCTCTTATGCCCGTTGTTTATGCTGCAAGTGCTACGGTTGGGTATGCATAACTCTTAACTCTATCTTGGTGCTGTATTGCACTGACAAAGTCCTTTCATTGGAGGTACATTGTCGCAACCATACGAGCGATTTCCGGACGTATTCGCAAACCAATTTTGGAGAGAGTATCCGTATTTGTTACCATGTCTGGCCGCAGCCTGCTGTTGCTGCATGGCTTTTGTAGCCACTATGGTGGTTTTCAAAGAGGTGACAATACGTATTATGACTTGGATCACGGCTCGTCTCATCGCTATCCGTTGCAGACCGTACCATCCCTACATGCATCCCAAAATTCGGGCTTTCAGGCACATGTCGCTACTGACAGGTCTTCTCTCCTCTCCGACGCTTCTCACAATTCCGAGCTACACTCTCGCACACAGACCACCAGCCTTTTTCATCGGCCACTTGTCATTGTCCTTTCGAATTATGCTATATTCGTCTTCCTCGAGGTATCATTTACGGCAACCTTCGCGCTATTTCTTTCCTCTCCCATTCCGTTAGGTGGCCTTGGATTTTCTCCTCGTGCTATTGGTGCAGTACTTGGATCTGCCGGAATATTTCACGGACTTTTTCAAGCGTTCTTCTTCGCCCATATACATCAACGCTGGGAACCGCGAAATGTTTATGCTGTATCTATCGCAGCATATATACCGATATACTTGTGCATGCCTATCATGAATGCCATTGCAAGGAGTGCAGGTCGGATCACTCCGTTGGTCTGGATTCTCCTAGCACTCGTGGAGATGGCATGTACATTTGCTTATACGGCTTTCAGTGAGTGGTTTACCTTCATATCATTCTATTTTATATGCCGCATGACACTATGTTAGGTTGCATGTACATCTTTATCACACTCGCATCTCCATCTTCGAATACACTAGGACGAACACATGCAGCGGCGCAAACTGTATTTTCGTTGTCGGGAGCTATAGGACCGGCGTGTGTCACTTCACTTGTGGCTGTATCGGTGCGGTACAATCTTTTGGGTGGATCATTGGCGTATGTTTTCATGGCTGCATTAGGATTTGTCGCCGTTGGGATGACATCCTTGTTACCGATTGATGAACGACGACGTGGAGGATGAAAGTCAAGGTTTCGATATTGTAGCGTATGTTGTGGCTACAAATAATGCAATAGATGTAACGGTAGATAATGTAGTGGAGGCAAATCGTAATGTCAGCAACCTCATGATCGGCCCGAGGGCATGAGATACCCAGGCAAATCACGTACAATTCGGATGAAAATATCGGGCCATAACGAAGGACCTTGCCTAAGCTGTCGGCAAATGCCTCAAGAACACGACCAAAGATGGAAGTAGGCATACCTATTTGGGACGAAATATCGGATTCTCCTGTAAATCTTTGATGTCTATCCCCATGGTTCTACCAACTGTTCTGATCTTCACTTGCTGAGAAGCCTTCAAGACATTTGTTGGAAGCCACCATTACGAAATCGACTATTTAACACTAGAGTGAAAGGCGGAGATAAAATTTCACCAAGACGGATCCAAGCTTCTCTATTTCGCAAACAGTGTACCCTGGTTACGCTCCGGGTCACTCATACGATGAATCCTAACCGTCTTTCCAATCTCCACGTTGACAGATAGAGGTGTGATCAGGATGTACTGCTTCTTGTCCGAGGCATTTGCGGTGTCGATCTGTGGAGGTGGCCTAAGAGTCCAAATCGGATCGATGAACAAGCTACTCACCATCATTTTCATGCTGATACGACGGTTGACAGCGTCTAAGAAGACGTCAAACTCATCTGAAATACACGAAATAAATAATTGTCAACTTTCGAATACAACAGAACACACCGAGACACCTGAGCGGGCAGCCAATTGACTCCCACAGCGACAGCAACAGGCAAATAGTAGAAAACGACTTTTCACCACCACTTAATGAACGAGGATCTTTGTCTCGTGCTCCTTGAGTTTGCGTTTGTTCGTCGGTTTGCACCTAGAGCACGATCAGGCAATGGTCAGGAGGCTTGCCAAAAGAAGTCATACTTTCAACTGCAATGTCTCTGCGGTATGATCAAAAAGCACTTTGCCATAGTATCCACGATTAGAGAGATGATACTGGAAGACCAGTTTGCAGCGAAGGGCGATGTGACGACGAAATTCTTGCCACTTGGCCAGTCGAATGATAAGCGATGACTTGAGTGCCTAAAAGGGTTGTTAAAAGCCTGCCAATGATGCTGCAGTGTGCTAAAGGTACCTTATTCAAGATGGACATGTTATTCAAGTCTTTATCCGCTGTGTCCAGATTGGCCTTCGCCTTATTGACTTCTATAGTCATCTGTTCGACAGTAGCACCATGCCTTTGACAGACACGTCAGAGAAAGCCACGAAAGTTGTCGCAATTGGAGGCCGTACCGTTTTTCTCGCTCATTGAGTGCGTTCTGCACCGAAGTCAAATTGCGCTGCACAAGATCGACTTTACGGGGGTTGTCGAATTGCTCGCAAAAAAGACTAGCTTTCTCCCTCCAACTCTGTACGACAAATATTCTAGCAGTGGAATTTAAAGCACTGAGAATGCTCACCTCAAACTCATTTTGGACCTCGGCAGCCATTTCCTCGGCCTTCGCAAGCCTTGCCTTTTCCTCTGCCAGTTTCTTGTTATAATGATCCAAATTGTTTTGAGCAGTTATTCTGGCCGTGGCAGCCTCTTCAACCTTGTTCTGAATGGTAAGGTCAGCGTAGTGTGCGCAAACAGTCGCACGATATAAAATTTACCACGACTCCAGTCCGTGTTTGATTGAAGTCGTTGATTTGCTGTTTGACCGCGTTCAATTCTGTGAGTAACGGTTTCTGGGCGTCATCTACTTCCATCCTCCTGCGTGTCACATCAGCAAACTGTTCTATGATCGACTGTTTTTCTTTCTCAGCATCCTGTAGAACCAAAATCAAACTCCATAAACGTGGACCACAAAGGAGATATGTCGTACGGCCTTGGCGTCTTCAAGACTAGCAAGTCCAACGGGCAAGTCTTCATTGGCCTCTTCTTGTAACGATGCGTAAGTGGTCTTCTCTCGCCGAACATTGTTATACGCAGCCTTTCCTTGGGTCTACAAATAGCGATTGAATAAAATTGGTATCGCTGGGCAATATTGAAACACTTACGTCGAGAGTACCGACGGCTTGCTTACACGCCAGAAAAGCTTGCTTCAGGCGATGATGCTTGTCAGTGGCGGCCTGAAGTGCATGCTCTGCATTTCTCAATTCGTCTTGCCAGTCCCTATCAGCCATAGGTAAGCCAAAGCGAACACAAGCACGAAGTGGGACTAACTTTAACTGTGTTGCAGCGTCTGTGCCAGTAAACAGTAAATTCCTTAAGTCCCCATTGGCGGGCACTTGGTTCAATTTTGTGGACGAACCACCACCCTCGCTGTAGAATGGTTAGCAAACACGGAATGCACAGCAGAGCCATTACTAACGGAAATTTCTGAACTCGCATGAAGTCCGCCGTCCATGCCATGCCGCCCCCATGGACAGATTTAAGGACGTTGTCAGCATCAACACGCCTCGGTGCTAGGAGTGTTCTTTCAATGTGAGCCTGATTAATAAGTACGCGGAGAACATAGGGATCAGATATCTAGGGGTCCAACATATGTGAGACTATGGTCGGGACGAACAGCAAGATACTGACTTCAAGAGCACGCAGAACGGTGAGCATATCAGAATTCGGTTCTCCTGCACTGTAGTCAAACATATCCCTCTCAGAGATGATGATCAAATGCTGCGGACTGGATGTAAACGGCTTCGTAAACATCAAACGAGTAAAGGTGATTTCGCCGGAACACTCACTTTCCACTATCGTGCAATAACCGCTTGAGCTGTGTGCGGTCGCGAGCATCCGTGCACGCGAATGCAGTCATGAAGTTTCCCAATTGTGATCTGAGCAAAGGTGCCCATTTGCGGGGTTCTCGGACCTTGACATATACACCCAGAGGTCCCACAGGCTTCTGTCCCTGCCACTTCATTCGATCGATTTGACCCAAGACGCGCTTAATGTCCTTCCCGTATGGGGCTAGGTTATTCTGCTCCTGTTCCTTGGCTTTCTGAATCATCGAGTTGCAGTGGTCGACCCGTTCCTGTGCCGCCTTCATCGCATGCTCAGCATCTACTCCCTCTTTCCCCATGGCGTCCCTCTCTTCAGTCTTCTCCCGCATTCTATTTTCGAGAATTTTCAGGTGCGCCTCGGCTTCAGCCACCTTGTCCTTCGCGGCTTGGAGTTTAAGATTAGTTTCCTCTCGCTTAGCTTGCGTATTGACCTCCAGTCGTCGGGTCTCTTCGGCAATGCGCTCATCGTACCCCTTGATCTGGTTGTTGGTGCTCTTCAAGCTAGTATCCATTTCCCTTTCATTTTGCTGCAAGAAATATAAAGGTCAGCCGTGGGATAATGCGATATACGACTAGCGGCGGAATGTACCTTAATCTCCGCGAGTTTAGCTTTGTTAACGTTCATCCTGGCTTGCAAATCCTTTTTCTTCTCCGTCAGATCCTCGATGTTGCCAAGCTCCTGATGTTCGGCCTCATACTTCGCGACCTCTTCAGTGGCCAATCTAAATTGTTCCTAAAGCATGTCATATAACATGAGCATCGAACCTCGCAGGAACCAGTATAGCAGACGAACTGTAGCATTATCGACCTCGTTTTGCAGTTTGGGCAGTCGACTTGTATTAATCTTGGTGACTTCTTGGATCTTCTTGGTCAACTCTTCCTCCTTCGCTGCGACATGCGCCCACGCGAGTTCCTTCTTCAGTTCATCCGCCTTGTGTCGCTGGTCCCTGGCCTTCGAAGCTTCTTCAAAGCGCACTTTAGCTTCTTTGAACGCGGTCCTAAGGTCGGGGAGAGCTTCCCTCTTCTGCGCGAGTACTTTTGAGGTTTGAGTGATATTCTCGAGACAAGTGTCGTACTCGTCGCTGAGCTGGCTCAGTTGAGTGCCGCGGAGGAAGAACTGGGATGGAAAACGCGTCACAATGAAGCTTCGTATGGTAGAACAAATGTAATGACCTTGTATTTATCCGATGGATGAGAAGCACTCAAGAATTGTCTATTACAACATGAGTTCGTACGGAAGAGAACTAGTATTGGGGCACTTCTTACCTAGCAGCATCTATACAACAAGGAAAACTGTAAGTCCAAGTGGCAGGCAAGTATACACAGCAACAGACCTTGTGTGAGGACGTTCATCGGGTTGTCGACTTGAATATTCATATGATCACATATAGCAGCCAACTCGTCCTTCTTCGTCGAGATAACCTTGCCATCCTTGCTCTTGATCTTCCAGGAGGAGCCTCCTTCCTTTGTGAACCTACGTGTAATGACAATGCTCTTGCCATAATCCTTGGGCTTGTAGGCTTCTTCGCCCTGGTTCTTAATGGTGATAGTTACTTCGGACACACTGTTTAACGTGAGCTTTGTGAAGATCCAGAGGCGAGACCCGGCTTACCCTTGGCCTTCTCGTATGAAGGACTTGAGGCCACTGCCGCGACCTGTGGAAATGGCTTTGCCTCCGAGAGCAACAGTGATGGCAGATAGAACGGCACTCTTGCCGCCTGGCTTCAGTCAGACAAGCCGACTACATGAAAGGATTCAGACTCACTCCCGTTGTGCCCTGTGTTGGCAGTCAGTCATAGTTATGAGATAGTTTGAAAATGATACTAACCAATGATAAAATTGATTTGCGGTCCGAAATTAAAAGTTAAGAACTTGTGGGATGGTCAGACTGCGAGGGACGAGGCGAAGATGCTGAAGCTTACTTTATGGCACATAAACTCAATCATTTCTACACGCTCAATAATGCCATGCTCGGCGATGCCCTTATGAACTCCGACGTTAGTACACGATGAAGGAAGGAGATCAAAACTGCTTACACCGTGTACTTCAAGCTTGCGCTTTGCTTCGATAGCAGCGCGAATTTTTCCCTCGTTTTCCTCTTCAAACTTCTTGTCCTCTTCTTCATCCCCTTCAACGTTGAATTCTTCCTCGTCACTATCATCGTCGTCGTCGTCTCCCTTGCGCTTAGCCTTAGCCTTTCCCTTTGCGGCATGCTTCTCGCGTTTAGGAGCGGCGGGTGACGACTCGATGATCTGAGGCTCATCATCGCTGTCATCCTCTGTGCGAGCGCGTTTAGAAGCCTGCGAGTTCTCAAGTTGATCTTCGTCGTCGCTGTCGGCAGTCGCTCTGCGTTTCGCCATTGGCACTGTGGTGAAGGTCAGAGTTGCTGTGCAGACGCGTCTGTTCGCGTCGACTGGCATCCACGTGTTAGCCTTCCGATTACGTGATGACACCAAACTTGTAAAATGTTGAAGTCAAGAAGGAAGCGTCCATGACGGTGCTTGTGGGTCCATTCCCCCTTGTTTACACAACCCAGTGATCCTCTGTAATATGTAATCGCAGCCTGTACTTGGATATAATTTTAGCTGGGAGATTCAGGTCCGTCTATCTTTAGATACTCCAGTGGCTAGATAGATTCCGTGCTTTTAGTCGGCCAAGTTCCCACGTCATTCCTTGTTCTCTCTTTCCCGTCCACAATCTTTGCTTTTTCTTTGCAAGTCGAGCAATTCACCCTGCTTGGCTTGTTTGCCTTGGAAATCTGAGGCTTCCATTCTCTTATTTATATTCTTCCAGTCGCCGTTTCGCAGCTCAACCGCACATTGCCAATAAATATCAATAATAACACATGGCCCACGCAGCTCCTCGCAACCCACCTCTCGCAGGCAGACCACCGTTCGCTGTAGATGATGAGGATGAGATTTACTCGACACCACAGCCCCAGCCCACTGGCAGAATAAGGCAGAAGCCTGCACCAGATCCAAATAGCAGGTCCTCTGCTTACAATATGTCCGTCTATTTTCACTGCTCCTCCGCAGCCTGAAGCCTATACTCACCTCTCAACCCAGGTATGACCAGTATCTTGATGATTCGAAGCGCCAATCCGATGCAGGAGCACTGGGCATGGGCTTTATGAATGGCGATTTGGATAGTGACGACGACGACGACGACGACCAGCCTACTCACAAGCACAACGATAAACACAGCGCGCTCGCAGCAGCAATACAACCACAGACACATTCTGCTATTCCTCTTGCCAGCCCGCGACCTGGTTATGCTGCCCCCATTGCCGCCTTAAATCTCTCACGTCCATCTCCGGCACCTGCACCCGAAGTCCGGCAGCAGCCTCCTCAGTTGCAGGCGCCTCAGGCTCAAAGGCCAATACAAATGCAAGCGCAAAGGCACCCCCAAATGCCCCAAGCGCAACGACCAATGCAAATGCCTCAGGCACCCAGGCAGATGCAGATACCTCGAGGTCATCCACAGATGTCACAGGTTCCACCTGGGCTTCGTCCTGGCCCTGGTGCCTCCTTGGGTCCTCTCCGAGGTCCTCCTTCTCCTCATTCTCCCTCTGCGCGTTCCTACCCTTCTTCCCCAGTTCCATCTGTGCCCAGCACCCCTCATCCCTTAGAAGAACCTGTTACTCCAATCACTCCCGCGTTTTTGCGTCCGACGAAGACACATGACAATGTTCAATTTGCGACGGAGCCGATCATGCGGAGTGAATCTGAAGACCACTTATTACCTAGACGTGGTGATAAAGGAGACGATTTCTGGAGGCGGTTTAGCATGGTTGCTAAAGAAGAGACTAATGGTGAGCGAGAAAGGTATGTCCAGCAGATATTGCTTTTTTTAAGCCCCTTGTTCAATGGTGGTCTTGTAGCTCTTGGTTAAGAAAGACGCAGAGCGGCACTACTCGTATGTCTCGCTGGGTATGTATTATTGGTGCGATTCTGGTTATCGTGAGTACTCCACCGCCCATTACAATTACTCCCTTAATTGTTTTTCGCCAGTGTATTGCCGGCGGCATAGGGGTAGCATGGTACTTCACGCACAACAACCCTTCACACCAACAGCCGGAAGTATTTGGTGGTAGTGCAGACGAAGGAATAACATCGACCACGTCTTCGTCTGCTTCATCGTCAAGTTCTACCGCCATTCAGGGAATATCTTCCTCCTCCCCCCACGTTTCGCCTACGAACACGGTTGCTCGCCGTGCTCCTTTCCCCGATCCCGCCCCCACTCATATCCCCTTTCAAATATTGCACTCACCCCATGCGCAATCTGGTGGGGTTCATCTTGTTCCTTCCAAACGTCATAGTAGACAGGTTAACCGTACTCGGCATTGACATGTCGTGTCTGGGGAGTAAGAACTATACTTATCAATGTGGATTGGTGTCCGTCCAACGGATCCGCTTCCCGTCCATTCTTTTTCTCATCGAGGGACAGAAACAGCTCGTGTATTTATTTTCATGCTGCATTTCATCACCGCATCAATTTCATACGATTCATCATTGCACTGCGTTCTTACGGATATCTTTCATCGAGCACCTGCTTCTTACGGGCGTTGATTTTCAATTTCGTTTTCGACGCTCAAGGCTTTCTTATGTGCTTAACTTTCCCTCGCATCTCATTTGTACTCGCGCCACACGTTGTAGGACTTCCCTTGCGTTCGAAAAACGATCAATGAGACTGTGCGTGAATAGTGTGTAAATGCAGGAGTTAACAAGTAAGAAATGCAAGGGTTGTTGGTACAATGTGATCATATGGTCAGTGAAAGTAACGAGTAATATAACTGGAATAGCCATGACTGCGACAGAAACTGGAATCTAGGGAGTTGTTCAAATAAAGAAAATGCAGTGAACAAGTGGAAGACAGGTTCAACCCCGTATGCGGGCTGCCTTGGTTTTCGAAGGTGCCGGTTTGGCACTCTGGGCAGTATCCTCTACGATATCAACATCGCTGTCGGACGAGTCTTGCTTACTGCTATCCTTTCCCTTCTGTGCCTGCTTCGCTGCGTGTTCTCTCTTCCACACTTGCGAGAGTTCTTCAGCTCGAAATTTAAAATTCTCGCGGAAGGCACGAGCGTCTACATCATCCCATTCCACCTGACGTTCGATTAAGTTCTTCTTGCTGCGAGACTGATGGTAGCATGATCATGATAACTCTGCGCTGAGGATGGAGAAAAGGCACTCACAAGGATAACTTTACAGTGGTGTTCGGGTCTTTTGACAAATGTTTTGGCGAAGTGTAAAAGATATAAGCCGCAGTCACAGAAATTGGGCTGCACAGGTACCTGAATAAGCAACGAAAATACAATCGACGGTCAATTTGACATTCACGCAGAGGAGAAATGGACGCACAAAAGCTTGACAGCCTTTTGCGTCACTACTGTCAACTATATTTTTCTTGTCTTTTGCCTCCATCTTGAGATATGACCTGAGAAATTTGATGGCTTGAGGATGTTTCGATCCCAGAGAATCAAGAGTAAAAATGTATGTCCTGAGATAGAGATAGTAATTCAGATTACCTATTCATATGTGTGGAATCGGTACGTACGTTGGTTGATCAAACTGCACAGCGGAATCCGGTTCATTCAGGAGTTCGTCGACTTCGTCCTGCTCGCCATCATCACTGCAGCTCACATCGACAACATCAAGGGGAAAGGGTCGAATAGCGGCTTTCTCTTTCTCTTTCTCTTTCCCCTTCCGTACACCAGAGGAGTAGAAGTCGTTAGCTCCAACGGCTTCACTGTTCAAGGAAACTAAGTTTGGTGCCTCACTGTCGGCTCTTGAGCCACGATCCTTGCTCAAAGGCTTCGATGAAGTCGCCGATATTTCGGGAGTCATGCGGTCTTCGTCCATTATTTGATCGCCTGTGAGCTCGTCTACGTCCATCTGGAAAGTTGCCTCGTCAGGAGATGGGTACTGCAGCTCGTGCAACTCTCCGTCGTCATCAACTACAATAGAGTCTGCCTCCGGCAGGGTATCGTTATGTTCTGCAATGGAGGACGACGCCGTCGATGTGACATTACTGTGGCCCACAGATATTGAGCAAGAACGATCGAACATTTTCTCCACTTCGCCATCATTCCCAGTTGCCGAGTGAGGTGGACGGCAAGCTACTGCTTCTTCAGTCTGATCCCGAAGGGGGGGTGAAAGATCTGAGGTCGTTGCTGGCGGAATCTGTTGGTCCACTGTGCCGGACTGACTCTTTCGGGTTCGCGTGGAAATAGACGACACAGCAGTTGTAGGTGGTGGTAGTAATACATTTTCAGGTTGATATATGATCGCCAAGTACCAGTGCAGACTTCGATAATAGTCAAAATACTGCAGTAGCGATGACTTGAGAGGAAAACCTACTGTTCGTTAATTGGCACAATAAGAAATTTTTTCTGGAAAAGATCGAACTTTTGAGTCCATTTACGAACGCTCTTGTATCCTTCCTCTGGGCTAAAATGATAGGACGCTCAAAAAACATCTAAGTCAAAAGGTACAAGCTTACTTCTTAGTGTTATTTTTCAACTTCTTATAGAAAAAAGAACTAAACACGTGTATTTGATCAGCAAGATCTGGGTCCTTTTCACGTATCTCGCTCAACCACAGCCTGGGTAGTCGCATGATTAATATGAGTAACATGACAATAATGAGTAAAGGAACCTACTTGAGGCCAAATTCTATAAGAGTGTCGTTAAGGTATTCTCCAGGTTCCAACCTATTGATATCACCTTGCGTGATGTTAATGGCTCCAGTGCCTGAGGGTGGGTACACCAGAATGCTGCAAGAAAAAGTGAACTCCAGTACAGAAGGTATTACACGGGGAACAGCGTCTTACAGCTCATCTGGATCTGCAGATTTAGACTTCCGGGAAGGTGGCTGTCGCGTTGATCGGCGAACAGGTGCTGATAGATCTGTGACGCTACCGTTGGCGCCTTTGCTATAAAAAGACGTTCGTAAACCATCACGTTGCCTTTGACTTGAACTGAGACACGACTAACTATGCTGGTCTTGGTTTTGGTCGACTCCCAGTAGTAGGCATAATATCGGATTGCGCAGACAACCGCGACGTACTTGGCTGGGTTGGTCGGCTGTCCGTGCGATCAATTTCCATTTTCTTCATTTCCGCCGCTTGCTCTACTAGAGACCAGGCGGCCAATGCTCCGTTATTACTGGCACGTAAATAGGTTGGAATGTCAATTCAAGGCACTCGCAAGGGGAAAAAAAACCAACAACGCACTCGACAATCGACCGTCCACCCGTTACATTGTTTCGCAAGAAAGTAACTAATCTCTGATACCTTGAATCATCCCATTGGGGGTCGTCTTTCAGAAACTTGAAGGTCACGTAGCCGTCTGCTCCTCTCGATCCTAGAGAAACTATCAGATTTAGAATGGAGAAAAACAGGGGCAGGAAGTGTACCCGGAACGTAGAACTGGTCAGAACCAGTGAATGCACCTGATTTACGCGTATACTTTCGACTTTGCAGTTTAATCACGACGTTCTCTGGCAGTTGGTCCTGATTCGTAACCTAAATGGCAACGACGAGTTCAGTACAACTTAATCACAGGTTTTCGTTCCAACCATGCTTACTCACTAGAATGCCCTGCATTTGCTCAAGATGGAAAACCTCTAATTGATGATAAAGGTGTGACGTTGAACGGCGGAATATGGTGACGGTAGATGCACCCTCATCCCAGCCTAGAGAGTCACGAAGCGGTTGTGCGTTTTCCCCCTCCGGCTGCATTTTGACACCCAAAAACCAGGCTTGAAGCGGCAGCATAAAGGGTGTATCTACTCTGCCTGCTGCAGTAATTTTACTGGATTTCGGGACCCTGAGAGACGGAGCAGAAAGTGCGTCAGGGACGTCATATCCTTGATTTGAATTTGGTCGCTTCTTAAACTTTAGCATGTGCTGTAATTTATGTATTAGTGTATCGCCCAAGATTGGCATCTCAAGATTATTCACCAATACGCTTTTTTCGGTCTGCTTGGATTTAGGTTTCATGTTGCCTGCGACAGGCCTGTGTTGGCGAGGTTTATTCACCGAAGTCAGGTCCACATGTGGCACATTCTTCCTATCCTGTTCTTCGAAGAATTCGATCTTGTTCCTCACATTTTCGTTCGCCTGCGTTGAACCCTGTCCTCGCTTTGATGGACCTGCTTTGACGTCATCGTCAAATTCCTGGATGCTGTCAGTTTCTGAATCAGGGATTTCATTGACTTCCGGCTTGCGTTTGCGGTCGTTATTTCTCTGACGAAGTTGCTGGACTGTTTTGCTGTCCTTGGTATGCGAAGAACCTGGGACCATCGGCTCGTCGACTTCGAAAGGGTGGATAGCAGGACGTGGTGGACGGTTACCTGCAGGAAAAACTGAGGATTGCGCTGAATCTGAACCTAGCCTGAGTGGATCGGGAGAAGATACGGGCTCCCCCATTCTGGTAATATGGGTACCTATGTCCTCCTCATCATCATCATCGATGACATTGACCTCCACACCGAGCGGGATCCTTGTACGCGGATGTAGTTTGTCATCGACTCGTTGGGGCGCTCGATGACCACGCGAGCTAGTTGTAGTATTCGGGATGGCACGATTTTGAGATAATTGAGATAGTTCCCTCTTCTGTCGTTTTGACGGTGGTCCGTCTTCACATGGGTCAGAGGTCCTGCGAGGTTGCACAAGCGTCTGTCTTGATGTCGGATTGCCGTACTTTGATTTGCTAATATTGTCTTGCATTCGACTGCGATCGTAAGGATTGCTGCTGGAAGAATTCCCGTGCAAGTGTCGCTGTTGCGAAATAATATGAATAATATAGGTGAGAGGAAAGGATCCAGCCTGGGTGAGGCAAGAGACTGACTTGACTAGGTATTTGTATAAAATGTCCACTGCCACTACCCCATGAACCGGCCCTTGAATAGGGAGAACGAATTAGTCAAGTCTTTCAGCACGCGCCAGACGTTGCGCACCTGGGTTGCGATTGCGAACCCGACGCATCCCTAAGATTGCGAGGAGGTTGTCCGGAGGCCAAACCAGAGCCAGAGCCAATGGCATGAAGACTATCCACGTTTCGCCTGTCTTTGCTGTCCATTGTGGAGGCTTGCAGCGCGTCGGTCGCGCGGATGGAAGGTGGATGAAAGACCGAGAACGGTGGCGGACTTGCCCAATGCGGAGTCGTGGCGCTTATTCACATACTGCCAAGATGTCCATCGAGCTCACATTAGATCGTATACGTGTCCTTGCTTCTCATTTAAAGCCTTACACCCGTCCTACCTGTCATGTAGCAGGAACAAATGGAAAGGGTAGCGTTACTGCCCTTCTTTCCTCCATCCTTCGCTCTTCATCGCCACCTCTATCCGTCGGGCGGTTCAACAGCCCTCACCTGGTCTCCATTCACGACTGTATTGCAATCAACAACAAACCCATCGCACCGAATATCTATAGGAAGGCCAGAGGTGCTGTTGATAAAGCAGACAGAGATTATAATGTGGGTGCGAGTAGCTTCGAGCTGTTGACATTGACAGCGCTCCTCGTATTTGAGGAGGCTGAACTGGACATTGTCGTGATCGAAGTAGGCATGGGTGGTCGATTGGACGCAACGAATGTTATCTCAGACGAATGCATTCTTGTCTCCGCGCTGACTGCGGTGGATCTCGACCACCAAGCTTTCCTTGGTCACACTGTAGAGGAAATCGCGAGGGAAAAGGCAGGAATCGCGAGAAGTGGAAAACCTTTTATCCTTGGAAAACAGAGGCACCGTAATGTTACAGCGGCCGTCCATCAGACGGTCCAAGACGAGATGCTCATCCACGTCCAAGTGCCAGCTAAACGGGAGTGGGACGTAGCCTTGGATGGTCCAAAGCCACGACAGATATCCTTCTTATCATCTGATCTACAGGCATGTCTCTTTCAACCTGTAGAAGTAAAGTTTTTGCCTGCCTTTTCAAAACCTATATTGGCGACATTACCACTGTATGGCGAACACCAACTAGAGAACCTGGGGACCACTGCATCCATGGTCTCTGCCCTGCTCACACATCCATCATGCACTAAGATGTTACCTCATATCGCAACACGAATTACACCCGAGACAGTTGCACGCGGAATACAAGCCACTAGATGGCCAGGAAGACTCTCTTTCCACACAGTCGCTGTCCCTGAGACGAAGGCAATTCAACACAACCGGTCACTGACCGTATTAGCTGATGGAGCTCACAATCCTGCTTCGTCCGCAACTTTGGGAAACTTCATTATGTCGCTTCTCGATCTTTGTGCCTCACAGTCGGATGCACCATCAATCACCATATCTTTAACATACATACTGGCATTATCACACTCCCCTCCCAAAAGGCCCAATGACACACTCGCGCCACTGTTCTCGCCCTTTATCCTTAGCCATGCCTCGAACGTGCGCGTGAAGATGAATGTCGCTTTGGTCGAGTTCACTCCACCGGAAGGAATGCCATGGGTGAAATCTGTCCCTTCCTCTGAGCTGCGACAGGTAGTATTGGATGCCGCACCTGGTGTGCCCACTTGGGAACCAGGTAATGGCATATCGATTGATAAACATTTGTCCGACGCCCTGGCTTGGGCTGCAACTAGACATGAACAAGATGTGGGGCAGAATGGGGAAGGTCTTGTTGTGTTGGCGGGGAGTCTCTACCTCGTTGCAGATCTCTATCGTTTCATGAATGTACCTTAACAAGTCTTGTGGAAATAAATAGAATATTGAAGAGCAAGGTAAGAGTTTGAATATTAATCCATGAATTCAAATTACGCGAAGCACTGGTCCATTCGCCATCCGGCCGAAGGCATAAAACAGTCCAATTCTGGCGGACGAATGGTACGAATAGGGGGAGTATCATGGCACGAGTCGTTAATGATTCGAAACGAAACGCACAGAAATGTGGGGTAGGAATGTACCCGAATCCCAGGGAACGTATAGAACTGGTAAGTACAAGCGATAATAAGCTCGTTGGGAACGTCGTTATGGGCAGTCATAAAGGCAGCTAATTAAGTAGTCCTTTTACTGACAGGATATAAAGTGGCATGAATTGATGGATGTGACGGATGCAGGGATGGCATTGTGAGAAGGTGGGGGCATCGGCGTGGAAATTGTGTCGCTACAGTTGAAAAACAGCGTTTCTTTTTGTGGAATGGGCTAACATCCATCGTACAAGGAATTTCGAGGGAATGTATACCCTGCTTGTGCCCATGTCGTCAGATTTGCGTCGTTATATGCGTTGGCGTGCCTACAGACAAAATCAGAATAAAGCTGGAAAAATGCAAGGAACAAGCTCACTTATTGATATAATTTTCAGTGGGATAGCTGGACGGACTACACCCCACTCCATTCGTCACGTCGTCCCTCTGGTACACCCGAATATAGTCAATATACATTTTGCTGGGGAACTCCAGATGTTTCCAATCTTGCTTTTGGAACGAAGATGATAAACCCATGTTGAAGATAACGTACTAGAATATGACTCTTCTTTCAGTGACTGATGCGACTGGGCACAGATCCTTATACTTACCATTGGTTCTTCGGGTACCAACCGTTGGCTTACTTGGCTGATGGAATCAGGGCCTATCGCGCTCGCCTCCATCGTAAAGACCTTCGACCCACTGCTGAACCAGGTGATGTATCCCTCGTCCCGTTTGCTGGGATTTGACCACCACTCATACCCATATGCTGCATATGCATTATTGTTGTAGTTCTGGCTATCGATAAACGAAAGTGCAGAAACTGCCTGCTGGTAAACACCGCCCTTGTATGAGTTGTACTGAGTGATCGTGTCATCGTAGATCATTGTCGAAGGCGTAGTGTTGACAAACTGATACTGGTAGTTGTACGGTGCTGTTTGGTAGGACTGGGAGACTTGTCCTTGCATGACAGACGTGTTTATCTGCGTCTCAATAATATCGATTTCGGGAACACCTCTGCCAACGTTTGTGGTAGGACCGGGATGGTCTGAGTCAGGACAAGTACACGCAGATACTCTCTGACCGGGCATGAAACTAAGTTCCGTGCCTTTCGGTGATCCTGTAGCAGCCGCGAGGGGCGTCCCGTCCTTCGCCGTTTGGTTCGGGAACGTACCTAAATCGCAGGTGTCGTAGCTGTAAGGCCACATGCCTGAGAGACAAAGTGTGCATTAGGTTCAGTGCGCTCTGAGCCATTCGTACAACCCACCCTCAGTCGTAGCGCCGTAGCCTGCTCTTCCTAAATTTCCCATGGTCCAAACAGCTATGCAATGGGGTGAGTTTCGGGGAGAGCTGTCCAGAGATCGAAATTACAGACCTGGCCATAATCCGGCGGCTTGAGCACTCCCGGGCATACTAACAGAAACTTCTACATAGCCTGTGGTGAAGCAAAATTTGTTCCACGATGATAGCATCCCTGTATAAGAAAGCTCAATATTAGTAGATATTGAAAAATGCCAGAAGACATACCGCTCTGGAAATTCAGATCATGATTCTGCTTTTCTTCGAGAGTGATGACCAGTTTCCCGTCTTGCGTTGTAATAGCCTTTGAAACGGATGGTGATTAGTCGAGTCAAGGATTTAGCACTACGATTGATCTCACCTCCGGGTCGTACCATTCTAAATCTCCTGTTGGCCAATAATGCAGATCGACAGCCTCCCAATATGGATCATCCCCAGGATAGAATGACCGTCCATCCGTGTTAAATTCATCACTGAATACAAGGTTATACGTAAAGCCATCCGTTCCTTGGCGAGTGTAGACAGACGAATCGGTTTCAGCGTCTATGAGCCTTGGCATGCCGGGCAGGTTGGGGACCTGCCCCGTTCCATTGATTCCACCCAGATTGAAGCCAGGGATTGATATTCGTGCTCTCCGGTAGAAAGCAATAATAGGGTAACCAGCGAACAGTGTTATGAGACCCGCCAAGAGGATTAGAAGCGCAGAGGCGTTGAACCACCCTCGAGCAGAGAAAATAGTCCATGAACTCTCTAGGGCAGCATCTCGTATTGGATCCGGGTTGTGTAATGCATCATCTAGGTCTGGATCCCTCGTATCCCATAGGTACGGCGGTATTGTAGATGAGTTGGGCAAGACTGGAGGTAGCATCTTCTCTCTCGATGTGACTACAGACGTCTCTGATGGAGGTGCCGTGCTGAATCGAGAGGATGCGTGCATGCCATTATCTCTCCCTGTTGAAGGATTATACTGTAGCGTCGTCAATACCCATTGGATGCCATTGTAAGGGAGATCTATCTCACAGAGTATGGACCATATCCGCCACCGATAGCTCCGGTTGCAACACCCTGGGCCATAGCTCCTCTACTGGCGGGCACTCGACTTGTGCTGCCTATTGACGAGGAGCGGGCTGGAGGACGGGGGCCATAGGGCTGGTTTGGCATGCTATTCGTAGGAGCGTGGCCTTGAGATCTTGGGCTTTGTGGGACAGCGTAATACTCTTGCGGCGGAGGGACACGGCGAGAAGGGTTTGCCATGAGAATCGCACGCGATGAGCAGTAAAAAGGTGAGGCAGACCAAATTCAAACCGTAGAGGTGTTTGTTGACCGCATTGTGGCCACCTCCCATTTGTGGCGGTGGGTGGCGATGTCCGCTGCGGTTTACTCATGTGAAACTTGCCGCAGTCGGCTTTTATTTACATTATGTTCAATATCATGGCATGTTCAAGCGGCACACTGTCCCACCACCTACATTCCCATCGAATGTGAAAAAGTTCGCAATGGGAGGCTCGCGCGCAGCAAGAGCTTTCAAAATATCCTGCGCCAACATGCCCCCAACCACTGCACACACAGGAGAGAATTCATGCGCTGCCGTCATCGACATCGTCCTGGAAGCCACATGTCAATCGCCTGATCTTCGAATACGCCAATAACATACGCACTCAATAAGGTCTTGTGGCATGGTTGCGATGACTTGCTTGTTCACGTCTGCGTTCGCAAGCAGACCATTGGCAATCGTTTGCAATTCGCTGGTGTGGTTGATGTCATTTGGCAAATTGCATTGGTGCAAAGACTGGTATTCCCATATGGCTTTGGAAGGCCGACTACATGAATAGACCTCCGACACACAGGGAAAAATTCGCACGAACCAAGGATTGTGAAAATGATGGCTGGTTTCACCTCTTTCGTTTGTCGTTTCGTTAGTCCTGACCATCGTTGGAAAAGTGCTGTCTGTAACGTAGGATATGACGCTGTCGCTTTGATATTTTTCGGGGCCTCTTTCGGGGCAGATCGGTCCCTAGGAAACAAATATAGAATCTGCAAGGTATTTTAAAACGAAGATTGCTCACGGTGCTATGTAATCATGCTCCAAGAGGTCACAGAATATGTAGCCGAGTAGGCCGTATGTCCCACCTGCGTAGAACGGCTTCTTTAGTCTTCGGCACACGTCATTGACTCTGATCTACATGAGCCCGTATTTAAATTGACGTCAGAGGTGACAAGGAAAAAAACTCACCAGGCTATCGCGGTCCCAGTCTGTCATACAAACCAAATTAACAGACTGAACAAGTGCATCTAATCCCTGTCGTTCCAAAGCCGACGATTGACTTAATGTCTCTACCGTTACGAGTGGGTTGAGGCTCTCCACACGTGCCTTAGCCGCGTCCACCCTCTGTAAACCACACCGTTAAAAAGTCAGAAATTCTCCGAAGAGACTTGATGACAAAATTACCTTTTTGCCAACATCTTCATCTCGGAAAAAGAAGCCAGCACCCAGGTCCTCTGCAGAGACGTTTTCGTCATCAACGATAATTAGCTTCCCTATACCAGCCAAAACAATATTTTTGATAGTTTCGGTTGCGGTGCCTCTCAGTCGTATGACCATGATAGTTGCATTTCGCATCCTGGAACACCAATTAGCCTTGATTTACGCGTCTTTTGGAGTCGAGGCCGCAATATGCCCTCTTCTGAGCCATTCTACGCGAGTGACACACCTTTGTTGAGCTTCCAGTCCCCAGAGTCGAATCTGACGATCATACACTGCCGCTTCATCTGTAAAGCGACCATTCCAGCTCCGTTAGCATGACTGACCCTGTGCTAGTGGCGACGCCGTGGGGGTGGATACCGACTGGCAATGTTACGCACCTTCTGTGATCTGTACTGGTACACTTTTATTGCCGGGGTCGGTGGAGGACATGGCAGTGCCACAAGTGAGGGAGCCGACTATTTGGCGGATCTTGTTACAAAGAAACCGATATCGACCAAACCCGTTGTGCTTTATACTCAGATTCAGCTTATGGACGTGTTATCCACAATGATTTGGAGGAAGATAGATCTCAAACGGCAATCTGCGAGGTAAATCTAAATTCCTCCTAAATCGGACAAGTGGCATGCAAGCAGAGCGGTTCAATGTTCATATATCAAGCCACTACAGGGAATGATACATGTAACTATCAAGATAGTTCGAAAGCGAGGACGATAAATATTGCAACGACAGCCCCATAATGCCCTGTACGGAAACAAATAGCACAAAAACAACAATGAAAACTTGCACCCCTTAACTGCCGATGATAGGCATATCCCCGCTGGAAGTACCATCTTGATCGTCATCCAATCTGTAACGTAGCGGTATTTCAGCTCAGAGGAGAGGTTCTGACTATAAAACACTCACAAATAATTACGTTCGATTTCAGACAAGATGGACAAGAAGTCCCCTGAAACGCCAGACCTCGTCAAATAGACAACCAAAGGGAGAAGGTGGCAAATCATACATAAATATGCATGAGCGCGAGCCGCAGAGGCAGGTGCCGTCTCAGCTTTGCGCACTGCATCAAGCAGTGTTGAAGCAACAAACCGAACTTTGTGGACCTTTGAAGACTGACTTGACCAACAGCACCGATCAAATGTTCAACAGACACATACCAGCGAGGGCCCATTAGTAGCGATAGATTGAATGGGAATACTATACGATGATAATTTGATAATCCATGTCAAACGTGTAAGCGACAAGAATTTACCTGTGCAGAATGGTCAAGAGTTTGCTCGCGACGGCCTCTCTATCCTCGGCCACGTGCTGCTCGTTGATAGTCCCATGCAATGTGGTAATCAGCTCGTCTCGATATTGTTCGATGACGAAACGGACGAGTTGCTGTAAAGCGACATATTAGCAAAGTCCTTGCAAGCAAACATCAGAAACTCACCTGTGTTACATATAAATTAGCCTGCATGACGAGGTACGGATTCAAGGCATTTTCTCGCGACGCGTGAGGATTATCGAACATGTCCTTTACAACAGCGAAGGTAGCCTGCCTGAATCCAGCGCCGCCGTCCTCGTGTGGGATATTAAACTGTAACTGCGTTTCTTTCAGACGCAATGGCTCAGGCGCATGAATTAAAGCAGCCATGATGCGGGAGTGAAGCGATTGAATCTCCTCTAAGCGTGCAGTAGCAAAATGTCCTATTGGCGGTGAACGTTTGTCGACCCGAATGCGGACAAGGATTTCACCGAGCAGGGCAAATATCCTCGAGGTATAGTTGAGTCCAGAAATGATCGCAGTCTTGCCGGGAGGCTGTGATAAATACGTCGTATGAGTGATGCTAAAAAAGAAGGGCAAAGGAAAATAATTAGTTCCGCGATTCTGCTTAGTCTACGGCAGAAAAAGCGAATGGGCACCAATCATCGTCCAGTTCTTTTGGAAAGTGCACGGTGCAATCCTCATCACGTAGAGCAATAGGTCGACCGAGGAGTATGGACATAGATTTATCCGCTAATAGATCCACGTCATACTCAACAGTCAAACAGCTTGATCAGATGTGAAATGAAGTACGACACAGACCTCCGAATAGTAGCCAGAAAGTTCTGCGTCTTACTTCGCACTCGATAGGATCAAGGCCCTCGTAGGAAGATTCCTCATGCATACGAAGCGTCACGGCGATGTGACAGGCTTCGCCAAAGGCCTGGAGGTTCATAGTAATTTAGGATAGACATCGTGAGCAAGACAATATTATCCCTACTGCATGTTGCGTTCCGTCGTGGCCTTCACAGAAATGATAAACGCAGTCACTACAAACGGACAAAATCAGAAAGCAACATTGCATGCAATTGTTTTCAAAACCTACAAATAGCGAATCGCTACATGCGTGGATGTCGGAGGGTCATACGAAGCCACGCTGATGTAACGACTAGCTTCATAGCATGTTTGCGCCAGTTTCCGAACAACGGGACGTTCCATGGGAATGTATGATCTCGGACACTGCACGAGAGTTGAAGCGACCATGCTCATCACGAGAGCAAAGAAAAGGGGATCTCGTTCTTCCCGGCGGCAATTGAGATCTGCCATAAAGGAAGGCTTGTGGACGCAAGGTGTCAAAGGGAATCTGATCATACAAGTCAGAAATTACATGAATGCAGGCGTAGTCAAGTAGTGCTCACACGAAATCAAAGAAAAGAGTGACGATGAGTGAAAATGTTTCACGAGGTGCTATCTCTTCTAGCCGATGAGGTCGGTAGTAGAGAGAAAGAGCAGGCCAAGCTTTAGGAGATGGAACATGAAGGGCCTGATGGTGCTTGTAGGACCAATTATAAAGAGGATAAGTGCTGAAGGGCTCCACAGGCGATAAATACGATTGTAAATCGGTGTTCCTCTGATGCGATGATCCTAGTGGAATGCCATTAGCCATTGAGCCCAATACCCGTGGATCATCGTATGAAGGCGATGGAAGAGAGTTGACAGGCGAATATCGTGGATGGAAGCTGTCAGCAGCTATCGGATATCGCGAGGGTGGCAGTGGAATTGTAGCTATATTAGAGAGCGGTTGTAAGGATGGTTCCAAGAACGGTGGCGGATCTTGTCTTGTGTTGGTCGGAGACACTCTTGTCTGTATAGGACTAGAGATATTTTGATGGGAAGACACGGGCGAAGGTGATGCATCGCCATCATCTTGTTGCCCATTTGCTGCCGCTGCCGCCGCTTCCTGCAAACGGCGCAAATACCTCAAGAGAAAATACCGCGTTTATATACATGTTTGGGGTCAACAAGATTCGACCTACAGGTTTGGAGGCTGGAAATCAAAGAATAAGCTTGGGTGAAAAAATAAACTAGATTTTACACGTACACCTCTTTTCTTTGGCTGATAATCGTAAGTGCATGGTATGCCTAAAGCGAGACAATGCTTGCACGATTGCTTCGGATCGTCGGGGTTTTCCCTGGCACATCTCACCTTTCTTGCTCTGCAAGCATCGCAACCTAGGGGGGAGTGGTAAGGACGTAACAAGGCCGCGTCCAAAAAGTTCGCGTACTTTGAGATTGGCGCCTGTGAAGAAAGGAAAGTGCTATTAGCTCAGTCCCACCAGGACAACGTGAATGTAGATGACATGAAAAGTACAACTTGGACTCCAACGGGAAATTCCCGGGAAGGATGTCAAGAAGGTTGGTTGTAGGTGGAATGGAATGTCACAGTATAGTAGTGGGCAAGTCTGATACAAAACGGTCCGGATAAAACTCGGGGACTCTTACTTTCTCTTGCTGCTGTTGCTGTTTTCGGAGTGCTCTTCCTCTCCAACATTATTGACAGAGTTGCTACTGGTGCTCCTGGCCATCTCGTTCTTGGCACGGGCAGCAGGCATTAGTGAGGCGGACGACGAGAAGAATGATGGGGGTATGCGCGAGATCAGCCTTGTTTGTTTGTCTCATGCGTTGGCACTTTGAAAACAGGGCCTCAACTTGTCTTTTTTATTTCAGGATCAAACCAAATCAGGTCGCCCACAGCTGGCGCATGGTTGCCCACACTCATTTGGTCAACACAGATCACGAGCACGTCGTAGCCGGCACCTGCGAGCCGCCGTGCCCGGCACGTCCTGCCCGCCGCATAACGAGCCGGTGGCAGCCAGTAGATAACCACATGTGAGGTGCCTGATAATAATTCCATCACTAGCACGTCTTCAATGAGACTCTTTTAAATTTGAAACATCGCGACGAGAAGATTTCATTTGTATATATCACTCGATCTCAACACGTAAAACAGATGGCCTGTGATCTAATAGTAATTAGTGTATATATCCTCATGAACGAATTATATAATCGCCTCTGTAGTACTACTTACAATCTTTCTTGACAATTTCGTGAAAGCAAACATATTCTATTAATATTATTGTCTCCTCTCGTGCCGCATTAAAAACTGCATGACCCTCGCCCGCTCCTCAGTCAATAGACCCGCTTCACGATACCTGTCCACCTGATGTGAAATCAGGCGTCGCAGTTTTATGTGGTGAGTGTCGTTCCACGCGAACTTTCCGTTGATGAGCAGCCGCCAGAACTTGAATGCCAAGACAGGGCTGTTTAATTTCAGCGCCGAATTGACGCAGTAAGTGCCCGTACGCGGCGAGCATACCAATTTCGCTCTTTTCAAAGACTGGATGATCTCCAGGGCGCGTTCCAAATTGGCACCGAGTAATTCGGGGTCATCCTCCATCTCGATGCTAGCGCGTATCAGAGATTGTACCGACTTTAGAGTCAACGTTCCATCGTCAATAAGACGGGCCTGCTTAATCAACGAGCCGACAAGCTGAGTGTCCTTGTTTAACGCCGCAAAATGCATGACGGTGCCAAATGTTACGGCATCCGGCCGTACTCCCTTGTCAATCATCGTTGTGATCATCTTGGCGGCTCCCGATGGCGTATACTCAGCCATCGCGGATAACGCAACGTTGATGTCGTACAGATCAGGGATCTCTTTGCGATTAAGTAAAATTTGGAACGTTTCAAATCCAGCGGTGACGTTGCCAATCATGAAATACGCCCGAGCCAAGGAAGTCAAGGGGAAGTGGTGAGCCAAAGCAAGTGGCTCTTGAAGGCGACGATATTCTGCGATGACGGAATTGACAAAGGCGGAGACGTCCTCCGTGCGGCATTTGTACAATTCACGCATATTCTGCGTGTCTTCGATAGTTCCCTCCCTCTGCTCCTTGTCTATTACTTGCACAAGCTGCGACTGGGTCTTCCTCGTGATACTCGAAAACAAGCTGACCAGTCGTAGCATGGCGCCAGCATGACCAAAGACCAAATCACTGTCCCTCCCAACAGTATACCGCTCCCAGAGCGTCCTGGCTTGGAGGCCAAACCCACAAGCCGCCGTGAGTGCGATGAATCGACCACGATCTTGCGGTGGGATGGGTTCGCGGTGCCCCACCACATAATCTACTAGTCGACGAGCGAGATATGTATTATTAGTGTTTAATGTCAGGTGGTGTAACAGCCAGACCAATGCGTTGCCTTGAGGAGGCGGATATGTATGCCGCGAAACGATTTGGGAGGACTGTGTATGTTCAAACAGAACCTCCGCAGATTGGCCTTGCTCATATGTATGTGCAGATTTGTAGTAAAGGCGAATGAGCCCGTGAGGGATTTCGAAGTCAAGAGCGCGTGTGCCGAGCTCGAGCGCGAGGGCGCTGAATTGTTGAAGATCTATAATTTCTGGCACTTCGAGTATCGCGTAGAGCACATCCACGGTCAAGGTGATGACATCGGGAGGGACTACTCTCTTCTTGCGGAGCAAGATCTTGCATAAGTGGATAGCTAGTCTTCGCCAACCCCAGTGCAGGCACGAACGCACGAGAGTCGAGATGATGATGAAGCCGGAATCAGAGGTCGTGTGATTCGTGTCACGGATGGCTTCAGGAGGAATATTATTTCGGCTGACAAGCACTCGGAAGACCTCAAGTGCGTCCTTATCTCGTCGAGCATGTATAAGCTTCTCCAAGAGAGCGAACGACAGTTTTACGACATTTTGGGGCTGGTGAACGATAGCGGCTGCACCCTTGGCTGCAGGAAACCGTATTAGGAATTTGTCAAGGAGTGCGAGCAGCATCGGCATTGACATATCAGAGGATGGATTATCGGATAACTGCTTGATCAAGAACTTGAGTAGTCGAACAAATGACGCTGATGGAAGGGCTTCAATGGATCCGGACGATTGTAACAGAAGTAAGAAAGGGTGGAGCTGTGCGTAAGAGGTAGAACCGTTTTTTATATGGATGTCAACAATGGAGGATACGACCTTCAAGCTTTTTGCTTGGATGCCGCGCAAGTTGTCCGCCACGTCTATTGCAAGGCGATCTATGACATCTGCACGTCCGGCGCTGATTGCTTCCTCTGCAATAAGGATAATCGTATCAACTGGCAAGTTGCGGACCACCCTGATATCTCTTTTACGGAGAACTTCATAGGCGTCCACGTGTTTGTATTCTGGAGAGATAATAGCTTTCGGCGTCGCCGCTGCAGAAGGAGGTATGGCTTTAGCGGGCTTTGGGAGAAGCTTGTGTAGTCGCAACGATTTTCTTCTTCTCGGAAACGGTTTGGAATTACCGTCTGAAAGTTGGGTTGTTGAAGAAGTGTCGTGGGTTGAAGAAGCGTCGTGGGTTGAAGATGTGACGTTGTTGACTCCGACGGTGTCGCCATCTTGAACGTGCGACTGTGGATGAGATGTGTCAGAGAGGAATCTCCGGGAGACAAAGAAAGTTGGGGGCGGTGTGGGGATGATTCGTGCGAGCAGTAAATGACGACAAAGGTACATAAGTCAACTGGAGGGAGACGGGTGAGAAGGAATGGCAACGTAGGATAGACTGACTGACCGCATGCCGCCAGACCAACAGCCAGATTAGCAGGACACGGCGCGAGTGTGCAACAAAATTTCGAGTGGCACGTGCAACTATTTAAATAAGATTTGAATCCGACAACACCATCAACCACACACAATCATGGGCCAGTCCACCTCGCATTCTCATCCCCCAACACTCGCCCTCCATGTATTACGCGTCACCCCGTCCAGCCCCGCTTCAGAAACTTCCATAGAACCCTTGTTCGACTTTGTCGTTGGCTTCGAAGGTGACTCTCTCCAGCACAATCATACTATCGATGCTTCTGCATTAGAGAAAATAGTAGAGCAGCACGAGGGGAGGACTTTGAACTTGCTGGTTTGGAACAGCAAGAGCAAAGATACAAGAGGTGCTGGTGCTTTCAATCTAGCTCGTCGATCATCGTTGACTCGCTGCATCTGCCAGTGGTGCCTATAACACCGTCCCGAGCGTGGTCCTCCCCAAAATCGCCCCTACAAAATATCCAAGATGACAATTCGGGCCTCCAGCCGTCATTACTAGGTCTGAGCATGCGTATGTGCGGGCCCGAGTTATCCGGGGACAATGTATGGCATGTGATGGATGTCCTCGAGGGCAGTCCCGCTGAAAGTGCAGGCCTCGTGCCGTACGGCGATTGGATCGTCGGTTGGTCTGGAGGAGTCTTGAGTGCTGAAAATGACTTTTATGATCTTGTAGAAGCAGTATGTTACATTTGTTCGACCCCTTTGGCTTTTTCCAACTGCTGAACAACCGAACAGCACATCGATAAACCACTGAGACTGTACGTGTACAGCTACGATTTCGACACGATCAGGGAGGCTGTGGTGGTGCCAAACCACCACTGGGGCGGAGAAGGCCTTTTAGGTTGTGTTTTCGGGTTTGTTTTTTTACTTGTCCATCCACTGTATTACCACCGTCGGACTCACAATCCACTACCCCAGATTCGGACTTCTTCATCGTATACCAGCCCAGCCAGCAGATCGTCAGCCAGGCTCGATACCTCCTGAACTGAGTGAGCCTTTGGACGAGTACGAAGAGCACGAGCTATTCGTACCCGCAGACGTCGGCCATCGCGAACTAAAAACACCCCAAACAGCCCAGCAAGAATACTTCATTTCGCACAAACGCCATCCGTCATCCGAAACCGAAACCGAAAACCACATCCACGAACGAGAAACCGGAGTCCACACGCCAACTCCTCACAGCCACGCAAGACCTTCGTTTCTAAGCGGCCAGCCTCGTTCAATGTTAAGTCCAACGCCAACGCGTGCCGCAAGCGCCTCTTTCATGAATGGTGATTCGACATCCCATTCATGATATATCTTTCTTGCACGCTTAAATAGGTCTACCAACATAAAGGTACTAAATCTTCCTGGTTAGCTGGTGCACGTATGCCAAATCGTACTACCTCCGTGTCCCGTGTTCCTGAAGTCAACGGGGACGTATCAGAAGAAGGAAGTGAGGATGATGGTTACGATGGAGAGGAGAGCGTCACTACAGATACAAGCGAGACGAATTCGCTAGAGAGTCTTACAAGTGTGGATTGATCACCCGAGCGGTGATAATCTTGGACCAGTTGTTCTTCGGGGGGAAATGGATGTCATTAGGTTTCGACTTGAATGCGAGATGAAAAAGTACATTGTTTTACAGTATTGTAATGGTCCAAAATAGGCTATCGAATGTCCCTCATACCTAGCTGGCTGAAATCTCCTCTGCTGCCGCGTCTCCTGTACGAGGCTTGAACTCCAGGTTCTGTGCGATTACTGGCCACACTGTTTGAGAAGTCAGAACGATTCGGAAATGTAATATGAAAGCAAGCGGTGAGTGTTACAAACCTTCCTCGAACCCTGGATGCCGTCCTACACGAATTTGTTGCCATACACTGGCCATCGCATCTGATGAACGAATATCCGCCCAGTGTTGTAGGAAAAAATCCACTTGGATCTGCTCAAGTGCGTATTGATGAGAAAACAGCCAAAAAAAATTCATATAATTTATTACCTTCCGAACATCTGCAAAAGCTGCAGAAAATGGAGAAAACACTTCGTAAGCAATGTTTTGAACAGTTAGCGACTTTTCAATGTGCTGAAATTGAGGCTGGTCAGTAATAGAGTATATTTAATTTGGGAAATTGACCTTACCTGGAATGCCCGTTCCTTGAGGTCATGCAAATCGAGCTCTGCACCACGTATGAGCCGCAATTCCTCGATGTGAGACAGCGGACATGACTTACTATCTGCCAGTCGGTAAACCGCTTTAGCAGAGCATGGTGTTGGTCGCCGAGGATTATTGCTTTGCCATTCTGTTATCCAACTGCGCCGACTAATCGGGCCGCATTTCGTCGAGATATCACCTTGCTGTGCGGTCCTTGTGGCCCCGCTATTGTTTAAGCTCTCCGAGAGCAACTGGCTAGGTAAAGGCACAGATGCCGAAGGCGTTGTAATCTGTGACGATGAATAAAAAGAGGACGAGAGAGGAGCAAAAACTATGATGTCGGTGTAAATCTGTGCATGTACAAATGTCAGTTGGTCCGTTTAAAATATGAAGTGAGAGACCCACGTAATACAGAACAGCGCGGTAGGTAGTGTACGCGACGTCCTTGACAACCACATGCAACTTGCTCGGGCCATGCTGAGGGTCAGATCTAGACACGTGCTGCCATCCCGGTTCTTGTTTCTCCAGAGCAGCCGTTCCACCAGGAGATGATGGATGGGTCAATTTAGGTCTGACATTGCGGCCCTCGGTCTCGTTGTCGGACCCGACAGTGGCTGAATCCTCCGAGGTATCCTTGGCAGGCGATGGAAGTGACACTACACTGTCTCGCCGATCGAGAGTTCCTGAAGACATGTCATTCTGGCTATCTGAAACGGGTTCGAATCCGGTGTCGTCCGCGCCATCGTTGAACAACATCTCATCGTCCTCGTCATCTGAGTCCTCAAAATGACGGGTCCATTTGGAAGAAGAGAATGAGAGAGCTTCTGAAGCTGCATCATCAACATCAGATTGAATGTCGCCTGCCCCACTAACGGTAGTATCGGAGGTTTCTGCAAAGCCTGAGCCGAACACTATAAGACCACGCACGTAAGAAGGCTGTTGTAACAGGTTATGAAGATGAGATCACTTACTGGCTTTGAAGTAATCTGCCCGTTCGATTAGTTTTCGGTTCGCCCATATTTTCCTGGGATTTTTGACACCCCGTCCTCGTCTCGGGAAGACAAATTCCACATCAGAATACAATGGATCGTCAAGAAGTGAGCCTAAGGTTTCGAGAAGATCCTTTGGCACAGCTTGGCGAGGGATTGTACTGGGAGGGGTTGGAGTGACAGGGGAGGATGTAATATTACAGATTACGACGAATGCATCTGTGTCTTTGACCTGATTGGAATGAAAATAAACATTGTCTCTTCTCGCAAACTGAGCCCTATAATAAATGTCAGGTGGAGTTATTGTGTGGCTTGACGAAAACAAAATTACCAGCCCCAGTTTGCAGTCTGTAGAAGAATCCATTAAAAATTATTATTTTGAGGCAGATCGGACACTAACCTTCCAAGAGAATGAATGATTGTTAGCTTCCTTGGCATTGAACAACACCATCCTGGTCGTACTAGTTTGTACAAAGTGTAAGAATGACGAAATCAGGCAGAAGCTGCGGTTCATTACCTGCGAAGTTCGAAACTGAATTTGAAGACGCCTTCACGAATCCATCTGGATATAGCTCAGCTAGCGGCACAACGACAACAATCGCGAATAATACATACTTCCCGTCAAGAGCACTATCCTTCTCTTCTGTGGTGGGCTAAATTATTATACAGATTAGTGCAATTCTATGATGCACAATAAAGCATTTGTTGACCTCGCAGCTCAGATACAGACTGACGAACCCTCCTTCAGTGCCAGAATTCGCATAAAAAAGAATCTGGTCACGTATCAGTTACTAGAGACAATGGTCCTGCGCGTTGAACATTCACCTGCCAACGACCACCGCTGAATCTGACTGATTTCGTTACTTTTGACTTCGACTCTCCTTTCCTATATTTCTTGGACTCAGCTGTCATCATTTGAAGCTTCTGCTAAACTCACGTCGATTCGAACAGTGTTTTGAGATCTTGTAGAGTCCACTCGAAGGTAATTGAGGTACTTTCTTGATACTCGCTCATCGTTGCAGGTCACAGAGCTGCAACACGCTTTGAAAGTGGTGACTTCATTATAGCGTGACTGTCACGTCGGCTTGGGTTTCAAGCTTACCGCCATCACAAATAATCGATATCGAATCCAATTCTCAAAATGAGGTTCTTAAAGTTGCTCTGGCTAGTCCACAGACTTTAGAACTTCAACAGAATGGTTCAGACCGTCTTCTGGACCTCCATTTTCTTTTTCGGATTTATCGTTTTCTGGTGAGTGGAATCTACTTTAAGCTTACTATCTAGTAATGATGTCGGCCTTCTATAATCGCGCTTCAATAGGAGTCCTATTTTCACCGCACTTTATGCATATTATTTTTTCCAGTACCTCGGATATGAGACATCTTCAAGTCTGCTCTTCCATCATTAGGTTGCGTTCAAGAAGCAATGCATCACTGGGGATCTTGCGATAGTACTCCAGAAGGACAAAACAGTGAACACAACAAGACCTTATGGGCCTCCATGATCATCACAGTGGCTGGTGATGATCGTGAGATGACAAACAACTTTCTTAATTAATCTGATCATGTTGGCTGCGCAGCGGAACAAACGCTTGTGAGCTCAGAGCTGTGAGTTTCCGAGCCTTTTTATGGGTCTTTGGATAAAATGACGAGCAGCCATAGCACCGGAGGGACCCCAGACCCCTTGCAACACCGTCCGGCAGTATTTGGTGGAATTTATTCGTCAAGTGAAACACCTCTTCTCGTTTGAAGCGAAGAAATACATTTCTTCAATGCTTTGACATCCCGGTAAAGCACTGGATTCCGTATGATTCTTGGATTTTGCGACGCTGATCGCCTTCGAGTAAGGGCATGCGTCGAATGGCGCTGCAAGCCGTTCATCAATGGTTCTGCATTTTACTATGTGTGCGCCACGGACCTGTCGCTTTTGCGGTCCGACTCTTGATCTGTTCCACAGGTATTCATGTTGTCGTATCCCGCCACTTATACCAGTTCCTTGTCTTTCTGGTGTCTTTGACGGTCATTGCTGCCTCCTCGTACCTTCGATGGGATGATGTGTCTCCCTCGGTCTGATTCTTTGTTCAGTTCCATGCATGCGCCGCCCATGCAACAGTATGTTAGGATGCCACTATACTGGAAATTATGCAGAAGGTGATATACCTAGCTCGGACTTAAATGTTGACGCCGGTGATACAAATCAAACGCCACTTTCATCGATGGTGCAGCCGATGGCAGAGCAATGGCTGAAGATGAAAAGGTGGGCCGACATTGACTAGGACCCAATACCGTCCGGGCGGGACGAACCCTGGCGCCTTCAGTCATTGTCTGACGGATAGCTCGAATCACTCGGGAACATTCCCGGGCCCCGTCCTGTGTCATCTATAGGGTCCTGGAACCACCTTTTTGATGTAGTTTCGTCCTGCGTGTTCCCCTTGAATAGAAACTCGATCGCGAGGGTGTAAGCTCTTCTCGCCCACCAGGCTTCAGGAACGGTAAATTCTATGGATCACGGTGTAGGTTGGTGGGATGTCAGTCAGTGAATGTGTATCTCATTCATGAAGGCCAAAGCGTGGACACGTAAGGCGGTTCTGGTTTCAGTTCGAGCCAAACAACATTCCGTCAGAGCACAGGTAAAGACACAAAAGATAGACCCCGTTTCTACACCAATCCCCGGAGGATGAGAACGAGAACCCACCCAATGCGAAGAAGTTCTGCTTCAACGACAGATGACCAAGAGAACATTTCACCCGTTGCAAATACATAAAAGGACCACGAGTGTGTTGCAATCGGCGGGACATCAGTGACGGATCCGTATTTTCATAATGATTTCACAGGGTGTCCAACGATAGATGCATGATACACGTTGCGCGGTATATTTACAACTGATACGGAGATCACCTCGAGTTGTCGTCCATGAAAGTCAATCGACCTGAATGCATAGGAGTTATCGGTAGAAAAATGATATTCGAACTCTGAAAGGTGCGTAAAGTTGGATTCTAGACAGCGTCTGTGCCGATGCAGTGTGTTTCCATGTTGTATGCCCAGTATCTCCGTTGGAATGTATGGTTGCAGCACAGTTAGGTCGATCGAGTCATCGATTGTGACCCGCAGTGCGTACGCAAACATGTCACCGATCTACGAGCGCTGATATTTCTCTATTGAATCATCGGTAGCGACGACTGTGACTCAGGACCGCAGCGACGCCAAGGCTTTACAATGCCACCGGACAATGATGCTTGACAACGCGAGCCCAACGATGAGCTGAACTTAGGTCAGGAGAGCATAGCTGAGATATGATCCGTCGGGTAGCCGACGGCTTATTTAAGGAGAAGGCCACAAGGCGACGTATGCAGAATTCACAGGCCTCGCCGATGAGAGTTGTTGACGCGTCATCCGAGATGTCCGGAAGGTGCAGTGATACTGGTACTACTGCGATAAAAGGAGTAACTGCATTTGAACATCGAGGTGCAAAATCGAAGACCCGATTCCGAGTTGCCGGAAAGTCTCCTCGTGATTAGTCATACATAGTCATTCAATTTCACCCATGTAGTAGTATTTACGCGGTCCCTGTGAATGCCTCCTTGGCCTCTCCCCACTTCTTCAACCATACCCTTCCGGTCGTGCCCGTATCGACGAAATGTCCTCTGGAATTCTGAATGAGACAACAGAAGTTACTGACGAGAAGAGAGGCTTCTTTTCTCGTCATAGGCACCAGAAGCCAATCAACGAAGATGAGAAGCACACTACCGACGATGAGGTCACCAAGATCAATACCGAGTCTGCGTCAACAGGTGTCACCCCCGTCGGCTTTACCGAATTATTTCGGTGCGTTCTATCAACCGTTGTGTGTGATGTATTTGCTAACGTTTATCTAGCTTCGCTACGCGGTATGAACTGATACTAAATTTCTTTGGTTTGATCGCCGCTGCTGGAGCAGGCGCTGCTCAGGTATGCTGCACCATTGTACTCAAAGACCCGACATTTGACGTCTTGTGCCAATAGCCGCTTATGAGTCTGCTTTTTGGAAACCTCACACAAGACTTTGTCACCTTCGGGATGACACTCGCAGAGTCCAAGGCTGGCAATGCAACAGCTACAGCGCAATTACCAGCCGCAGCGGCAGAATTCCGTCACATCACCTCCAAGGATGCAGCGTCTTTAGTCTATATCGGTGAGCAGGTTCGCATTGTAGAGTGTTGAATATTTTCTCAACAATCTTCAGGCGTTGCTATGTTTTGCTGCACCTTTATCTACATGACAATCTGGGTCTACACCGGTGAGGTCAGTTCGAAACGATTACGAGAGCGCTATCTGCAGTCCATTCTGCGTCAAGACATTGCCTTCTTCGATGGCGTAGGGGCAGGCGAGGTAGCTACTCGTATTCAGACCGACACGCGTGAGCTTCTCCACGACATATATATATATCGTGAACAAATTTCTCATTAATCTCTGTAGATCTGGTCCAACAAGGCATCTCAGAGAAAGTTGCGATGTGCTGTAATTTTTTAGCAGCTTTTTTTACAGGTTTTATTCTAGCGTACGTCCGATCCTGGCGTCTTGCGTTGGCGATGTCATCGATTCTGCCTTGCATCGCGATCACGGGCTCTTTCATGAACAAATTCGTGTCCAAGTACATGCAAATGTCGCGCCAATTTATATCAGACAGCGGAAGCCTTGCAGAAGAAGTTATTTCGACAGTCCGCACTGCCCAGGCTTTTGGTACCCAGAAAGCACTTGCCGACATCTACGACACGCATATCAACAAATCCTGCCAGGTCGATAGACGAGCCGCTGTGTGGCACGGTGCCGGTTTAGCGGCTTTTTTCTTTGTGATATATTCGGCCTACGCTCTCGCTTTCTCTTTCGGGACCACTCTTATTAATGAAGGCCATGGTTAGTACATTCATATCCGATTTCTGACTGATGTGCTCACGTTTTTATCGACAGCAAACGCTGGCGCCGTTATAAACGTATTTTTGGCCATCCTTATCGGTTCTTTCTCTTTGGCTCTGCTCGCACCTGAAATGCAAGCTGTCACCCATGGCCGCGGAGCAGCTGCAAAACTTTACCAGGCCATTGACCGCATTCCAGACATCGACTCCTCGGACCCTGGTGGGCTCAAACCCAAGAAAGTCGAGGGTCACATCACATTTGAGAATGTCAAATTCAATTATCCATCCCGACCAGATGTGGCCGTTGTGAAGGATCTCTCAATATCTTTCCCCGCCGGAAAGACTGCAGCGCTCGTTGGGGCTTCCGGATCTGGGAAGTCGACTGTGGTTGCTCTTGTCGAGAGATTCTATGATCCACTGTCTGGCGTTGTCAGGCTTGATGGCATCGATATCAAGGAACTCAATATAAAATGGCTGCGTTCTCAGATTGGCTTGGTTTCGCAAGAGCCTACCCTGTTCGCGACGACCATTAAAGGAAACGTCGCACACGGACTTATAGGCACAGAATACGAGCATGCGGCGGAGGAGGAGAAGTTTGCCCTCATCAAAGAGGCCTGCGTAAAGGCTAATGCGGACGGGTTCATCACCAACATGCCTTTAGGATATGATACTCTTGTCGGTGAACGTGGATTTTTAATGTCCGGTGGTCAGAAGCAGCGTATTGCTATTGCTCGCGCTATTGTGTCGGATCCTAGGATTCTGCTCTTGGATGAAGCTACGTCTGCTCTTGATACCCAGTCCGAAGGTATTGTACAAGATGCTTTGGATAAGGCTGCTGCCGGTACGATGATCTTATCTCTTTCCGCCTTCTTCTGGTTCTCATCCTCTATCTTCATCAGGCCGTACGACGATCACTATCGCTCATCGTCTTTCTACAATCAAGGACGCCAACCGCATCTTCGTTATGGGTGATGGCCTCGTGATTGAGCAAGGCACCCACAGTGAACTCCTTCGGGATGAAAACGGGCCCTATTCGCGTCTCGTCACTGCCCAGAAGCTCCGTGAAAAGCGTGAAGTCGAGCTCAAAGACTCGGACAGCGACACTGCTGCTAGTGGTGAAGCCGAGGACATGGAGAAGAAAGCTCGAAATGAGATTCCTTTGGGGCGTCAAAACTCTAGCCACTCGCTTGCTAGTGAGATCATCGCACAAAAGCAAACAGTGCAAGGTGGCAAGAAAGAAAATGATGATTACAGTTTGCCTTACCTATTTATGCGCATGGGCAAGATCAATCGTGATGGGTGGAAAAATTATCAGATTGGTATTATTGCCGCTTGCCGTATGTACACCTTCATTTGTTCTTGGTATATTCTAACCTGTTTAAAAAAGTGAGTGGCTTGGTCTATCCCGCTTTTGGTATTGTTTATGCCAAAGGTATCAATGCGTTCTCCGATCTGGATCCTCACCAACGCCGGCACGACGGCGATCGCGCGGCTCTTTACTTCTTCATGATCGCTATAGCGTCCACATTTACGATTGGCGTCCAAAACTACATGTTCGCATCCGCCGCTGCAACATTGACAGCCAAATTGCGGTCTCTCAGCTTCAGAGCCATTCTAAGGCAGGACAGTAAGTTTCCGCCAAGTGTTTGTTGATTTGTCGTCACGATGTCTAAATCACGGTGTCATTTCTAGTTGAATTCTTCGATAAGGACGAGAATAGCACCGGCGGTCTTACTGGAAGCTTGAGTGACAATGCCCAAAAAGTCAACGGATTGGCTGGCGTTACTTTGGGAGCGTCAGTATTCTGTATTAAATCTTCTTTGTAACCTCGAAACTGATTTCTAACGTTTTATCAGCATCGTACAGTCCTGTGCTACCATCGTAGCAGGCTTAATTCTTGGTTTCGTTTTTGTTTGGAAACTCGGGTTGGTTGGTATGGGTGCGTGAAGTTTACAAGTGCTGTGGACAATATCTAAACAATGTCGGCCAGCTTGTATGCCTGTCGTCGTCTCTACCGGTTATATTCGTCTAGTAAGTTGTCTTACCACAACGAATAACTCTGCGGCCTAATTTGTCGTCACTAGCGAGTGGTTGTGATGAAGGACCAAACCAACAAAAAAGCTCACGAACAGTCTGCCCAAGTTGCTTGTGAAGCTGCAGGCGCGATCCGAACGGTAGCCTCTCTAACACGCGAGGATGACTGTTGTAGAATTTACAGCGAGAGTCTCGAGGAGCCACTTCGGCGGTCGAATAGATCCGCCATTTGGAGCAATATGTTATTCGCAATCTCCCAAGCTGTTTCGTAGGTTCTTCTTCGGTTTGTCTACATAGTTTGTATGATACTGAACCGCACTCAAGGATGTTCGTGATTGCCCTCACTTTCTGGTACGGCGCTCGTCTCGTTTCAACCTTGGAGTTTAGTAACTTCCAATTTTTTGTTGGGCTCATGGTATTTCCTTCATTTCTGTGACTGCATTCTTTTTTAACGATATCTCCTCTCAGAGCACCGTATTCGGTTCTATCCAAGCCGGCAATGTATTCGCATTCGTTCCTGACGTTTCATCCGCGAAGGGTGCAGGTTCCGATATCATTAAACTCATAGACTCAAGACCTGAGATCGATGCTGAATCGACCGAAGGCAAGGTCGTCCCCATGGAAAATGTTCGGGGTCAGATCCGCTTGGCGAACATCCATTTCCGTTATCCAACAAGACCTGGTGTCCGCGTCTTGCGTGACCTGTCGCTCAAAGTTGAACCAGGGACATACATCGCGTTGGTCGGCGCCAGTGGTTCGGGTAAAAGTACTGTGTACGTACTAGTCTCCATGCTCAGCGTTTCTGAGCGTTCTGATGAACCTGTGGCATTTAGCATCCAGCTGATAGAACGATTTTATGATCCGTTGGCGGGACAAGTCTACGTACGTGGTGTTACATTGTATATCAGCGCGGCTTTCTGATCGAATTGTTCATCAGCTTGATGACGAGCTCATCTCAGACCTAAATATCCAAGAGTACCGCAAGCATATCGCCTTAGTATCTCAAGAGCCGGTATGTTTTCTTACCTTCTTCGTGATTATGTCGTTGACCGACATCTCTCTAGACGCTGTATGCCGGAACGATTCGGTTCAATATCCTTCTTGGAGCCATCAAGCCCGAGTCCGAAGTCACACAAGAGGAGATCGAACAAGCATGCCGCAATGCCAACATTCTTGATTTTATCAAATCATTACCCGAGTTCGTATTTTTACCGTGTTTGTCGTGCGCTGACTGACGTCAAAATTCCAGCGGTTTTGACACTGAAGTTGGGGGCAAAGGTTCTCAGTTGTCGGGCGGTCAGAAACGTATGTTCAACCCGCTGTGATGATGTAAAATCATGCTGATAGTGCCATCTTTTTAGAACGTATTGCCATTGCCCGTGCCCTGCTCCGCAATCCGAAGGTGCTTTTATTGGATGAGGTTCGCGTCATGATATTTTCTGCTTGGCTTGTTTATTCACGGCCACACTACTAGGCCACTTCCGCTCTAGATTCGAACTCAGAGAAAGTGGTGCAAGATGCACTGGATCAGGCGGCTAAGGGTCGGACGACTATTGCCATTGCCCATCGATTATCGACTATCCAGAACGCGGACTGCATGTGAGTTGGGCTCACCAGCACGCCTTCGCGCCACGACTAAATAACCCGATTTGTCCAGATACTTCATTAAAGACGGTACAGTCTGCGAGTTTGGTACCCATGACCAGCTACTACAGAAGAAGGGCGACTATTTCGAATACGTGCAGCTGCAGGCTCTCAGCAAGAGATGATAGGGAACCTTTGGAAAGGGATATTTTTATACGACACGCTTTTTGCCCAGCCACCTCTCATACCACCTCATTTGACATAGCGATTCCTTTAATAGTTACGTAGTATAATGTCGTAGAGCGTGCAGGCAACACGAGGATTGCTTTAGAGATAGCCAGCCCGTAGCCTTGCGATTGTCGAGTCCGATTTCTGGATCACCATGAGGCCTGAGCACGTAAGCGCAATTGAACTTGAAACTCCGCTATAAATGACATAGGCAACCATCCTCCCTCACCCTTTCATCCCTCTCAAAATGTCTGTCTCGTTGAGTCCCAGCAGTGCTCTCGGGTTCAACAGTACGTTCCGCGATGTAGCGGAGTGGCTTTTCGTGATTTGAACCATCTAATTTTCTACCAGGACCACTCACTATGCTCGTCAAACGTTCGCTGAATGTTACGAACAATAATTCTCAACCTGTCGCATTTAAAGTCAAGACGACTGCCCCAAAGGTGCGTAATGAATCTTGTAGACAATAATGAGGCTCTGACCGTCATACAGCTATATTGTGTACGACCAAACTCAGGGAGAATAGAACCGGGGGAAAGTGTTGATGTCGCCGGTATGCAGTCGCGTGCTTGTTTCTACTGTCATTGACTGTCCTCCAGTGATGTTGCAACCCATGAAAGAGGAACCTCCGATTGCGGCCAAATGCAAAGACAAGTTTTTGATCCAAAGCACACTTATTACTTCAGAGAAGGAGATTCTACCGCTGCATGACATTGTGAGAATTTTTTCGTGAATGGCCAGGACTTTACGATTGACTATTTACAGTGGAATGTCACCGATGGAAGTGATGAAGCAAAGGTTCATCAACAGAAGCTGCGAGTTGTGTATTTGCCGCCCGAGGGTCAGGTATTAGAGGAGGAAGACGAGCCTCCTACGGTAAACCAAACCTCTTTCTTAAGCGGCGGTGATCCTGTAAGTGCATCGCACGGCTATTGAGTGTATCTTTTAATCCATTTAATTTCTAGCAGCAATACGACACTGTTCGTCAACATCCTGAAACCAACGGGCATGTTGAGGGTATCCCAGAGTTCAATGAGCCTGAACCCCAGACCCGCGATCTGTTAACCCATGAGGAAGCAGAACCTTCACACGAGTTTATAGCGGCACCCGAGGAGGCCCAGGAGGAGGCACCACCCGCCCCCGCTGAGAGCAACGGCAACTTTGTCGTCACCCCTCCATCCCCACCGCCTTCTGCCCCTGCCCCTCTTCCTATCACACCTGCCCCTATTGTCGTTGTTGCACCCACCCCAGCTGCTGAACCTCAAGTCAATGCCGAATTGGAGGCTAAATATAACGAGGCACAGGCTGAAATTCAACGCTTGCGCGCACTGTTGGCAGCTGCGCCTGATCCGAGCTCTGCACCCACAGAACCCACAGGTTTGAGGCGGAGAAACCACGCACTATCGGACGACGGTAGCACTATTGCTGGTACCGAGATTGGTACCATGCTGGAAGATGCACAAGTTCAACCCGAGGGTGTACCTTTGCAGGTGGTGCTTATTATAGCGCTCGGAGTGTTCATTACAACATATCTATTCTTCTGATCGGAACGGTCTGTCAGGTCAATGCTTTTCTTTTTTTATTGGACTGTTTGTTATACATAGTATCGTCGTGGCTTGCTTACACGCTTACTTTACTGACCTCTCCGGGCCAGCTGAAATGTCATCATATAGTGCATAGGTCGATATAATTTCCTCCCACCCCCCCTTGCTTTTGCGGTGTCTGCACAGTGGTGTTTGGTTATTGCGTGGTGCATTTTCCATAATATTCCATGTCTCAAAATTAGCATTTGGTCTTGCGTACATATATGTTCACCACGGTTTTGTTATCTCCTGCTACATTGGTCCTCTTTCCTTTCGTACACTATGTATCGCAGGTCCGACAGATGTGCTTGTTTTTAAAAAATCCCCGTTTATCGCCCGCCATAACCCGCCGCATCTAACATGTTTCATTGCGACGTCTGATTGGCGTTGAAATCGCGTGTACCTACAATGCATGATGTCGATTCAGAAAGCATCGGGCTTTCGTACATTAAGTACTTAGCGCTGAACAGCTTCCGTACAAATTACCGGTGTTGAGGGGAAACACATCTTAAATATGTCGGCCTCGCCTCAAACTCCCAAACGCTTGCAGGAGCAGGCAGTTACAAACTGCGTGTACGATCAACTGGTACTATTAACAGAAAGAGCGGTACAATAAGCCTAAGATCATCTAAGGAAGCCATCGAGAACAGCAAACATACCGTAACGAAAGTGGAGGACTTCACTAGCATAATAGAGGTGAATCTCCCGTCTACTGGGCCGAATTCATCCGAGTCGGACACCATATGGGCATATTAGAAAACCATGTTTACCAGACAGCCTTAGTGGACAGCTTTTAAAACTATGACCGCGTCATTTGGGAGCGGAGACCAATCACAACGACGAAATACTCCGCCATTCACGGTATGCGCAGTCGGTGCAACGATGCCGAGGCAAGAAGGCACCGGATTGTCACCTCGAGTCGTGGATCTCATGGAACTCACGAAGGCCGTGTACGACGTCGTGAAATGGTCGACTCTCTAAACCAGGCACGGAGATTCAACCGTTGTATACTCTGCCTTAGGGAGACTACTCAGGACACAAGATGAAGGACGTTTATCCGCAGACTTGACGAATCATATGCGTTATTTCATCATATTTGTTGCTTTTTTTAGCGCGCATCTTACGGGCGCCTAACTTCATGTTTTCAAACTCAGCGAATTTACATAAGTTGGATGACGCCGCACCGACCCAACTGAAACTCGTGGCCAAGTAAACTATAGCAATGGATACATACAGCTTCCCAAGGGCGCAGTCCAAAAGACCGTTTATCATCACTGCACTTGCCTTTGTTGTCGGCTTATTCGTCTTCTGGAATTTATTTTTCGGAAGTCACCGACCATCTATGGTCCAAAAGGTCGACGTCACCTTGTATCATAACCTTCTAGGCTCAATATGCTGATAGATAATACCTACAGGCAGTGGTCGTTTTGAAAGGCGATTCTCCGGTAACGGGGGCTGTTACATTTGAACAAACCACGAAGACTGGGCCGGTAAAGGTGACGGGAGAGCTGAAAAACTTGGATCCTCTCTCCGAACGTGGCTTCCATATACAGTGGGTACAATGTCTTGTACGGTAAGATACTTATCTCATATTTTCCACTGTCAAGCACACTTGGCGATGCGACCAACGGATGCCTGTCATCAGGGTCTCATTACAACCCTTTCAATAAGAACCACGGCGCCCCGGGTGACACTGATAGGCACGTGGGTGATCTAGGGAATATTGCAAGTGATAAATATGGCGTGGCAAATATCAACTTTTCGGATGAGTTGATCAGTCTTAACGGTGCTCAGAGCATCATTGGGTGACTTTTATTGCTGTTATGCTGCATACGTTAACACTGGTCACTGAAACTGTTTCAGTCGTACAGTTGTGGTTCACGCGGTAAGTATCCAGAATGTCCATCTTTATTCTAGTTGTTGACATGTTGAATGCAGGGCACAGATGACCTCGGCAAAGGCGGAAACGATGAATCCTTGAAGACAGGTAACGCTGGGGGCCGCGCGGCGTGCGGAGTAATTGGTCAGTCTCAATTCAATTACAAATCGGCCGACGCAATATTATCTATTTGACAAACGTATTTCAGGGTTGGCGTGAATCGAGTCTCAGTTCGCATATGTAATCTAATCATACGAGACGTACTGGCATCTATTGTACCAATTCCAACATGTACTCACGACAAAATTCATTGCATGCTACCGATATTCACCCGCCCATAGACACTACGAACAAAGGCGGTCGATCGGTATTTCTGCGCAGTTAATAAATAAGTTTCTCAAGAGACATAGCACAGTGTCGAATGGTCATAAGTGGTATGCTACAGATCAATGTGTGGTTATCAAATCCTACGATTGTGAACAAATATTGTATAGTGATCAGTCGTAGATTGGGTGAATTCTCAGTGAACCTTGGCATATATCCAGGAAGTCAACCATGACCTTTTCCCGTTCGCATGATCGGCCTCAACCTGTTCTTCCCGCAGCCGTTCCTCAGCAGCCTCCTGTTCCTCTGCGATGACCTCGTGCAGCACAGCTTCCTGGGTGGTTACGAGTCTCGTCTGGACAACATCGGCACGATCAAAAGATTGCGGTAAGTTTGCTTGAGAGAGATTCACTGGTGCCAAGGTCGATTGTGCCAGTGCCGCCTGCGCATGCGCATCAGGTCGGATCTGTGTGATGGTGGAAGCGGACCGGGCTCGCTGTTGTGAAGGACTAGCGGACGGGTATGGAAGTGCAAACCGCGAATCCTGTTCGCCTGAAATAGACGATGAGCGAAGATTGAGCGGCGGCGGCCGTTGTATGTCCAATGTGCTTTTACGCCTGCTCTGTGGCCGAACGCTTACGATGCTCTCTCTGTCCTTGTTACTCGAGTTCCGACGGTCGAAAAGTGACGGCCGACGTTCGCGCGGTGTCTGTTCAACATCATCTTCGTTCTCGAGATTCGCGACGCGGGAAGCGATTCCAGAAGGCAATTCGATATCTTCCCGACCAGTGTACTGTCGTCCAGGCGATGAAACCAGTATCGAACGCCGATCGTCTAGGGTACCCGAAATGCTCGGCGTAATCACAGCGGGAAGAGGCGAGCCAGGTAATGGAAGTGGTGATGCAGGCAGTGGTAGATGCCCATGCCACTCTCCCAATCGACCAGCGTCAGGTTCGCTGGTCAGTGACACACGAAGATCGACTGTCTCATCAAGATCGAGGATTCCGAAAGGATCACGTGGTAGCCAGAGCATATCACTGATCGCTCGCGTGTAGTAGGGATTGTCGTAAGGAACTTCTACATGTGAGTTGTCGTCCCATGCAAATGTGGGAGGATGATTGCTGACTGGTCCGCAAGGCAGTGAGTTGACGGCGAGAGGATTCTGGTCTTCACCAATCGGAGACGCTTGCGTCGGTTTTGAAAATGCAGTTTCTACATCTGGAGGTGGCGACAATGCTTCACCGCCATTCGCAGCATCTTCTAGCGAACCCAGACGTCCGAAAGATGAGCTTTGTGGCCCATGTGGACCAAAGGGAATAGGTCTTCGACGGTGTGCATGCCGCGCCCTGTGTGGGATAGTCGAATAGGAAAAATTGATCCATGCTGGCAGCCGCAATGTCCGGAATTTCTGAGTCAGTCGGTCCAATGTTTTGTCACGAGGATCGATGTGCATAGCTTCTCCGTTTGTTAAGTCGACCTCCGATCCAAGGTTTGCAGCATTGCCGTTTCGGTAAGCTACCATACTACAAACGATGTTGGCTTCTGCGATATCGTCGTCTTCGTACTGCGCGCGACAGAGACGAGTCATAGTGAGTTTGACCACAGCCGTGAAAAGAATCAAAAATGCGGCCAGGGCGATATTGGCTGTTTTCTTGAGCACCACCATGTAAGCCAAGAAAACAGCCTGAATGTATATAAACTTCAGCAACCGAGTAGACATGGCCAGCGCAATATTGAACTAACCTGAGATAGCATTAAACCTGCCGAGTTGTGAATACATTGATCCATATAAATCAGCAGACGAGCTCACCATCCAGAGAGTACCGGACGAGTCTGATTAGGATCAAGCGCCCATTCCCTTCATAGTTTTTGGCATATACGTGTAGCAACTTTGAGGCACGATCAGTGACCAGTCAAGGGAGAATAACAACCCATAATTACCTGGTTTCTGACGACGGTACTATCTATAGCGAAATAAACGAGCCCAAAGGGTGTGACAAGTGGATTGAGAACCGAAAAGAGAAACAATATGTGAACAATTAGTAGATGATTTGGTAGCCAGTCTGCATGGTTCCTTTCAACGACACAATAACGAATGGAGTGCTCTCTTGGACTCACAGTAGAAGTTAAACGTGCGAGGACGAATGCCGACGGCGCGTTTCCGTGGTGTGACTTGGCGTTTTGTAGACGGATACACAATGAGGGGAAGCTATTACACGAGGTCAGTGACAAGATGGCTAAAGGTAGCCCATTGACTACGCACGCCGACTACATGCGTAATGTCATATTAGTGAGACGCTCGGGTTGTCATAGAGTATGACTTACTCAATGCAATTTCAAGGCCACCATGCAAAGCAGTCGTGAATATCACTAAAGAGCATTTAGTATTCTCATTGAATGAATATCCCGGAGGGAGAACTCACGCCATCCGACGTAGAAGGGACCTGCTGTAGGAAAGCTAGTAGCTACAACGTTCAAAAGACCATTACCTGAGATCGTGCTCTTGATACTGGTTAATAGTGTCTGCACAGCGGCCGTGCCCACACAGAAAAATACTAGCACGTTCACGATCAAAAATTTATAATAACGAGTTGCTATGCGATCGTGTAGTGCTGAGAGAGTTGATATTGTCTGTGCCTTCTTGGCAATGAGGAGCAGGATAAGGGGAATGAGGAGAGCGAGTAGCGACACGAGGAGAGTTGGCACGAATGATTGGATGATTTCTTCTTGCCACGGATGACGATCCAGATAAGATTTCTGCACAAGAAGTTTTAGACTTCGAAGATACGCTTCGAAAGATGATTATCAGAACCCACCAAACCTGGCCAGAATTGACTGATATTCTGAATCGAAACGAAACCAACCAGGAGCGTTACAGGGAATAGCCAAAATACGGTGAACGCCCTAATGAACACAGCTTGATCAGACTTAGAGCATAATACATGGATCTAGGAGTACTCACCACACTCCGATATCGACTACCCAGTCTTTCACAAACTATTCAAATGCGTTTAATCACACTTTAATAAAACCAGCGATATAGGTGCACACCTCAGCCTTAAATATTGACTTCATGACCCGTATCCAATCCAGATCATCATATCTCGGTGCCATCGTAACTGAACACGCCATTGGATTATTAGGATGCACCGCAAGGTACTTACACGCCCTCCTTGCGTCGCCGGGATCTGCAAACGTGACAAAGGCGGTGGAAACGGGATCGTAATCGCTGATGGCCTTCGCCCGATTATCAGTAATGAGTTGCGTCAAGAGGCGAAGTTTCATAGTGAAATAGTCGATTGAACTACGGATGTCAGTTGGTCAGTCAATCGAAACGGATGTGGGCACATGAATACGTACGGTACCGTTTTCCCACGGAAAAGCTTGGATAGGGAGATGAGTGGTTGATAAGGCTCGAGAGTGTCGCGGGGAAGATCGAGCAACGCTTCCCATACGGACTTGGAATTCGGGTGTCGTGACGAAGCTGGATGAGCTCGGGTAGCATGATTTGAGACAGACCCCATATCACTCTCCGAGTCCCCTAGTGAATGCATCTTACGAAATGCCCATCTGGACTTCGCAGTAACCGCTTTCGCAGAACGTACAAAGCGCTTATCCTGACTCAAACCGAACTCGTCCACATACGGCGCAAGTGTACGTATGAGCAGATTCATCCGTTCTTCGTTATCGACAGAGCCATTTTGGTTTGGCTCCCCGCGCTCCACGTCAGGAACTCCAGTGCCTTTGTCCCCCAATGCCGTCATGGACACTTGGGAAGAAGTTCTAGGATAACCAGGCCTAGTGGCATGCTTCTTAATCACAACCTCCTTGACCGCCATGATGGTCTTCCTCGCCAGCTTGATGTGAGCAGTCTCGAGACGTCGAAGCACCTCCTCACGTCGCTGGAGCAACGACGCCAACTCAGTCATTCTGCGCGCAATGACTACGCGGTCTATGACAGGGATTTCATCGGCATTGATTCTCTGCTCATTGCCTTTCGCATCGATAGCGACGGCAACGCCATCGGTCACGTCGATAGCTGGCAAACGATTGGGTATGCGTTTGACCCGGTTGAAAAGGTATGTCATCGATTTGTTGAAGAAGCCTGGTTGCAAGCCTGATGTTAGTCCGACACCCGATTTGTGGAAAGGACGAGACATGTAATATTCGAAGTATTTTTTGAGCTCTTTCTCAGATCTCAATTGCGGAGGGACATTCTCGACCATCACGGTCCGCCACCTTAATCCTTGATTAGAGGGATCGTTATCAAGGCCAGAAGGGATATCACGAAATGGGTATTGCGGGTGTGGATACGGGTGGTACTGTGCGTCCTTCTCTGCTGAAGTGATGGTTTCCACACGTTTGGCAGCTTTGTCGATTTCTTTGGCGCGGAAGTAGAAGGCCCCATGGCATATCCATAGGAGTGTGCCCATCCATGTCAAGGTGACCCAGAAAAGCAGACAAACGTGGATCCAAAGGAGAGATCGACCCTGGTCAGTTTGAACGAGGGAGGATATTGATGCGCGCGTCATAGACCGGGGTGGAATGGAACTGTCGGAAAATTTGACATGTATGGGTAACAGGATAGGCACTGTTGTAAACGTCTGTAACAGAAAAAACCAGCCTGGTATAGATATTAAATGATTGTGGGGAGTTTTATGAATACAGTTGAGACGTACAACATGCTCGAAGCCAGCGGATGTATAGTGTGGCGTCTATGCCTCGGAGCTCTAGAATCTTGTCCTCGGGGAAAGTGAGGCTTTCCTTGATCCAAGAGAGCGGGAGTCCTTGTGGCGCGGGAGGAGAGGGGTTCCTGTGTTTCGCGTTAGTATAGTCGCAGAACAGAACGCTCGGACCTACTTAGCCCATGATCTGCCCTGAAAGAGGCTGGGGAAATAGTCAGTACTCGTGCACAGTAGTTTTACAGACCGCGTCTGTCATTGCCAGAGATACAGCCTATATCTACATATCCAAAGCAATACACTTGGCAAAGAACGAGGGCCCGAAAACCCGCTGAATAAAATGCAGCTCACTATCCAAATTCCCAAGATTCAACGCTACCAAGGTCTTCAGGAGGAGACTTTCTATACTTTCCGCGTCGCCGCCTCTTCATGATCTCCTGCGAGGTGATACATATGACCGCAATGCTTCCAGCAATCACAGACTGATTGATGAGTCCACTAGCAAACACCAGGTTTGTTGTGACACTTGCAAAACCATCAGAATGGACCATCACTCACCTGTAGTTTTTAGAGAAGGGTCTGGTCTGTATATCTGACATGACTTGGGGGGTATATTGTCTAAGCTGCACTGTCCTTGGTATTGGAGCAAGGATGCATCACGACTTGAGGCTTGTGCTACTAGACTGAAAAGCTTCACCACGTGCGCCTGTGCGCTCCAACAGTTTGCGTCATTTGGTCCCGATCGACCACAATATTCATCTAAAGTACTCGTGCCGGCGTCAACCAACCATCAACGTAAAGCTAAAGGGCTACGTATTTCATTTCGTTTATGAAAGCGGAGCAGCAACACATGTGCAGAGATTGGCACTACTTTACGACTATACTGGATGGCGGTGAACTAGCAAGCGTTTAGATCCTCGAGGTCTTGGCCTCAAGCAAGCTTCAGCATTCACTCTCGAGGTTAATGACTGGCACGAGCATTGGTTCATGCAATATGTGTCATCGAAATTGAAAAGTGGTTGGCAGGAGGTGTCCGTGATTTGCAAGAAACCTGACATCCTCAAGAGTCAAGACGAAGTCGCATCGACTAAAGGATAAACCCTGACGCTGGCAAACCGATTCGGACAGTGCTCCGGTCATTCATGACTGCCTCGTGCATTTCGACAAAGTATCATTGTTTCTAAAACAACATGCACGGGCATAGCTACTTCGTGCGGGCTATCCGAAGCTTGTTTGGCCTGTATAAAAAGTTTTCCGAATAGTTCTTGGGTGGGATTCTCTTCACCGTGGGTGGTTGCAAGTAGTAATCCCATCCTGAATAGTTGATTGTAAACGGATAAGCATAGCTCAGTGAGAGAAAATAAATTGAGCACACCTTGCTTTTCAGCAAAATGAATAGCATCCTCCTTGCTCTTGAAAGACATTCGCGTGCCCTGCATGTAATCCGCACTGTGCCATCAAATAAACAATCCTGCTCGGGGAGTGCATAAAAGCCTGTTGGCACTTACGAACTCGCCCATCCCATCAAGGGATTCTCCCACCGACCGGCGCCTTGTAAAATATCCCAATCAATCCGCCAGCGCTCGCCCTTTGATCCACCACTTTGCATGGTGTTTCGAGTAGGCTGGTAGATACGCACAGAGCGATGGCGCAGCTCAGCTTCATGTGCCATGAATTATCAGCACTGGCCACAAGATCTGCTACCATGTGATGGAGAATACAGGACTCACCTGGAGCACCACTGATAACGTCCGCGACCATGACCTCCCGCTCGGGTGGGGTTGTGATCTCTGTCGACTGTTTCTCCTGTAAATCTCTTGTCTGTACAGGAGGAATTGGCGCAGTGGAGTTCGCCCGTGTGTATGTTGTTATGGGTCTTGGTATAGCATGCTTGGGTAATGCCTGTTGACAGATGCGAAGGAGGGACATTGTTGTAAGTAATAAAGGGCCGTGACGCGTGACTGGCCGCTCGTCGGCACCGCCACTTGAATGGGTTCCAGTTCATTTTCGCTTCGCTATATATCATGTCACACTGCTAACTACACCAAAGCATAGAGCGCGTCCTAGCGTCGCAATCCAATATGAGGGTTTGGTACTAGACGGTTGGTGCATGTTGTTGAAGTAAAACACCTACACCGCCCTAAAGTACTAAGCTTCTTCGAGATCAAAGTGAATGCAAAGCAAGAAGATCGGGTTTGTGTAGAATACAAATGCAGCATAGAAATACACAAATGCAGTCCGTAAAATAATGTGGCCCTAGGCAGAAATAAAGCATGCAATAAATGAACCGTCAGTGTCTTCAGTTGTCAAATCCAATTATCCTGCTGATTGGTCGTAGGGTGATAACAGGTTTCTCGATAACGATATTCTCGTTCTCGGCTGTGTCCGATCCTTCATCGTCGCTCTCTGAGGCTCTTCGCGAGCGGCCTAGGCGACCGAACATGCTGACCACTCGGTTCGCGGGAGACTTTGGGTGTTTGAATGATGGAGGTGCTCGAAGGGATTTGGCGCATTCTGACAGTGATTTGACGACATCACTATCCATCTCGATATTGAACAGATCCAAGATATATCTTCGGACAGGAAGTCGGAAGCGTTGTGTGGAGATGGTGTTGAGAGCTCTGTAGAATGTGGGGATAGAAGAAAAGACTGGCCGATATTCCGGCCGCGACTTCATTCTAGAGAATAATCAATAAAAGACTTTGGCAGCATGGACGATAGCACGTACTTGGTGAGTGACCGCGACGCCGCATTAGCTATGACAGTATTTCCCAGATTTTGTATAGCGGTAATGACTTCCAACTCTACTTGTGTCGTCGGGGGAAGGAGGCGGGAATCGTCGCTGCCGTCTGTTACAGTTGGTGGATCCCATGAAGGTATCTGGATCCAGGTCATGAGAATGGTCCCATCATATCGCTGCATCTCACGTACCGACATAAATTTCTCGACATCAACTGGTATACATAGGCCGGTAGGTGTACCGAGCGGCGAAAGTGTTGCTTCCCAATGGTAATCATCGAGAATCTCTGCACCTTGAGATGTGGAGGAGATGAGCCCCAAAACAAAGAAGCAGGTCCTGAGAAGCATGGCGAGTTAGAAGATACTATATAGTTGAGCCTGTGACCTACCCTCGGACGGATGGAATAAGAGATTGCTCCGCAATATCTAAGATGACAGGTATGATTTCTTCCTCTTCAAGGAAGGGGAGACCTCCATCCGTCGCACCGATGTTGCCCTATGTAAAAACGACGCGTGAGGATGGCAATCACAAAGACACCATGTAACGTACAACCGCCCATAGAATTGACTTCAGCTTTAATATGAGCTCAGGGTCGTCACTCTCCAGTCCATGCTGTCGAATGAAATGAGCGAAATCAACGAAATGGCCCTTTTCTTGTAAGACTTGGCAACCAAGTTCGGTTTTCGACATTTCACCGTAAAAATGCGAAGGCACAGTGCCGTCAAATGCCCTGGTTTTCCAGATGAGTACAGCGCAGGCAGGCACGAGGAGCAGAAACGAACAGAATATCTTCATCCTCCTCGCTGGTGCTTAGACCGAAGACCTTGGCGAGAAATATCTCAACTTGAATGACATAGAAAATATTACGTTCCTAACCAAGATGGTTCAGCTGGATCCAAGTGGAACAAGGTAAAACAAACATGTAGCCACATATCCATCTCACGATCGATATAGCCAGCATCAAAGAGATAGCGGAAGCCCATGGCTGTCGACATGAATCTGTACATTACCAATCAGTACGACCTTTGTACCGTCATATTGACTTCAGCATACTTTAATAAAAGCGGATGCCCGATCTCGCCTAGATGATCCAACGTCGGCTGCATTTCCACAACGACTTGCAGTATTTCCATAGATTCACAGACTTCCTCTAGAAAGTGAACGGACATTTCACAAACATCCGTTGAGATGTCATAAAGCTGGGTCAGTAGTAACCGAAGGATCCAGGCGTTTGCGCAAGGGGATTGGCGAATCAGCTCCCCCAAGTGATTTGTCGCGAATAGCCTGATGTTCTGCGAGATATTTAGAACTATAGACAGTTGCAGATGACGGCAGTCTTACTTTATATGTAGAAGTGAGCACTTTCGAAAGCACTATACGCGAATGGCCGTCGCTTATAAATGAGCATTAGTTTGATTCCATGAGCAGGCACAAAAAGCTCACAGGTTGTAATCAAGATTTTGTATTATACCTTTGACAAGGTCTTCCCGGCTCCGTAATTCGCATATATGATATAATGCTGTAAAAATCTTGAACTGCTCCATGAGTCTGAAAACCAATAAATCAGTAGCTGGACAACAACGTGGCGTTTGTATAGATGGTCATACTCCACGCCTTCCTTGTACATGCTGAGAGTGCCAAGCATTTCAAGATACCCGGAAGTCAGGGTCCTGCGAAAGCGGTCCTCAGAGAAGATGGGGTCCTTCGGGGGTGTCCCATTGAACTTAGTGCACACATCTATCAGCAAACAAAGCAAAGCATAAGTTTTCAAAGCTTTACAGGATCAAGCTGAGCGAAACTCTTCGTTAACTGCTTGAGCAGCAAGTCTTCTGTGGAAAGAAATCGTATGCCGTCGGCACTTGCCATGAGAGTTGACATGAGTGAACAACCGAGTTTGATCCAGCGTTGATTGGTCTAGCGCATTTAAAAAGACCTTGAGAGACAGAAGAAATTAAAAAGGTTACCGTATTTTACCTTATCCTTTTCCATATCCGAGAAGCGATGACTGAATGGGTGGAAGAAAGACAGGAGTTTGCGAATGAATCTCGAAACTTTGATTGCCTCTTCCATGCGCTTCGGGTTGAGAAGAGGGCCTTCGATGAGATCATGTAGTACTTCGAAGTTCCACTTCGTGTGGTCTTTTGTCAGCGTAACCTATAAGAAACAACCTTTGTGAGGCACTGCACGTTGTCAAATGAATAATGTGCCTAACCTGTGTCTCAAGCAACGCAGACTGAAATGTTTTGTCGTCCATTTGCATGCCCATCTTGATCTTTACTTGCTCCACTTGTCTCTGCCCACGTCGAACGGCATCTTCAGAAGAGTTTGCTCTTGACGGGCGGGTGAGGTTCGTGCTATGGGTTTGTTGACTTCGCGATCACGACTCACCTTGGTCGGAAGTTCTTGACCACCGTTGGTTGTAACCTGAGACGATTGCGGTTAAAGCTATCGATCGCTGACAAAGCTGATGTCCCAACAATCCGGTGTGCGCCCTCGCTGTAATCCGAAGCGAGATTAAATATGCGCGGAACAGCCTACCAATAGGGTCATGACAGATGTACTTCGTGCAAATATCAAAGGTGAAATATACCTGAAGCTTGGCCGCTATAGAAAGCGGGAGCACTCGATTTGCCATCTGCAAGACCTCCGCCATTAGCAATGTAGCCTTGCGGGACAAGTTTGACCCTGTCGTCTCTTCTTCAAGCATGGCCGTGAGAGCCTGAAAAAAGATCCTCAGCTGACAGGCAGATTACAATACACGGAAGGTACCGACATCCAATAACCCAGCATTGGTGAAAATAAGAACCAGCAGAGCAATGTATTGGTCAGTGAGCTTTAAAGTCTGATGAGGCCGTTCAGATGAGTGTGTTTCGTTGCCAGTTGCCGGAACCGCACGGGATCTCCGATACACTGCAAGGTCTCGTAAATAGGAGGTTGGAACTTTGGCCCATTTATCAGCTTACTGGTTAGTCTTCGACCATCAATGAAGGTCTGAAACCATTCGGGGGTCTTGATGTCCAACAGCTCAAAAAACATATCGAGGATGATTTCCTGCAACGCTTGACTGTGAGTTATGCTCTACAAAGTCATTGAAATAATTTATTACCCGTGTGTCAAGTGAGGGTATTCGAAGGGTATCCACAATTGAACGAATAGCCAGCATATGGTCCATGCAGAAATACATCAGACCTTTACGACATTAATGAGCAATATGAACTTAGTGAATCAAAGATGCTTACCACTCCAAGTCCGCAACACTAGCTGGATCACCCGGGCGCAGCCACGCATTCTGTCAGCGTGGTCAGGGCCCTTGCCATATGCATCAGTTACAGCCGTGAGTGCGATCTACAAATTCAAAAAATTAGACAGAATAACTTTATCTGAAAGCGAGTTCACAAACTTCAAAGTCAGTGCCGAGGGTCAAATATTTTCTGGTACGTGGTGAATCGACGATGTACAAGAACGCAGCAGCAAGTATGGGTGCCATTTCCACAGCACCTTCTCCAAGAGCGTGCAATAGGAATCTTATCCCGCCCGTTCTCGCAACCAGGTCAATGTCAATCAGAACTATTCGTTTATGTTAATGGCTATCCAGTGGTAAAGGGCCACCACTTACGGATTTCCGCTAAAGTCTGCACACATATTGGCCGAAACGGGTCTTCTACAGAATCGGCAACGGCAATGAATGCTCGCATGATAGGTTCCGAGAGCCGTACAGTCCCCGAGCCAGCTGCATCATGTGGATCTCGTCGTTGGGACCCAATCACGACAATTGTCCGGATGAGTTTTATGACTTGCTCCTTTTCTATTGCATGCTTGTTGTCCCGTGCCAATGACCTAGGACGCAGTATATTAGACCGTCTAGAGGGTATGCAAGCTATGAATCTTACTTCACTATATACCATTCGAGAGGCTGTTCTTGGAGGCGTTCGACTGAATCGTAATCGACTAACGCATGGCGCAACAGTCTGTAAGCTGATGCTCGACAATGCTTAGAACTGCGGTCAGACAACGCGGGAAGGACGCTGTCAGATCAAAGACGACTATGAGTATCATCCGCCAGCAGAGTTAACCACTGAAAATACTCACGCTTGTACGAGTTCCGGAACGTTCAACTCGTATCGAACACGCAAGTTCCGCTGCAGATTGGCAACGAGAGTGTTCATGATTTCTATCCTTGTGCGATCGATATCGGCGGGAACAGAAGATGTAGAGTGGCCTGCAGAAGATGGTGGCGAAGTGGTGCCCGGCGACTTACTAGTAGATGCAAGAGTCTTGATGCAATTCGACGCATGAGATAATGCACTACGAAAGTCGTCTGTAACAGGAATTAGACTTTTTTGACACGCTTCTGGAGCAGATTCAACGATACCTTTATCATCCGGGCTATCATCTTTGAGTTTTAAACCTGCTGGAGCTTGGCCTGCGAACTTGCGTTTCCCACTGACAGGCGTTGACCCATTGGTCCTAACCCGGCCACGGGAAGAAACTTCAAAACATTATGGTGACTACCAAGTTAGGAAGCACGAGGATAGACGTACAAGTCTTAATCTGTTCGATCATAATTGCTATCTTCCTCCTTGCTGTGGCCAACTCAGATTCAACTTGCTGGCGCAATTCATCCTGCACATGCGATACTTAAGGACGGCGGGATTCTATGGCTTTAGAGATATACTCACAGTCAGGGTAGTTACATTGAGCAGGCTTTCGGCTCCATCTCTGACGCAGTTCTGCACCTCGAGCTGCTTCTTCAGTTCCTCCAACTGTACAAAGCAGGTTAGCATAGGTGTGGCCCGAAGTAGGTAGAGATCCAACCTCCATTCGCTCGCGGTCGCCCGGAGATACCGGCCAAGCGGCATCATTCACACCGCTGCTGCTCCCATTGACCAAGATGAAAGACGTCGCTGCCGAAGCCCCCGAAGCTACAGTATCGGAGTGACGAGGTACCTGGAGGCCGGGGGTGTCTTGATGATCAGCCGTGGCTGCTGGCATTTAGCACAGAGATTGTTGGGAGTGTCTTGAGTTCCTAGCCCAGCTGTAGATAGCTATGAAGACTAGACCCGACGTTGGGTGTCTCGAGGCCGGTATCTAACAAGGTTCACACGATCTCGATTTAGTCAACTCGATCGACGTTTTCTTCCGTGGCGAAATTGGGCCTACAGGAGTCCACAACCAGATCCTGTTGCCTGTATATTGTGTGAAGGACAAGGAGACCAATTGCTGACGTCGACACGGAGATGGATGAGTTTGATAGTTATTATGTAATTACAAGCATACGTACTTACATCACGTGTGCGTACTCAAACCCTTCGACCAATCCATGAATATGCAATCTAAATTTCGCGATCAATGATGCATGATGTGCCACAAATATCTTTATTATTATTATTATTATTATTACTACTACTATATTATTAGAACTTTCGAGGAAGAGCACGTGATCGTAGAGACAAGTGCTCTAAATTAGTCTTGAGTCGCGATCAAGTCTGATCAAGTCAGAGCGATGAGCGCTAGATCGAAATTTAACTCCAGGCTCGGAGTGCGACAAGCTGCCATAGGGAACCTTGGCGCGGTCCACGTATACGAACTTAGTGGGAGTAGACCAACTCCAAGAGTCCTTGTTCGTGTGCAGTGCTTGGGGAATGATGCAAATAGAGAGTTCGGGTAATATTGGCGTAAATTATCTGCTCATAACCGCAGAAGAACGAGAGACAGAATGTAAAATGACGAGTAAGATTCGTGGCGGCGAGCAAGCTTAAGGGAGAAGCAACGCAGATGCATCGAGACATATGTTTTATCCTGCAATGTATGTCAAGAGCAAGGCGTAGGTGGCAATCACCTGACCTGAACCAAGGATTGATTCTGAATTTCACTGGATATTTAGAGGGACAAGCATGAGAACTGCTACAATGGACAAAACTTCTCGTGAATCGTAATCACATATTTTGACGAGCGTGCTTGAAGCTTCGTGCGAACGAAAAGTCAAACTACGAAATCTAATGCGGAAACGAGCGTGCGAACTACTGTACAGTCACTTTTCCGGCAACTTGCGATCGAATCCCACACTCAGAAACTACGGGAAGCCCACTCACCGACATCGACAACTTCAAGACTTCACGATGGGTAAATGCTGATCACCGTTTAAACTAATCAATACCGACGCTAATGACGTTCCTCAGTTCGTTACGCTGCCGATGCCATCGCCACCAACCCCGAAAAATGTTGGTCCAAAAATGTCCAATCTACGAATGAATGATCAGCTTACAATGACCATATAGCTTCTCGCGCCCATGGAGAGTACCTCCGCACGCACTTCAAGAACATGCGCGAAGTTGCCGCTGCTCTCACAGGTGAAACCCTGCTGGCAGACTGGAACTGCGAAATGAGCACAAACTGATATATATCCCAGGTCTCAAACTGACCAAGGCATATGCCTACCTCGGCGATGTCAAGGATCACAAACAAGTTGTTCCTTTCCGGCGGTTTGCTGGTGGCATTGGTCGTGCTAGCCAGGCGAAACAATTCAAGACCACGCGGGGTTCGTGTCCTTTCTATTATTTCGACTTAAGAATATCAACATTGACTGCGATGTGGATATATAGGACGTTGGCCGGAGAAGTCGGTCAGGTTCATCACTCGTCTCTTGAAAAATGCCGAATCGAATGCGGACGCAAAGAGCATTGACGTTGAAGACCTGATCATCAAGAGCATTGTCGTACAACAGGCTCCCGTATGTTCTATCCTTGTATTCTGTTTTACATTCGATCTCATAATTCAACCGTCTTGCATTGCAGAAAACTCGCCGTCGCACATACCGTGCGCATGGTCGTATCAACCCCTACCAGGGCCACCCTTGCCACATCGAGGTTATCCTCACAGCAACTGACGTAGAAGTCGAGCGAAGCAAAGACAAAGATGCTGCCGCACCATCCCTCATTGGTCTGAACAGACGACAGGTCGCAAGAAGGCGGATTGAGGCTGCTCGTACTGCTTAAAGACTTCGTACTTGTAGGAAGAGGAGCTTTAGGAGGCAAAACTGGCCATGTATCCATGAGTATGCTTTATGCTATGACACGCAATGTTTACTGCTTGGATTGGCTTTATCTTGCAGTAATCGTGAATTCTTTGTGAATATCCGTGAATTTTGATAAAATGAGAGGTTTAATGAGAGTAACGGTTGTGGATCATCGATAGGAGGGAGGCCCCGAAATAATATAATGCAAAGCACGGATAAGACAAGTCAGAGAAAGACATGGAGAGGAGTCGGTTCGATCACTGGACGATGAATTGTCGACGGTGGCTGGTCACAAGTAGCCTCCAGCATACTCAGCTTACTGAAACCTTCCGTTTCGGTTCTACACGATTGCTACAAGCATGATCGATCAGGACATTGGTCATGAATACAAGCAAGAGAGCCCAACCTTAAATTGTCCAGAAGACGCAAGTTTTCGTCGGAAGTGCGTGAAGCATAGTCCATGAGTACGTGCTGGAGCCACTTGTGGATGTAACTGATGCATTCAAAGTTATAGCGAGCATGGCATAACTCCATGGCTGGAAATGATAAGTCTGATTCATCTTTCATCGATATGATAATATTAATAATAGGTCGGACCTTGGATTGTTCTCGAAATGACACGGTATCGTTCAAGATCAATGTGCATGTTGCCCGACTTCTCAGGATGCTCTCGGACCGCCCTCATGCCGGCGCTGACTTTGATATCGTGACGAAAGGTAGCTGGCGTGTCCTGGAGTCAACAAGTATTTCCGGCATCAAGAGGATAACAGGGCGCACACATCAAGGGAACTACAGGACCTGGTTCTAGTGACAGGGTCAAACGGTACGATTTGCGGCTGCGTAACGCGAAAAAACCCTCCAGCTTTGCCACCATTGCTTTGTGGTGGTCTGAGAGTGCCTAATAGCCGGAAGAAGTCACTCAAGACATCTCAACCGCTGGCAGATAAGCAAAGCTCTCACCTCAGTAGTTTGAAGTAAACGAGTCACACATAGACCTACACCCGAAGATATGGCAGAACCAGACACAAAATTCCTCAATTCGGCGCATAGCTGAAAGTGTACTCAGATGGTGAGCGAAGCAGCGACTACGATTTTACGTACTGATGCTACTTCGATGAAGAACTCCATCACCTCCGCACGAGACCTAATGGTTGGTCTGACGGCGATTGTATTGGACGTCCAGTAAGCAAGCGCATTTTCGAAGGACGCTAATCGCAAGATTCTGGCCCCAACAGACTTGCTCTGCCCGTTCATCCAGTAACGAACAGCATCCTCCGGATCAATATCGCGAAAGAGCTCCGAGGCGGCAAGACAAAGCTGACGGGCGAGCTCTTCACGACCGATTGGGTTGTGGAAATAGAGAATATCCACTTTGTTCAGGTCGCCCTGGCTTATCACCTCTTTGAATAGTAGACGACACTGCGGTAATACGGGAGTTGCTGGGTGGCGGGTCAGTTGCGTTTGAGCAGTCCGCTGGATCCGAGAACCACGATAATCACTACTTCTAGATGCATGATTAAGCTTTCTGATAACCTTGTTCCACGTTATAGGCGCAGGATCGTCCGCGGGTCGAGTCGACGCAAACTGTCGCAAAGGCTGAACGACCTCCGCATCCCACTGGTGTCTCCAGTGAAACCGCAGCCATAAGAAAAACACCCTGGCCACGCGCACCTTCGCGACTGACGCATCTTGCTCCGGGTCAATTGCCGGGTCAAGAGGTTCTCGAGGACCTTCATCATACTGTGCTACTAGCAGGTTGAATATCTCGATGGGTTTTGAGAAGAACCGGAATGAAACGAAAAAGAAATTGTCGAAGGTAGGGTCCTTGGGAGCTTGGGTGGAAGTCAGCATGCGTACGAGAGCCGCGAGCGATGCCGCACAAAGAACTCCATCAGGGCTAAAGTGGAGTTCAAGTGTTGATGCAGGCAGCTCCGTATTGACCTCCTGCGCAAAGTTGGGTGGGACGCCAACTGATTGTTCCGTGCTCGGTGGCGCAAAAACAGTACCTGCACAATCCATCCGTGCCTTTTGGCCATGGCTATCAGTGTCTGATGGACCTGGTGATACAGGAGTCGTGGGGACCCGGTCACTGGGAGTTCCACCCACGCGGGGTATCAATGCAATAACAGAAGGGTTGGAAAATATCGTTCCCGACCGCAATGTCGGTGGCCTGGGGATGCATTTCCTACTATGTAGTCCAGAGACCAGCCGTCTAAGAGAGGCCTTCTTAGTTGCGAATGTCGTCAGTGGCATCGGAGCATTTGACACATCTTCTGCTGTGAACACTGGCGGCGGAATAACATCGACGTTGCCGTGGGATGCAGTGGCATGAATTGGCGAGTCCTTGACCGTGGTGTCTCGTATCGGAGAGGTAAGAGAGTTGTCCACTGCTGATCCGACAGGAACATCGGGTAGGGGCTTTCTCTGGGTGACCGGATGCTCTATAAGATCGAAAAGCACCTTCAAGCTTCCCATCATCATGTCCAGTGATTGTAGCGATAGCTGGACGGTGTCGGCGAGTTGAATTCCCGACAGGCGCAGCGTCACATCTCTGGTATGATGTGCAAACATTCTAGCGAAGAAAATAACTCCTCGGAAAGCGACATCAAAACTTGGGGTGGAGCGCAGTCGTAATGGTAGACTTTTGAACGACCAGAGCATGTTTTCTAGGCATAGAATGAGGATCGCTGCTAGGGAATGCAAGGAGTCCATGTCCAGGTTGTCTGACACCGCGCGCACTTGTTCAGCAATTTTGAAAATGGCAGTGAACTCCTTCGCATCGAAGTTAGACCGAGAACGGCTGTGGCTTTCAGACAGAGCAGGGGCCACACCATCGCTGTCGATGTATTCATCTTCCTCAGCAACTGTAGGAAGCCTCGACGACTTCTGAGTGATCTCGTCAGCAAAACGAAGTTGAGGCCTGAGCTTTCGAACACGCCACAAGCGACTACCTGAGCTTGTTCTTGTGTGCGACATGGGTATGGCAAAAAGAGGTACAGAAGAAGTTGACCGACCAGCGCAAAGTAAAAGGGTCGGCGTGGTGGCTTGATCAGCCCGCTTTGACATATCGCAAGACGCTTTGTCGCTTGAGCTATTTACACTCGTGTATATAGCCACCAAGAATGTGTGGAATCCATGGCATAGGAGACGTGCAATCTAGCACTGAGGAACCCGAGCCTATGGGAGATGGTTATCAGGCCAAAGCGACCTTTGGCTGATGGAGACTCGAAGGATCATTCAGATCAGTTAAGTGGCCCAACGATCCTATAAACTCAAATGATGTTGCGATGATCTGTATGTATAGTGCGTGCGTGTACTGTAGAATATGGCCATACGACTGCGGTGAGCTTTGTGATTTGCGCAGTTATGGTTAATGGAGAACTTGGGCAGTTGGGATGCAGCCTGATAGCGTGACTATATGCGGTCGAGGCAGTTCAAGAGGACTCATGGACGCGATATAAGTTTAACGCACATGTTTCCTCGGTCCACTTTGGCCATCTGCGGTAAAAACTTAGGACAGGCTGTCATCCGTGTCAAAACAGCCGCTAGTGGCGCCCTTCAATTTTCGTTGTCCACTACGGAGTTTGGTAGAGTTTGGTTCTTATTATGAAGGTTTTGAACAGGCAGGAACGAAAAGGGAATCGTGTCTCGGGACACGCATTACATAATCCTCCCCGCCACCCGACCGTCAAGAAAGCAGACGCCAGACAAATATCCTGGGGCACGAAGGTTGAAATCATCTGGCGGCTGCCTTTGGGAAACTACTCAACGCAAGCGCTCTGGTTGAAACACCACGATCATTGCCAACGATGAAACACATCATTAAAGCTATTGCTGTCACCATTATTATGGTGATTGTCAACGTAATTGTGGCAGTTGCATATGTGACCATAGTTGTATTTCAACATTCTGGTTATCTTTCACCTCCTCTCAGACCTCGTTTCTCAGCTTCTGAACCTTCTGAACGACCTTTCAAACAACCCCCAGACTTTCAACAGTCAAAACGCCTACAAAATGTATTACAACAGATACAGAGCCACATCACTGAATCCACCAGTACTTGCGAACATTATGCTTCAGTCTGTAAACGAATCGATGCCATGCTTTCAGATCGTGATGCCCGTGCTCGCCTATCTGAGGGTGATGTCAAGGATCACTTCAAGTCCAACTGGCCGGCCTTCAAGCCTTTACATCCTTCTCATATGAGGTTCAAGGATGAAGTATGCTGGGGAAGGACAGACAAAAGTGCAGAGGCTCCCAATGAGGTCGAACTCAACCCAGATTTGGTTAGGGCATTAGAGGCTGCTCCAGAGGTGTGATACATTCACATTTTCCAGTTTTTTTTTTTTAAAAAAAAAAATCCTCTACCAGGACTCAGACCTGCTCATCTACCTCACGGTAATCCTTATGGCGGTGATATTCCATGAGTTGATGCACCATCTCACCAAAACAAAATATGCCTTTCGAGTCACACCTCCCGGAAGTGGTGGATATAATGCTGTTTTTGGAGAGTCAGGCGAAGACCTTGAAATACTTCTTTTGGGTGGGACAGCGACAGCTCTGTGGAAGACAGAGGATCTAGGCGACATGGAAAAGATCCGAAGGTTGTTATTGGTGTATCATGGACATGAAAGAATACTATGTAAGAATTATTGTGATCAAATTCGTCCTGCTGATGCTAAACCCTGGTAGCGGTTGAGTCCTGCCATGTCATCATCAACTCTCTCACAACACCAGAATTTGGGACCATACCGATTGAAAGCCTCATCACTTATGTACAAGAAAAAGGAATCGAGCGGGGCCGTTTCATCAACAAAGAATATCGTACGCCATCATACCAAGCTCCTCCTGGCATGGTAATTGCCGGCCGCACTTGCGTCAGAGGGTTGGGCATTCAGGATTTGTAGCCAATTGCTGGCAGTGTAATCACCAATGCCGCGATTGGGAAGATGTGAATGTGTTCGTTGCATGTGTTGTGAAAAACAAGGACAAATGATTAGATACGGGATATAATGTGAATATTGAGTATATATAGTGGTTCACGAAAAATATTAGGTTCTATCGCCAAGGTCTGTGAGTGTACCCACATCCATCTGAGTTCGTTCAATCTATACTAGAAATCCCATTTTTTTAACACCCCAAACACCACATTCGCGAGCGTGGTATTATTTAAGTTGAGCTAACCCAACCAACTATCAGTTAACACAACAAATAAATAAACAAACCGACAACGCACCTTATCAGGACGCAAATTCGCAATAAGCTTTCGTATACCTAACTATAACCCGCCCAGGCAAAAACAACCTCCGCCATACCCGCCTTCTGCCACCCCAAGCTCAGCCCACAAAACAATCACGAGACTACCGATCAACACGCAGACGTTGGTCTCTTTACTACCTTTCCATGTTTGCGTTGACGGACCCGTTTAGCTCGAGGCATTGGGAGTTTTGGGCGGAGAGGGAGAATGATAGGTGCCGGTGGATTGAGAGGTCGTTTTGGTGTGGCTGCTGGAGGTTTCGGCTTTGATCCGTGTTTGCTTTCTTCCGTCCTCGAGCTGGTAGTACCCATCAGCGTCAGTCTACACCTCCTCGCATCTCTAACAACTCCCCTCCTAACATCACCCGCACCGTACCCAATACCAGCAAACCATCCACCACATCACTCATATCACCAATCTAAAGCCTCGTCAATGCACGATTAGTATAAATAAGGACGAAAAAGAGCTGGAGGCGGGGAGAGGAGCAATAGCAGATTTGATGCTTAGCTATTGTTGCGATGCCTCTCAGTTTAGCTCGGTATGCAGATTTCGATAGCGCCGGAGAGTCAGTGCCTGTAAGTTGCCCGTTGTCAGACACTAAACGAATACAAAGAAGCGAATAAAAGAATGAATGAACATACTCGCTTATACGGATAAGTATCAGAGAGTGTATGTCCCCCACTGCAGAACACATGTGAACGACTTTCATGATTTCAGATTGTGACCCGACTCGGATGGAATGGCAGAATGACGAAAAATGAACGAAAATCCCATCTTTTCTTTAAGTTATTGTGTGAGGGATGATCGTGTCCTCTCCGGGGGAGTCGTGTCCAATTCGAGATGATGGTTATGACGGGAACTAAGCACTGTGGGGTGTTAGAGAACTGAAAGAAAAGTAGGGAAAGAGACGAACAAGGAATCATGGAAGATCTTCCCGAGTCGATGACTTTTGGCTCCCCTGATAATATCCTCTGAGGAGTTGAGTGTTTTATCAGTGTCGTCGTGTCGATCCTTCTTGAGTTGAGCCAACGCGGGGAGTTTCAAAGAGAATCGTGACTCGGACGTATTGGGTTGTCATTCAGATCGATCCTGTACAGAACTCAAATGATGTTGCGATGATCTGTATAGTGCGTGCGTGTACTGTAGTATATGGCCATACTGATACGACCGCGGTGAGCTTTGTGATTTGCGCAGTTATGGTTATATTGGGCAGTTGAGATGCAGCTTGGATGCAGCCATATCTTGGCGTATCACTGATGATGCAGCGTGACCCGGGCTGCAACGGTTCAAGAAAGACTTATGGACGCTATATAACGCACATGCTTCCTCGGTCCACTTTGGCCATCTGCGGTAAAAATTTAGGACAGGCTGCGATATCAGTCAAAACAGCCGCTAGTGGCGCCCTTCAATTTTCGTTGCTACGGAGATTGGTTCTTATTATGAAGGTTTTGAATGCTGAAGGCGCCACAATGTCCTTTTTCAGCCGGCACCGCGGCACAGCTTCCTTGCCGGTTACGCCGTACGGAGTCGATCACGTTGACACATTACTCACTGAGTCGCACCGCCCTCAGACGAACGTTTTACAGCTCTAATTTTGTCCTCTTTAACTACTGCCACTTGCGTCTGAAGTCTTTCCGGTTACTGCCTCTGTCTGGCGAAACACAACATGGCAGATGAAATGAATATACGGGTGACTGGTGAGCATTGAATATTCCACCCTGAAGCTGGTGCATACTGACCAACGATCAATAGTGCGTGGTGCAAGCATGTTAGCAAAACGGTACCTCTACAGTCATCCCGATCCGTTTGCCATCCTATCTATCGGTGCACGCCAATCTCACACTACGAACACTGTGAAAAGGACACTCAATCCATCTTGGGATGAATCTTTCAATGTGTGAGTGACCCTCTCTGACCAGATGTTATTGACCTGATCGCAACCTTGCATGACAGTATCATCCGTCGTTCATCCGTTGTAAAAATCCAGATATTCGATGCCAGGAAAGCTAAAAAGCGCGACCAAGGATCACTTGGAGTGATACACATGACAGGCGGCGATGCTATCGATCATGCACTGGGTGGACAAGGTATGGCAGCCTTCAAAAGTCAACTCATCTATTTCTTTAACCCTTTTTTGGAAAGGTCTCATCACTGAAAACCTCCAAGTATCATCTGACGGCATGCCGGTGAATGGAGAAGTGACGTTCTCATTTTCACCGGCGTCCGAAGTACCCAGCACTGCATTTGCTGACCTTCGTATTTCTGGTCCATCTTCACTCGAACATCCAAGACCAAGGCCCTCACAAGCCAATTTGCGCTCAAGTCGTTCACGAGCTAATTTAAACACTCTCGAAGAATCCCCAACGCCAGCAATGCCAACACCTGGTTCTTCCGTTTTACCGACAAGTGTACGGCCAACCACGGCTCCAAACTCACTGGCTAGGTCTGGAGCGGTGAATGCCCAATCTTCAGCTGGATCTCCAGGTTCTCGAGATCCGTCTCCTCGACCTTCCACTGCTGGGCAGAATGCGCAGCGAGGAAACATGTTCACAGATGCCATTGGTAATCACCTCCCTGATGGGTGGGAACGGCGATTAGATGATCGCGGCAGGAATTACTATGTTAATCGTGAGACGAGACAATCAACATGGCAAAGCCCGGCATCTGCAGAGGCTCATCCAGCCCCTGCGGCTGTTTCAGCCTCAGTGCCTAGCCAAGGTATTTCCAATGTCAATGCCAATAATGGCCCGTACACAGATATAAGTCTGCCGCTTGGATGGGAAGAGAGACGAACAGATGAAGGTCAGGCCAGCAATCCTATGAAGTATTCCTCCCAATCTGACACTAGATTAATTTGCTAGGAAGAAGCTATTTCATTGACCATCGTACGCGGACAACGACATGGGACGATCCTCGTCGCAACTCGGCAGTCGCACCCTCCATTCCTCCGATGCCTTCCAACCTTGGGCCCTTACCGTCAGGATGGGAGATGCGTCTCACTGCAGCTGGCCGTGTATATTTTGTAGACCACAGCACCCGCACAACGACTTGGGATGATCCAAGAGCCCCGGCGCAGCTCGATGCAAATGCCCCACAATACAAGCGTGACTATAGACGGAAGATTATATACTTCCGCTCGCAGCCAAAGATGATAGTCAAAGACGGAAAGTGTGACCTGAAGTTGAGGAGGGGGCAGGTATTAGAGGACAGCTTTAGGGCTGTCATGAAGATGAGCGGCGACGACTTGAAGCGGCGGTTGATGATTAAGTTCGAAGGTGAGGATGGTTTGGATTATGGAGGCGTATCAAGGTAAGCATTTCCAAGAGATTATCTACGCGGATTACATTGTAAACTGACTGTAAACAGGGAGTTTTTCTTCCTGCTTTCTCATGAGATCTTCAACCCATCCTATGGTCTCTTTGAGTATTCTGCGCACGACAACTACACTCTGCAGATTAACTCTGCATCCGCTATAAATCCTGACCACTTGAGCTACTTCAAATTCATCGGACGTTGCCTAGGGCTTGCGGTCTTTCATCGACGATTCCTAGACTCATACTTTGTGCCAAGCTTCTACAAGATGATCTTGTCGAAGAAGGCAACTTTGGCAGACCTGGAGGGCGTAGATATGGAATTGCACAAAGGACTAACCTGGATGCTGTGGGTCCAAGCTTCCATTTTACTATTGTGACTTCTCTCATCAACTTCCTTGACAGGGAAAATGATATCACTGACGTACTTGATGAGGACTTCACGGTCACGGAAGACCACTTCGGCGATATTAGAACTGTGGAATTATGGCCCGGTGGCGCAGACATTCCTGTGACAGAGTCAAACAAGAAGGAATATGTGGACGCTGTGGTAGAGTATCGTATCACCAAAAGGGTCCAACAACAATCTACAGCATTCCGAGAAGGTTTCTTCGAGGTAATCCCGTCCGAGTTGATCACAGTGTTCGACGAACGGGAACTCGAACTTCTCATTGGCGGCATGTCTGAGATTGATATGTATGTTCTACTGCTTGCATCCCACATCCCCTAGTCATGCTGAGCGTTGCTTTCTCCAGGGACGATTGGATAAAGTTCACAGATTATCGAGGCTACGAAAAGACTGACCAAGTCGTTGAATGGTTCTGGAAATGCATCCGCAGTTGGCCTGCTGAGCGTAAATCACGCTTGCTTCAATTTGCGACGGGTACATCGAGAATCCCTGTCGACGGCTTCAAGGGCTTACAGGGAAGTGATGGCCCCCGACGGTTCACCCTTGACAAATCGGGAGACCCTTCGCAGTTACCCAGAAGTCACACATGCTTCAATCGGATCGATTTGCCGCCTTATCAGGATTACGAAACCTTAGAGAAAAAACTGACTTTCGCCATCGAGGAAACCGAAGGATTTGGTGTTGAGTAATCACGTTGTATAAATTATGTATTTTTGCAGATACTACTGTATCATATCCATCACATTTTTTCCTCCTGTGTACTCTTACAACATCATACAATATCATCCTGACTTCACTTCAATGGTTGATGGCGGCATGCGACAGATCAATGTTGGAGAGAACTCTCAACTTGTTTTCGATTAGTTTGCCGCAAGTCGTATCTGGACCGACGGCCGCCCAGTGAGCCTGAAAGTATCGTGAGTATAGAAGTATCGTTGATGGCAGATACTGAACCTCTGCGGAGTCCCACCCAAGGACCAATATGTAGAGATTTTCCTTCCCCGGATCCACCGACTTTCCCCAGCTGAAGCCGTGGAATCCTTTGGCAGAGCTGATTTCTCTCCTCAACTCGTCGAGCAATTGCTCCAAATCACCCCTTTCACTTTCTTTTTCCTGCTTGAGTGTGATGAATGCAAATTCGGTGACGGGGGCGGACAGGATGTTGCTCATGGTGGTCAAGATTGCGATCGGGGCGATCGGATAACGTGATTTAAATCGCGCGGAGGCAATAATCAATGGTGACCGCATTGTGGACAGTCAGCTATCAGTGCGTTTATCCTTCAGCCCGTACATCGCCATGCCCGAAATCAAAACGAAATCCGCGCCTTTCAATGTTCCTCAATTCACGTCCAGAGATTATTCTTCCTTCTTCTTGGCTGGTAGAGTATCCTACACTGGTGTCTCCGAGAACCGTAATTAACCTTGGAACTTGCAGGTGTGTTATGCGGTATCCCTCAGTATCTTTGAGAACTTTATATTAACTGTGAACCTTGCAGGTGCATTGTGCGCGACAGCATCCCATACGTTCTTCACGCCTGTCGATGTAGTTAAGACGCGCATTCAGATAGATCCTGCGTACAAGAAATTCGGAATTATCTCTGGCACCCGCCATGTTATTGCCACTGAAGGCCCTGCCGCACTTCTCACCGGATTTGGTCCAAGTATATATGACACAGAATTTGCTTTCGAAGGCGAGTCTGACAATATTATTCGTTAGCTGCTGTCGGGTATCTTCTGCAAGGCGGCGCGAAATTCGCCGGATATGAATACTGGAAGAAAGTTTCTATTCAGTTCGCGGGCGACCAAGAAACAGCGGTCAAATATCGTACCGCTATTTATCTCGGTTCTGCTAGTATTGCAGAGTGAGTCTCATCCGTAATATAGTTGACAACCTGACAATAGTGGGGAAAAGATTCTGGGCTGATATAATCCTCACGCCAATCGAGGCAACCCGTATTCGCCTGGTTTCTCAACGAGGATACGCGACAGGCCTTGTCAGTGGTTTTACTCGTATTGCTCGTGAGGGCGGTATTCGCGAGTTATACGCTGGATTTTTACCCATTCTTTGCAAGTGAGCGTTTTTGAATCCTCTACTGTTCGCAAGGAAAAACAAATCTGTCTCCTCCTAGACAAATACCATACGCTATCGGCCAATTTACTGTGAATGAACTTTGTCACGAGGTCGCTTTCCGCAACATGTCAGAAGAGACCAAGCGTAATCTCTCTACCACCCAAAGATACAGTATCGACTTGGGCAGCGGCATTATCGCTGGCTTCGCAGCTGCCATTCTCAGCCATGTAAGATTTTATCCTGTCTCTCTTACCGCCACATTAATTTAATTTGAATTCTGTAGCCTGCAGACACACTCCTCTCTCAAATCAACAAAGGTCGTACATCTATCTTGTAAAACTTGCTCTCCAAGTATAAATCTGATTTTCATGACTATCTACCAATGCAGGACATGGCCCAACCGGTTCAATGCCTCACCGCCTCGCCGTTCTTGCAAAAGAGGCAGGTTTCCGAGGATTGTTTGCTGGCCTAGGTCCCAGGATGATCATGACCGCTGGGCTAGTCTCCAGCCAGTTCCTAATATATGGTGGTATCAAGGATGGTCAGTACATTGTCTATATTGTCCATCAAGCGGAGAGCACTAATGAGATATATTCAGCCATGGGAGCACCGCCGGGCTTGGAGATCCACAAAGAGTAGATAGTACGCGCTACGCTTTTCGCTGGAATTTTGCAGATAAACTCAGTACTTTGTCGGAAAGATAGGGATTACGGACAAAGTTATAGGTTATAGAATTTTGTACACATTGTTGTTACAGGTACCAATAACGCTTGTTATTCTCAACTGACCTCCCTCATGAGCACCTCAGCCAGCTTGGCCTTCGCACACCCATTTGTTTCTGTTCCTTCAAGGTTCCATGCCAGAAACCTGCGACACACCATCTCAGCTTCTTTGAGGTCGTTCGTTTCTGCTTCTGTTATCTCTTCGTCAAGAAGTTGTCCAAGTTCGTGCACAGCTAGAAGGTGACTACGAGAATACTCAAGGAGAAGTTCAGCGTTACGCCAGGTTGTTCGACTCACGTGACGTATCGAGCTCTTTCGACTACACGCTGTGGTATGCCAAAGATTTCTGCACACTGTGCGGCGTGCGAATCGAGCGAAAGGCCGTTGGCGACCCTTTATTGAAAAAATGCCATCAGCCTGAGAAAAAATGCAAGCGATCGCGACGCACCTGTAAAGATATGTGATCCTCTCTCCAGGACCCACTAGCAGGCTTTCGTCGTCCTCTTCTTGATGTTGCGGAGTGATGCTTATATTTTCGGTCCGATTTTGAAGGGTAGAGCCATTGCTGTCGGTGGAAAGAGCGCCATTGGTCGTTGTGAACATGACCTGCATGTGAAGAAACGTGACTGGCACCGATTCAAAATCGAAAAGGTCCGTTCGAAAGACTTCATGGAAATGAGTCGCAGCTAGGACCTTGGGACAGTTCGAACCTCGATCTAGAAGATGCTTAAGCACGCCACAGAAAAGGCCAGCGCCATCTGAAACCAGAAGATGTTGTCAAGAAAAGGACAGCAAGGAGGGATGTAGAAACAATGGCATGAGTCCAAAGGCCTTCGAGGATCTGGACTATGAGAGGTGTTTACGAGCCTGTTGACCTAGTTCCTTTTCCAAACTCGTCCAAGATAACGAGTGACCGTGCAGTGCAATTACGTAGAGCGAGCGAGACTTCTCTTGATCAGATGGTGCGCGGGAAATCAATGAGAACTTTGTTTGCAATACCTTGATTTAAGTCGATCATGAATGCGGACTGGGCCTAGGATGAGGGCAAAAAGATGACGTTCTTAGGTGGTTCAGAAGAGTGAGGTGATATAGTCACTTTGGACACCGACTCCCGGGTTTGTATCCGCGTGAAGATCTTATCCACAATGCCAAGTGTAGCAGATTCAGCAGGTACGAAGCTGCAGGAAAGGTCAGCAGCATACAGAATGGTGCGAACATACTCACCACCCGATCTGGCTCATAAATTGAATGATAGCAATCTGCAAATTCAGCAAGTAGCACGATAGTTTTCAAAAATCTCAACCAAGGTACCTGCTTCAGATAAACACTCTGCAGAGAGAATCAACGGGCTAAATGAAAAGCAGCCTGCAAAGGACTGACCTTTCCGCAAGCATTAGCACCCGTACATACAACGACGCTGTTCCATGTCGTTGTGCAGTCGGTCTGTTGTTGATCTCGATACCCAGCAAATTGTGAGTTTGTTCCAGCGCCGCCAACGAGACTGGCGGAATTGGGCACAAAAGTATCCACTGCCTGCTCTTGTAGCGGATGCCTTTGGAAGATTTGTGAAATGATTCAGAAATGTTTGAAACAGCAGAAGCATACCGTCCTCCGACAATATCGATAACGGATTCATTTACCATTCGAGGTTGCCGATAATCGTATCCCCGTGATGCCTCAGCGAAAGAGAGAAGAACATCGAGCTCAGCACAGACGTCACATGCATGCCCTATGGCTTTGTCGTAAACTAATATCCTGCTTTGCAATTCTTGGACTATCTCGATTTCTCGGTCTACAAACGACCCAGGTAATCGGATTAGACGATAGCGAGAGAAGGATGATCTTACCAACAATAGAAGGATGAAGGTCGCCAATATGTATGTCCATGTCTACGATGTAAAAACACGGGATCAGAGGTAGACGAATTATTTTTCACAGATCTTACCGCGCATTTCTTGGGACTTGAAATAAACGTGTGACCTGGAGTGAAATTCATTTGGGGCTTCGGTTAGGTCGTTCATGAATAAACATACTCGGACGAAAACTAAGGAATTGATTCAGTCACGTCAGCCGTTGAATGAACTGAAAACAGACAACTACTCACTTGAAAGCTCCAACCGTCCAAAACTTGAATCCCATCGTCTCCCTTCCATTCGTCGAGCATTGGAACGCATATCAAAAACCCTGCCCGACAATCTTATAAGGAACCTTTACGGATGCAAATTTATGGATGCATACCAAGTTGGGGGAAATACACAACATTCAGCGAAGACGCATAGTTGGGAGGAATAATCTGGCAGATTTGATCCGCTACTTTACACTAGTAATGCAGCATTTAGCGTCGAAAACCAAGTAGTAGCACGAGAACTAAGAAGCTTACTAAAACTGAGTCTATTCCATGATACACATGTTTTTTGTTGTCGAGTTCTTCATCAATATGCGACCGAACGCACACACGACAGGCGTTTGCAGATTCCTCCCAGTCGATCTTTTATAACATAACAGGCCGTTAAGGAAAACCTTTTGAGTGTAAGAAAATGCTTACGATCTCGTTGACTGCACTTGCAACTTCTCTGAAACCAGCGACGTCCAATGCAGCTAAAAGCTTGATTAACGGCAATGTTAGGCGGTTATGTCAAAAAGCCGCAAGGGGTACTCGCTTTCTGGACGATTTCGACGCTTCCCGCTTGATGTAACTCGTTCAATGCGTCTCGAATCATAGCAGAATGGAAGGTAAACTTTTGACGGCAATAATTAGCTTTTTCAATTTCAACAGCAGGGTCGCCAACCTTAACGAGCCCTTGCCACTCTCCTACCCCTGCTTTTCCACATCTCATGGTTCCCAAAATTCTAGGGACGTTCTTGATACCTTTGAGATGACTGTGCATCGCAGCAGCGGTGACGAGATTCTCTGGTCGAAGGAAACAGGCAACTGCATCGTGGCGAGCGGTGATGACTGGAATCGAAAGAGATGGTCGTAAAAGCCAGGTACGCAGAAGAGAACGGCCAAGTGAAGATGCCGTGTTGTTAAGGATTCCTGGTTGATGATCGCACACTCCGTTAAGGGGAGCAAAAATAAGACACCCGACATTTCACGAAGCGTACCAAAGAGCGACAAGCCTTCTTTTGTCTTGTCGGAGTGAACTGAGGCATGGCTCTCGTTCTCAAAAATCTGGAGCGAGCTGTATTCGTGGGTTAGTATGAATAGAATGGTACCAATGTGGCGACGGACAAAAGAGCGTCTGCATTTATCTGCATAACCTGGTCACTGGAGCATAATTTGGTCAAACAAAGACATGTATTGGAGGTAAGTGGAAGAATCGACTAACAGCGTAAGAGCTTCAATGTCTCGAATTTCTAGGCCTTCCAGGCCTTCATCGTCTAACTCGCCGACGGCTCTTTGTCGAGTAAGGTGATCAAGTAGCGCTCCAATCGAGGACATCTGAGCAGATAGCTAAGACGTCAACAATATTCTTCAGTCGCCTGTGCGAGAAACTAACACAGAGTGGGGAGGATTCGACGGAAGCAAAATTCGACAGCCTGATAGAAGCATTCCATCGCTTCAAGGTAGGGTCAGCTCCAGTTTCTTGTTGTCTTCTCATGAATTCATAAGCGTTTCTGGGTTCGGAATTCGAGGACAGGTCGGAGGACGCATTATTCATATCTTCAAAGGGAAGCTCGGATAGAAGACGAAGGGAAAGAAGACGATCACGACCCTTGGAGGGAACAAAGTCTCTATGAGGTCGAATCTGAAACACACCACCAGATGCTTCCACTGGCAGCCCATTGCATCAATATATATGCGCCCAAAGGAGATAAAAAGGTCGCCCAACGCACTGTGATCACGCAAAATGTCCATGAAATTATCGTCGGCTTTGGAGCTCGTTAGAACGACATCGGGATCGGCTTGTTCTAGAACTGAGCAGCAGATTAGCGTCGATTACAAGGAGCCGTTGATGCAAGACGACTCAACGCATTTTGCTCAAATCAAAATGGGGGCTTTCTTGCGTGTCCTCGAGGACATAGATCCGGCATTTCACAGGATCATAATATGCGCATCCAATGTTTCCGCTGCATGCCACATATTGTTTAAAAGATGGCATATTTCATGTGAGCCACGGTACACACTGTTGACAAGATGCTGCAAGACATGTCTATTTGCGCACGGTGAGTAAAGCAACAATGTAATAGATTTAAACAACGAACTTGTTGAAGGCTAGCTGATTCATCATCCGAGTCGTCCTGATCGTTCGCACTACTATCATCTGCTCCGCTGTCCCATCGTACTTTCTTTTTGGAGGGATGAGTTTCCTGGTGATCGCATCTACCAGCGCCCTCGTCATCGGATTGGTTCTGATTAAGACTTCCGTGGTTTTTGGTTTGCGTTCTGGCGCGTTTGATACCTTGTTGACGCGCCATTGAATGGGAAAGTTATATATACGCGGGATTGGGAAGTAAACACGTAATAAACCTGGAGAAGGCTCGATGGCGGTACCATTAGCGCCAAAATCAGAAATCACGTGTCGGTGTCAACTTTGCTTCAATTTTAATAGTTCGCGTCATGGCAAATAGATGGATCAAGCGTATGCAGTAAAACTTGTCCAAGAGCTAAAAGAACTACTAATATAGATCCCACCAGCGGTTACATCACCTCCTTGCAACCTTGAGGATTTCTTTTGCGTCATCGGAAGTGACTTTCGATTGCAGAGAGAGAGCAAAAATAATCAGAACAAAATTTTGTCAGTATTCAACATCAACACGTACCGTTCAGAAGCAAGCTCTGGGAATCAAGCATGACCCGATTTCCAGATGTCGCCAAAAGATTGGCGATATCACGAGCAGCTTCCAGCCGACGGAGCTCAAGGAAACCTTTGTTGGTACGCATGGCCTCTCCAATCAGTTCCGCACTTTTAGCTTCACCCGATGCCTTGATAATAATCGACTGAGGGGGTAAGGCGTTGTTAGAAGGGCGACATGATATACCAAAAAGGAAATACGAACTTGTTTCTCCTGGATGGCTTGGTCGACTAGGAATGCTGCTCGCAGCGCTGTTTGTTGTGCGACCTTGAAAGTGGAACGATGAGATAGGCCTTCAAAATGATCTGATCTGATATGACGTACTTGTTTTGCTTCAACCGCATGTGTGAACTCAGGAGAGAATGCAACATGGGTGATGGACACGTCGTCAAGGACCAGGTTGAACCGCAGCGCACGATTTGTCAGATTTTCTCGCACAAGTCGAGATACCTGGGGTAGTTAACATAATCAGCACAGAAAGATCATTTAACAAGCCAAAGTAATCTGACATTTTCACGCTGTGTAATCAGTTGACTTGCGTCGAACTGAGCCACTACACTTTTGAGGACCTCATTAACGATAGACGGTAAGACTCTCTCATCATAATCCATCCCAAGCTCTCTATATATGGTCGGCAGAGCCTGCGTTGACGGTCTTGAGAGCACACGACATGTGATGTTGACCATTTGTAGATCTGGTGAAAATATTTGCAAGTCAACATAAGGCAAGAAGAGGATTGCTGGGCAGATAAGACCTTTTGTCCCGGTGAGACTGGCAATATTCCGGGGCTTGGCACGGACATCGAATATGATTGGCTTTTCGAACCATGGAATCTACATATCCTGTTATTGACAGCCAAGGCCGAGAATGTCGGGTACACTTGCCGCCAAATGTGTTCCTTCGTTGTACACTTCTTTTTTGACACCATGTATACTGTGATCTCAGGATGAAAATCAGTTGTAAATAGTAACTCGAGACAAGCTGCTAACCGTGTGTACTTGATTGCTCGGTGTCCACCGTCCACTATTGCCCGGCGCAGACACAGTTAAAAGGTCAAAAAGAACGTAATGTCGACCGAGTCTCGTACCATTAAACAAACTCGCATTCAGGGCAATGCCACTTGCAATCAAAACAACTATAAGACCACCTCCAGCGAAAAGGCCGCCTGGTCCGCCGGGTAATTTCCCGCCTCCTTGATTGGCTGCTCTCTTCAGCTGCTGCTGGATTTTCTTGAACGCATCTTGACCATCCATCCTTAAGGACAATAAAGACAGGAAGTCAGCCTAGTGAGCAGAATAGAGATAAAGTCGCAGAAAGCAGAGTGTATAATAGTGTTTTTCAAGAATTTATCGGCCGTCGGAAATCGGAAATCGAATTCATCTCTCCCGATTGGCATCTCTCTTTACTAGCCATCGCCGTGCTCATCCGGTTCCAGGTTCTGCAGTCACCTGGACCCATACATTGATGACAGGAGATGTTAATATCTTGAGTCCCGTCGTGCGTGTGCTTAGGCTTCTGTTCCCGAATCGAATTTGAGCTGAAATTAAATAAAGCTCGGAGGTGTATCTATTGGCTGCTGGTAGGCACACCCATTCTCGTGGAAGAGCCGAGAAACCTAATTGTATTGCTATGCAGGATTGTTGTTTATAGTCCGCAGATCATAGAGGTCTTGCTTACCCCAGCTGTATGGACCATGGTTGGGTTCTGACTTGCCATTCTGCAGAATTATCAACTAAAATCTGGCGAAGGGCTTTCTGTCCTGTTCGTCCTCGTATGGCTGCTTGGCGACTTGTGCAATCTGTTTGGTGCAATATTAGCGGGTCTACTCCCTACTGTGATCATCCTCGCATCATATGTGCGTATTTACACTTTGGTTTTTCCCGACGTTTAGACTAGTATTAATGGATTTTAAGTATACGATATGCGATATCATACTACTCCTGCAGATATATTTTTACCGGTGGGATAAGAAAAGGCGTCATTCACCAGATGGCGTCACCGAAGATTCCCCTCTACTCGATAGACATCATCACGAAGACAACGTCAATCATAGTCGCCGACGAATTTATACACTCTTCGCGCAATATTCCGGTGCATTGATATTGGTCTGTGCCTCCGGTGTCATTAGCTGGTGGATAAGCACTCGATCCGACATCGGAGGTGGGACTCCACAACAACCTGCGGAACCAAAGGCTTCAGAGATGACGATCCAACTTTTCGGATGGACAAGCGCTATCTTGTACCGTGAGTGACGGCCGTGAATCGTGATCTGACTAACGATCTGAGTGAGGTTTCAACGCAGTGGGTTCTCGCGTACCACAGATCCGTCAGTACATCCGAATATCCCGTCCCCTCGTCTCGTTCCTGACCATTTGTCATTACACCCAGTGAAGAACTTTGAAACCAAGTGTGAGGGCCTATCTATTGGCCTTTTTATCTTTGCTATTGTAGGAAACAGCTGCTACGCCCTTTCGATCATAGCTGCGTCTACAGGACAACAATATCTAGTGAGGAACGGGAGTTGGCTTGCAGGTATGTGTATCGCGTGCGATCTTTGCAGGATGTTAACTTTGCACAAACCAACCAGGCAGCCTACTAACTATCGGATTCGATGTGTTTGTGAGTTCTGGTCCACTATTGTGTCCACATCACTGGAACTATTCCGTTGTGTTTTTAAGGTTCTCTGTCAGTTCTTCTACTATCGCTCGACACCTTCGCGGGAGTGCGTGCGAGTTATTACCGAATCATAGTGGTCCGGTCGTTTGGCGCTTTACTGCGATAGCCCTGATATGTATTACGCTGTGCAGAAGTCGAAGCAGACATCTTTTGCACACAATGTTACGGAAATGAGTGATAATGTGGTCCTTATTTGCTTAGAGTGAGGTCTATGGTGTTTTGGACCCGGTTGTGCGGCTTTGCAGTGAGCCTGGGAATGAAGAACCAGTGCAAAGCAGCCTGAGCCACGCCTCGTTCCTCCCTCGTGTCGCATTTTACCTCCACGTTGCATTTCAGCATCAAGTCATGGCGCCCATTTTCACCAGCTTCAGGCTCAGGCGTAGGACACGCACCGGGCCTCGTGCATGGTCAAAATTCCCTAGGTAGTTTTGTCGCACAAGTTCACCTCTTTTCTATGCGGATCCCTGGCCGGTTAAATTTGCTAGGATCGTCCGGAGGGTTGGCTAGCTATACCATCCCCCTGATTCACTCTTTGCTCCTTTTCCACAGGCCATAACGATGGCCGGGATACAAGGCATGTCTCGTGGCCCTTTCATTTCCCGTATCAACGAATGACAGGTGTTCCACAGGCGCTGCTTAGCTATCGAGCCCGTTCCCGGGTACACTATATAGTCTGTGAATCATCGTGCACCACAGTATATCAAGCTGGCAACCTCGAGATAGCGCACCGGGCCTCGACGTAGGCTCTCGGCCAATAGCATCGGCTTATCCCTAAGACGCAGCGTCGCCAGCAGACTACCTAGACCCCCGCTCACATTTCTTCGACACCACCATTATGCGCGGTCCCGCCATCACCCATCCATCTCATGGCATCGGTTTCGTCTCGACGACACACTTCAATCCGAAGTTTCTAGAATCATCTGGCGCTGCGCATCCGAGACCCATTGGCCCACCGCACCAGACCATTGGTACTTTAGCACCCCCGTCTCCTTACGATATTCCTCGTGCTCGTTCTTCTCCCCCAAGGACACCGACTGTTATGGCTCCTTCGATCACCGCTCGCGCAGATTATATCAGTAGAGGTGCCAATGTATCATCTCTGCGGAACCACACGCAACGTCCTCGAGATCCATCCAAGGAATCGATACCCCATTTACGAGAAGCGCTTAACAGTCTAGATTCCAGGATGGCTTCGTTGATGAGTCAGAGGGAGGAACTTGAATCACATCTAGAGCAAGCCGTACGTTCACAGTCGCCAATTCAGCGGCTACCATGCGAAATTTTGGCCTCGGTGTTTGTCAGGGGTGTATTTGGTGCAGACGATGAGGATCCACTGATGGTTTCGACTTTAATGCTAGTATGTCGTTATTGGGCAGATGTCGCTGTTAACACGCCCACGCTGTGGTCAAATATCGCAGTTAGCACCCACGACTCGCTTGAGAAAGCCCGGCGGAAACTGCGAAGGTCTAAATCATGTCCACTCGATATCACCATCAACTTCAGTCCACGCGAAGAGCACTCGGGTGGCGTCACAGAACATATTATACATGCGATGGACCTCGTTCGACCTGCGCTATGGCGAACAAAGTCATTCCGTCTCAGTGTCCCAAATCGACCTCAGGCTCACGCGGCACTTCTGCGTTGCCGAGAAGATGCACCACTCCTCGAAATCTTATCCGTTAGAGTATTTCATTCCATGCAGGACGATCACTATTCGAGTCCAGCACTCCCCCTCTTCAACGGGCACACTCCGCGACTTCGTTCTTGCTCGTTTACTTCTTTCAACTTTGCATGGGACATTAAACTCGTGTCGCGTTTGCGAGTTCTGAAGTTGGGAGGTTATTGGAATGGCTTGTCTCCGTCTGTCCCAACTCTTCTCCGTATTCTCAGTGAATGCCCGGAGTTAGAGGAGTTTGCTCTTCGGAATTTGAGCGATGCAGACCCTGACGCATGCCATGACGATCAAGGACGGACCTTCACAAAGACCGTTTATCTCCCTCGACTAGTCAAGGCGTCTTTCTACTACGCAGGTATCATGCGGACCCGAACAATACTCAACCAGTTGACTTTTCCGGCACTGCAAACACTCGAGCTTTGTTATTTGGACGATCTAACTCCTCTTCTGGATCGTCTGAAACAGCAGTCACTGACATCGTTTCCCTTGCGTCATTTGCGGATAGAATCAAGCTTCTTCAATGAGCTCAAATTTGTTAGCTTGCTTGGTCGCTTGCCGTCTCTGATGTCCCTCGAGCTTGTAGATTGTGAGGATGCATCGTCGCACTTCTTAAAGGTAATTCGAATTCCGTTCTCGCATATCAAAGTATCTTGTGTTGATGGGTCGTTTATAGGGTCTTACGACACCTTCCTCAAGTTCAGCTTTGGTCTGCCCTAAGCTTGAATCTCTAAATTTGGATGGATGCACCAACCTCGACTGGGACTCTCTTCGCACCTTCGTCGAGTATCGATTGCCAGGGCAGTCTTTTGCATATTCTCGACAGTCTAATGGCCGACGTCTTATCACAAACGGCCCTGTCTCGGTATCTTCCGCCTCTGCATATGCCCAGCTGCACCAAGACCCCGCATCTGCCAATAAGTTAATTGGCCTTCCAGGACCCAAACGGTTGCGCTCAATCGATGTCACACGATGTCATCAAATCAGCAAAGAGATGGTGCAGTGGCTGAGAATGTATGTAACAGAAGTTAAGTGCGATCCAGCAAAGGGAATATGGGGTGAGGCCGTGCTACCCTGAACAAGATGAGGCATGTGCTGTTGTCTCCACGGACGGACGGATGGATTAACCGCTGAATCGTTTCGCCAAGTTTCGCCGCACGTACCGGTCGGTGTCTGTGCCTATTCATTTCTATCAATCACGGGTTCAAGGCTGCAATCATTGGTCCACGTCAATACCCCACAAGTTTTCTTTTGCAAGCAATGTAACAATTATACAACAGATTTTATTGTATTCAGTAGTGAATGAAGACTGTCGCACATTAGGAAAGATAGATAATATGAATCATCTCATTCGTTGAGGTAAGCTAGCATTTTCTGCCTTCGCTCCTGTTCCTTCTGCGCCATCTTCGCAAATCCTCTGCGCCCACGACCTATCGTCGCCTTCTTCCTCCGCAAGTCCTCAGCTGCTTTGATATGTGCCGTCAAAGTGGCTGCATTGTGTGTGACACGCTTTTGGCTCGCTTTGTACGGGCCAACTGTTTTGGCTTTAAGCCCTATACCTAAGCGATCAGACTTCAGAACAGTGGCGATTGGAGTAAGCAGAGCCCTCGGTGAATGAGACGGATCTAATGGATCTGGCGGATCCCCCGGAGTGTCTGCGTCAGATTCATGAACATCATCCTCGGAGTCGGAAAGAGTGAGGTCAATGACGTCTATATTCCGAATCTCCTGCACATCCTCTTCCCACTTGACCTCGCGTTCCTCTTTCTTCACAGCTAGTCGCCGTGCTTCTAGACGAGACTTCATCTCAAAGGGTTCTTCTGCATCTAAGAAGTCCGCTTCGATACGTCTTCGTCTTCGTACCCGCGGACCAAGACCCTCTCCTTCATTCCACCCACGTTGCTGCAACATCGTGAACCCTTTATTCGAAGGACCCAAGGCGAGCCAAACTGGAGGTGAGTATCCGCCTTCTATAGGTGGAGGGTCTCGAGCGAGAATGTCTGCGAGAGTCGGTGCAGGTGAAGGGATGAGTGATCCAGAAGATGATTCGGACTCGATAGCCCGCAGGATAAACCAGTTGTTCTTATTCCGTGCCTCTGCTCTTCTCTTTAGTGGTTCTTGGATATCTACGGAAGGCTTCGAAGGTCCCGCTACGGTGCGGGATTGAACAGCGAGACTCGGACGATCGACTGTACATTGCGTGCCAGTTAGCGATCTATACCAACCCGCTAAGCTTGCTCCGACATCATCGTTGTCAACCATATGGGGTTGACGAGACCCTGCATTTTCATGCGACATTGTCGCTGGCACAAATCGAGGTGCCATGAGGGACCGACGTGTCTCGGAGAATGACGATGGCTCTGTCTCCCATGGATCCGCAGATTCATCATGAGCATGACTGGGTGGTGTCGCAAGGGATTCTGGTTTCTTGGGGCTGTAATAGGAATAGATAGTGTGTGAGATGGTCGCCATATACCAGGAGAATGACTGGAAGAATTTACAACAAGGCGGCCCCGCGGAACCTACTTATGTGTTAGTCAGCCGACCCGTATTTGGCAGGTCAAAGTTGTGTGCTGCAAGCCTCTTGACTCAACACTTCTCCTTAATATTTATGTTTCACAGCAAAAGAGTACTATCGTGGCTAATTTCCAACATTGGAACATCAAGAGATCAAATACGTCCCTTCAAAGAGCTTCAACTGATCGTTCAATCTCTGGGACTCGGGCAATTAACTTTATTAAAACCGACGACGGAGTTTCAAATTTGAATATATGTCAGGATTCTGTTACAGTGTGATAATGTCAAGGAAAGGGATGTCATGCCTGTACATGTGTATAATATAGCTGTACTTATACCATGGAGCCAATCGTCTTAATTTTGACATCGCCACATTCTAATTTTCTTTTGTGATCCTCCCGTTCTGATTCGGCGTCCGGAGAAAGCGGGCTGGGACTCTTGTCCTCGGTATCGACCATCTCGTGCGACTCAATTTGGACGAAGACCTGTGGAGAGGTCCATAGTTAGCGATCGTGAGAGAAAGGTTCAAAACGACTGACTTCTGGTCTAACTCCCGCGTTGTTGAAATGTATGCTATTTTGCTGTGAAGGAGAGATGTAAAGGACGTGAAAGGTGGAGTGAAAGCCATAATACATACCTGCGATTTTGACATAACTGAAGTAGGCTCGTCGGATCGTTGCGAGAACTTCCAGCCGCCTCTAGCATTCAGACTTGACATTAAGGAGTTGGTGTAAAGCTTTGAGAGAGGAACGTTGAACATTAAATGACTGGAGATACATCCAAGTCAGAATGGATAACATCTCAATAGACCCGGTAGTAAAGCCTACTTTCCGCTGGTGTCCACAAGGAAGAAAACCAAGTCAATAATTGCGCAGACAGCAGTGACCGCACCCGTTTGAACGGTCACTTGAATCGACGACAAAGGAATCAGAATCGATGATCGAACTCAAAGGACACAACGTACATCTGATGATGCGGTTGACGACGTCGTCTGTAACGGCAAAACCGGACTTGTGTTTTTGCTGATTGGATTTAGTCAGCGGTCACCGAACCTTCCACAGGACCAGCAATTAAATATACCAGATGGTAGGTGAGAGAGACTGAAATCAAGACGTCTGCCACAACAGCAGCCACCAGCCTGTAAGGCAGATTATTAACTTGTTGTATATTTCTCCGTACAAATTCGAATGTGGTATTCACCAGGTTATGACAGCAACTTTAAATCGTTCGGCTTCAATAAATATCGGTATGAACCCAATCGCAATGGAGGTTGCGATGGCCGCGACTGCCGATAAAAATCAATTCCTGTACCAATACCAGCAGCCTGGATTGCTCACCCATGTTGACAATTGCACAAGTCACAATGAGTATGACCGCCGAGAGATCTTTGGTGAGGATCTTTATGCGCCACGCAAAGAAAAATTGAACACATGCTGAGATAATACCCTTAAATAAAAGCATGAGGTGCAGGTCTGAGGTTGAGGGAGCAAAGGCGTACAGTCATGGCAGGGTCAGTGCCAAAGACTGAGAACAGCAACACATCGTCGATTTAAGACGAGAGGCGCATAGAAAAACAGGAAAAACGCACCCCGAGTAGCCTTCGATAGATATTCCACATTATCTGCGGAGTTTTCAATTAGGATAAGACCTACAGTAAAACGGTGAAGAATGGACTTACTGAAATTGATGATAAGCGCATCATAGACGTAGATCAAATCGAATACAGCGTTGCTCGTGTCAGCCAGGAAGAGGAAAAGCACCAGACATTTCAGCCACTTTTGATCCCTGCTCATGCATCAGTCTGACGCCGCGTCGTCAAAGAAGGCATATTACGCACTTTTTGTATGTACTAAAGTACAAGTATACCTGTGTAATCATGACACCGTACAATAAGATATTGAAAACCGTCCCTATAAGAATGGGGCCCAACCTGCACAGGTAGTTCAATAATGATGAAATTGGAACGCAAGTAAAATCACCTACGCAATCTCAGCTGGATTTTTTGCCATCATCCGAGCTTGCCTTCCGTGACAATAGGTCTAAGGGGAAATAAGCAAAGGTTCGTAACTTTGGAGCTCCCCTTTTGTGAGCGCGGTTGCCCTCCTCGCACATTTAGTTAACATAATGCGATGTACGGAACTCTTGAAGGAGGGTAACGAAAGAGGCAGTTTTCCCCAGCGCTAGATGACACAAAGGCGACCAAAGTCCTTCAACCAACAGCAAATGATAGGTAGTGGATCATGTAGTCTCACGAATGGTTGTCCGGGTCTGCCTCACGCGATGCGGTCCTGCAGGGTCCTGCAGGGTCAAACACATACAGTCAGGTCTTTCTGAACCACATTTTCAAATTCGGTGTTTTCGGAAGCCGATGCCATTTTGCAGGTTATGTACTCAAATCTCCAAGGGTCCTCTAAAATTTCAGTCGGTGAAAGCCATGCAGATATCATATGTACCTACGCACCAGTAAATTACGGTCTCTGCCGAGCCCGCTCTTGTGCGCTGATCACCAAAATATTTTCCACTGCCAGGAAAGCTATCAGATCGAAAGAAATAAAAGGCAACCCCGTCATCTACTTTTGCTCCCTCACGTACACATGTACTTATGCTGCAGCCGTATTATTATGGTACTGGCAGTCCAGCAGATGCGGTATGTCGAGCTCGAGCTCTCAGCCTGTCAAGTAATGCTGGAGCTGCGAGAAGCGTTGCCCTTCGCTCTCCAATATGTGATGGTGAATCTTCATAGCAACGATGTCCGAATGACGTGGCTTTATGTAAGTATGGTTCGTGTGAGCGGCACATTGGATGCGCGAAAATGGTCGACATTGTTATGTAACTTTTTATTTAATTTTAAAAAAGAGGGGTTTATATAACCATAAGCAGTAGATTTTGAACTGCTTGAACTTTAGGTAGTCTTTAGGTTCAAGTTAGCGTAGGGGGCAGAAAGATTTTGGGCGTCAATCTGTCAACTGCCAGGCAGAACGGCAATTGGCAGTATGGCAGAATTTGGCAAAATTGTTTTATGCAGTTTTATGACTCCCCGATTTCGTTCTTCGGTCGACTCCTTGGAACATTTCGTCAAATTTGATTTTTACAGATCTAGTCTCTAGAAAGATAATACCATTTGGCCATGTCCTTTAAATATGAGCTGGTGGGTTCCCACCGGCAATGGGAAGCTCACCAAATCCAAATTTCCAAGTTATTGGCCTATGGCCAATTATGGATTTTGTGGCTGATGGCCAATTGTAAATTTCTAAAGTGCAGAACAATTTTCAGATATTTTTATAGAGAAAATAATAATTGTATAAATGACAGAATAATTTTAATCTATAAATGTATACCTGCTAAGATCCATACCATAAGTATTCAACTGAAACCCCAGCTGGTTATGATGGTCATTATATTTGTTAAGCATTAACATAGAATCAGTTTCTTTTGGTTTTTTAAGACATGCATGATCAAAGTGTGTGCAAAATGCCAAACCTTGCAAAGTTTTAACTTGAGAAATTGCCACAAAAAATGAGCCTGCAGAAAAATCCTTTTCTCCAAGCTCAACAACCACTTTTTCCAGGGTTAAGCCCTGACTTTTATGTATTGTGATCCCCCAAGCCATCATAAGAGGAAGCTGGGTACCTGTCAGAGCCTTTCCTGCTTTAGTCTCCCATCTTGCAACTGCTGGTACAATTGGGACCCAAGAAGGACTGATACCTTCCCATGCAGGTGTTTCAGGTCCAGAGTATCCAT
>KN832975.1:272698-360481 GCA_000827315.1 Piloderma croceum F 1598
AGTTGAATACTTACGGTATGGATCTTAGCAAGTATACATTTATAGATTAAAATTATTCTGTCATTTATACAATTATTATTTTCTCTATAAAAATATCTGAAAATTGTTCTGCACTTTAGAAATTTACAATTGGCCATCAGCCACAAAATCCATAATTGGCCATAGGCCAATAACTTGGAAATTTGGATTTGGTGAGCTTCCCATTGCCGGTGGGAACCCACCAGCTCATATTATATTATATCGTATCAGTTCCCGGCGTACAGAGACTGACTAGACGCAGAAAGGAACCTGTGGTAGCACAGATCATCAGACACCCTGGACCTGCTCCTCCAACCATGCCCAAAGTTCCTTGCCCACCTTCGGGTCTTGTGTATCGGCCCGAGGCTCACCCAACCTTGCCCAAGGAATAAGATACTAGAAGAAAAAGGGTCAAGCACAGCGCGGAGGGTCAGGTGAAAGATGGGGCTACCTTGCCATTGAAGTCTTTGGTCTCTGCTGAGGTTCCACCCCAGAGGGGGGTGAGAGCCCCAAGCGGAGCGGGATACAAAATTGGGATCTGAATGATATAAAGGTACGTGGATTGGTAAGATGGGCCGAGTTAATACACTTACAGCGCATGCCTTCTTGATCCAGTTACCGTCACGCAGTAAATCAGTTTTGAGATTACCTGTCATCACATCTGGATTAGTCGAGTTGTAAGAGGCTAACATGGAGGCCATAACAACACACCAGGATTGAGAGAAGTAGAAACGATGCCATCATTGCCGTATCGACGGGCAAGCTCGGTAGCGAACACGACATTACCCTTCCATAAGTTCAGTACATCACGCGTTTGGCACACAGTACGTCTACGAAAAAAACGGAAATTTAAACTGTACGCACATATTTACTTTGGAAATACAGTTTCTCCGTTCCGGCTTTCTTCCTAGCTGGTCCATCCTTGAATGTGTTGAAATTCATGTTGCTGAGTATATGGCCAGACGAAGAAACATTGACAACACGTGCTGTACCATCACCGGACGTCTTTCCCCCTAGGAGAAGAGCGGGAAGCAGGAGGGTGGTAAAGTAGAAATGGCCCAACACATTTGTGCCAAATTGAAGATCGTATCCGTCTGCTGTAAGCAGTTCGATCGGCGGAGCCATAACAGCGGCGTTGTTAAACAGTACGTGTAGCTCTTTTTCTTTGCTATGTAGAGGGTGAACGCGCAATAAAAAAGTTACACGGATCAGATACTGAAATGGCGTAGCACAAGAAACTAACCTATTAAACTCTTCCGCAGCGGCCTTGATGGCCTTTAAATTCGCAAGGTCGAGTTGAAGAAAGATAGCATCTTTTCCAGTTATGACTTTCAACCTTTTGATGGCCGACTCAGCTTTCTCCGGACTTCTGGCTGCTACATATACTTTGGCGTTGTGCATAAGAAGGGCCTAGTGAGACGATAAATTTCCAGTTCTTTTGTAATAAGCATATAAAAAAGCGTCTGTACCTTGGCTATCTCATACCCCACGCCGGTGTTGGCACCAGTCACAATCATGACTTTGCCTGAAAGGTCGGGCACATTTTCTACCCCGAACTTAGATTGGGGAGGGAACAGTTGGATGATCTGTGATACGATTAAACCCATTGATGATTGAAATACGTGTGTGCTGCTGGCATGCCCAGAAGTGCTTTCAGTAGAACCAGTAAGCCAATTTATGCACAAACGCCACGTCGCGTCGAGGACAAAGGTTGTGAGAGTGTTACATCCACCATTTAGACAAAATTTGGGATTCGAAGTGCCCTATATAAGTACACGGGTTATGATTGGGCCACTTACATAGCGCCAGTTGACATTGAGTACGGTGGTTTATGAGCTTATGTCCGAAGTTTTCTTTCATTCTACAAGACATCATATCAACGACCAGCCCATACATGCGTAGGTGGCAAATTAGTCAATAATTTGGTTTTCAGCACTTTGTGTACCAACTGCCACATATTAATGTACCCTTCTTCGTCAAAATTGTTCCAAATATACTCTAAGTGTATTTCCCAAGACCAATTTAACTATTCGCACACTTGCGTGGCAGATCTACATATCCGTGTATGCAGGTATTCACGCGTTAGCACCTGATCGACATTGCTACAATGCAGACTTATTGTGTCTATATGTCCTTTTTTTGGTTGGGCAAATTTGAAGGAATTCATGCTTCGCACTCAATCCGAGGCCGCAACGATCAATAGCCCATTTGTACTTATAGCGAATGTATTAAGTCGTGACGTGTGACATGTGACTGATGAGACATGGCAGACCAAGCAATAGATCGACGACGCATATGTATTGGTTATGATATGCATTCGCTGCATATGCATTGCCCTATTTAGAATTTTATCATACATATGCCCGAACATTATATTGTCGAACAATAGATAGTCTCGGCATAGGACAATGTGGAGCACAACTATCTTAGTAAGCTTACATTATATCCACCGCGGTCTGCCGTGGCAAATCAAATATTCCAAGTCAAAACATAAATATGACGATCTATTGCGGTCTGCCGTGATCATCAAGAATGCATAAATGTTCTTGATGCTGTAATTCATTACGACCAACGGTCTATTACAATGTGATTGTGCCAAAAAAGAGATGTCAATGTATCTACTGTCCTCGAGCTCCTCGCCCGCGCCTGGGCAAATGTACTTCGATTTTGTTCTTTGTCACTTACGCCACGGAGCCAACTGACTTGTTCTTGACATCGCCATCCTCCCATATTTGTTTAAGTTCTCGTTCCGATTCGGCGTCCGGGTACAACTGGTTCAGTTTATTGCTCTCGACGTCCGCCATCTCGTGCGACTCGACGTGGACGAATACCTGCTGGGAGGTCATCCGTGAATAAAACTATAGGATAACGAGCTCAAGAGTGACTTACTTCTGGTATGGTCCCCGGTTTCTTAAATTGTACGACGTCCGGCTGTCAAGAGAAAAGGCATAAGGCACAAAAAAAGGGGAGTGAAGCGTATATTATGTACTCGTGATTTCGATGTTGTGACGGTGGTGGAATTAGGTTCGTCGGATTGTTGCGAGAATTTCCAGCCGCCTCTGGCGTTCAGACTCGACATTAAGGAGTTGGTGTAAAGCTTTGACAGGGGGACATTAAAGATCAAGTGACTGAAATAAATACCGAAGTCAGAACGAAGACGCCATCAGGTTAGGTAGCGAAACTCACGTTCCTGTGGTGTCTACGAGGAAGACAATCAAGTCCACTGTGGCCACGACAGCAGTGACGGCGCCAGTTTGAACGGTTACTTTAATCGACAAAGGAATTGGCATCAATCATGGGGACCAAGAAGACGACATACACCTGATAATGCGGTTGACGAGGTCGTCTGTAGCCGGAAAACCAGTCCTTTGTTTTCTCTGATTGAAAGTAATTAGCTGTTACTCGTGGTTGGCTGGCAGTAACAGAATGTACTAAGTGATAGGTGAGCGACGTTGTAATACAGACATCCGCAACAGCAGCAGCGACCAGCCTGCCAAGAAGTATATCATATGTTCCAATGCAATTCGACATAGGTGGCGCTTACCAGATGATGACGATCACTTTGAACCTTACGAATTCAGTGAAGACCGGTATGATACCAACTGCAATGGAGGTTCCGATGGACGCTACTATAGACGAAAATCAACTAAAGGGGCTTGCAGTAACAATGAAGATGACTCACGCATGTTAACGAAGGCACAAAAGACGATGAGCATGACTGCCCATATGTTGCTGGTGACGACCTTTACGCGCCACGCAAAGAACAGTTGGACACAAGAAGCGATTATACCCTGAAATAAAGGAGTGTGATGTGGGCAATTAGAGAAAGTGAAATATAAGCATACAGTCATTGCAGGGTCTGTGCCGAAGACTGGCGCAGACGATAACCATTAATGCTGTATGTGGCATGCCAAGTAAAACAGAACAAAAACGCACTCCAGTTGGCCTGCCCAAGGTATTTCTGATTATCTACAAGAGATGTAAATTCGGCACGGCAAACCAACCTTTTATTATTATTAAAATGACAAACCAAAATTAACGACGAGCGCGAGATAGACGTAGACCAGGTCGAATACGGCGTTGACTGTGTCCGCAAGAAAGAGGAAGAGCACAACACATTTCAACCACGTTCGATCCCTGCTCAACGTCAACCGTCAGTTTAGCGATGTATCATAGGAATAATCACACCTCACTTTTTGTATGTACTGAAGTACAAGTAGACCTGTGTAATCATAATGCCATATAGAATCACATTGAATACAGTTCCTATAAACATAGGCCCGAGTCTGGCGGTAATAATTAGTACAGCTCGGACATCGGCAGGGAAATTTACCTACGCAATCTCAGCAGGACCTTTCGCCATTGCTCGATAGTTTTCTCCTCGTCAAGGATGCTCTAAAGTGGACGACCGATGGGATGTCCGAAAGACTCGAGAGCGGAGAACTAGTAACGGGTGGACGATCACAACAGGACGCAATGTTTACCGACCTTCTCGCACATTTATTAGTGAAGAACAATGCCATCAGCTGCGAGAAGCAGGAAGGGGTTCTATATTGATTTGAAAATGCTGTCCGACATAGATCTACAAGGGCGGCAAAAAGCGAAGCATCTCCTGTGGTTCCTTGCTTACTTCGGCTTAGTTTGTGGCCTCGGGGCGATAAATACGTTCAGTACAACGACAATGGAAGACGAAAAGGATGGTGTCATACGGAGCGGTTTTGCCACAAAGGTATTGCCCTTAAATTCGGACTCGGTGAACATCCCTGCCTTTAAGGCGCCGTTACTGTACCTGTTACCTTGAAAATTTCAATTACCGTTCGGCTCCTTGGATACTAGCGGGTCAGTATCACTTGGAGTAAGACATATATTTGAGGACCAGCGGCATCATGATGCACCATGATGCAAGACGACCGTTAATTAATTAAGCGAGAAAGAGGCATTCACATACTACATGTATATTTGTTTGTCATCTCGGAGGCTAATCTGATAAGCTTTATTAGCTTATGGTCAGCCACTTGTTGCTTATCACCTAAATTACAACCGTAACAAACGCCTGGCAACGCCACGATGGCAGCAGACTCTGCAGCCTGCCGTATATTGGTTGTGTCCTCCTCACTCCAACAGGTCTTTCATTTCGTGGACCGTACGTTTCTGCCTGTCAAAAGTTCTATTTTGAAAGCTGTCTGACAAGCTTCTTGTTCAGGCATCAAGACCGAAGTGCCCACTGCAACCGATTCCCCATCTGAAATTGGCGAACCGGACAAGACAATTCCATGGACAATCACAAACAAGTATTATACAGCCAACGTCCATTTTGAAGCACGCGAGGTTCGGACGTGGAGCTCTTTTCTCGCTGAGGGTGTTCCTGCCGTAATTTTTCTATGGGCACACGGGGAGGTATGCACCCGGCTAAATAAAATGACAGGCATTATGGTCTTATCTTTGGAAAAAAATTTCAGCCGTACAAGGACCATGCTCAGTACCTTTCAAAGGAATTGGAAAATCATGACCCGGAAGTTTCTCTCGCTGTAAGAGTCCAGGGCTCATCGCCGGCTCCCCTTAGCGAAGAAGACGAAGAAGATGTGGACGAGTTCTTCTCCTCACTTGGATTTGAATTTGTTGATGCATGCTCCAATACACCGGTGGGCCATGATGATGGCGCCGATGCACTTTCTGATGGTAAGTCAATATATCGAATGTTGTTCTTTTTCTCGGTCTCTCTCTCTCGGTCACAATGAACAGAAGACTAACGATAACAACTCCGAGGCGCATTCAGTTTCCTGAGTGAATTTGGGCTCACGACTATTGTAATGCAGGGGTGCCTGGCCTTCCCCGTGTAATCGATGCGCTGAGCACGATAATGTGGCCTTCAATGGTCCAATTCCAAGGCACCCGCGATCGTAAAAGTAGAACTCGCGAGCTTCTCGACTGGGCACACCAAGAAGGAGGAGACGACGGGCTTGTCGCTCTCGTTGATTCTGATGCTAGTACTCACACCAATGGCTCAATCCCTAGTGTCAGCGCCAACCAAAAGAGCCGAGTGCAAAGAGAGATGGAAGAACTCGAGCGATGGCTCGAAGAAGACGAGGAGTTGCACGTATCTGACGAGCCATGGATCACAGTCTCTTCAACAGACGATACCAGTACCCCCCATCTCCTAATCGATCCCCTCGGAATGACAACCTCTCCAATGGGTATATATTCTCCACATACTACTCCATGGACAACGATGGAAACGGTATCAGAGACACACCAACCATCAGGGTTCGATGACGATTTTACGGTGTTCGTGTCTGCGCCTGCAGTACCAGGGCCTTCTGGACGATCAACTCCAAATATATCTCTCGACTCGGATCGGTTGGATCCTATGCACACGGGCGCATCGTATGCGTCCTTGGGCTCTGTTTCCGATTTTGGGGACCATAGCGTGGATGACGATGATCCTGACCTCCCATCAGAAGCTGAGGTCCAAGCCACCTCTGCACGTATCTTCGGTCCCACCCTCTCTCCAACCCGTACACGAACACTACCAACCATCCGACCTCTCTCCCCATCACAGCCCACCGCAACGCCATCCACGTCCTTCTCGCATCCCGTCATCCCCGAGCCGCTGAAAGACGAAGAGGACTACGAGGTTGGGAACTTTGACTTGTCTCGCGTGATGAACGCACTCCAAAATATGAAAGAGGAGATTTCGGGAATGGGGAACGAGGATGAGAAGCGAAAAGCCGCTGCTAAAGCCGCGTTGGGGCTCATGTATGGGCTAGAGAGGCAAGGGGGTGATGAAGGAGGTCCGATGTGATGAGTTTTATTCAGTTGAGAATGTGTTTTTTTTTTCCCGCTCTCTATGAGAATTAATCTTTCGATTGTTTGATATATACCTTACACATATAATTTATACCCCCTCCCCCCCAATTCAGGTTTGCGTGAAGATGGAGATGGTATTTCAGTTAGCTCTACAAAGCATTCGAGATAACAAATTATACAAAACGTCAAAAGAAATCCAAGAATGACGAAATCAACTCATTCCTCTTCCTCCTCCCCGCCTTTCCCAGTCTCATCCCGAATCCCCCCTTCCGCAAAGCTCAAAATCCCCCCAACATCCAACAACCTAACAACCTCCTCCGCCTCCTGCACACTCATATCCCCAAGACATCTATTAACCCCCTCCAACTTCCCACTCCTAAGCGCCTCTTTCAAATCCTTACTAAACACATCAAACACATCCCACCGCATCTGCAGAGCATTCCGCACCTCCTCGACGTCCATACCCTCTGTACCCGGTCCTTCGAGGGTGATATTCTCTGGGGGAGGGCCGTCTGGGACGTTGAATGAGATGGTTTGGGAGGGGTTTTCGGGGACTAGTTGGATTTGTTCGGCTCCGCCTGGGATTTCGGAGGTTTGGGAGGCGAGGACGCGGGTGACGAGGTGGGTGTAGGTGTCTTCGACGTCTTTGACGAAGACGGGTTGGGCGCGTTTGTCGGCTGATACCATCCTATAATCAACCCATGGGTCAGATCACTAAGATAAAAATGATGATAATAATTACTTCCGGAAGAAAACGCGAACACCATCCCCACCCAATTTATCACAATACTGCAATAACAGACTCTGATGCACACACTGCTTGGCATACGCTTCCTTCCCATTGCCCTGCGCTCTGAAAGCGGCCACGAGCAAAGCGTCCGACGCACCAGGGACGACGACGTCCCGATGGCTTTGGATGAATTTCCAGGAGGTCTCGTAGGCCCATAGAGGGAGGTGGGAGAAAGCTTCGAGAGAGGGAGTTAGCTCGGGGAGCTCTGTGTCGAAGGAGTCTTCATCATCTTCTTCGTCATCGTCGTCGTTGGCTGATGCAGCTGGGGCGGCGGCGGAGGTGGAGGCTTTGGGGTTGAGGACTTCGAATTCTGTGGTTTTGGTTTTTGGTTTTGCGTCTAGCTTTGCGTGCTTGATGGGTTCTGGTTCGGGTGGAGCAGGGACGTACTGCCATATAACCCGTCAGAGGACAATGCGACCATGAGATAGCCTATACGAAACTCATACCTTTGAATCAAAACCATCATGCATATCCTCACTGGTAATATGCTTCTTCTGCTCCTTTAACTCGGTCTCCAAGTCCTTGCCAAGCTGCTCGGTATGTTCCCCAAGCTGCACCAAATGCCTCACCAAGCCCTCCTTGACCTTCTCACCAACCACATCGTCTCCCTTCCCCGCCGCCGCCTTCTTCGCCGACCCGCTAACCTGCAACAAAAGACTCAGGACCATCGCATCGTACGTCGGCTGGTCTGGGGCGTTGGTGGGCGGGGCATCGGGGGACGGGTTAATCTGGAGCTGGTCCACGAGGTTAGAGAGGTAAGTGAGTGGGGTGGGGTTGGTGGAGATGGCGTCGGAGATGGATTTGAGGCGGGGTTGGAGGATTTTGTTGCATGATATTTCTGCCGTTAGGGCTTGGATGCGTTGTTTGCGGATTTCGCGTTTTTCATGGATGTCGCGTTGTTTCCAGCTATGGAGTGGTGGTGGTTAGCAGGGTTGGGAAGGAGGGGGGTGGAACTGACCGGATGAGAGATTTCTTGTCGACGTTGGGGTGACCTTCGATGTCAGAGTCGTCGGATAACTTTTCAAGTCAATTCAATCGACGGACGACGATCGGGCTGATGTAGAAGCTCACCTCGAGCTGGTCCCACTTGGAGTAGTTGAGAGGCATGGCGATAGCGATGGATGCTGTAGCTTGGCTGTAGCTTAAATCACTGATAGACGCCCGTCTGAGAGTAGCTCGTCCAATCGAATCCTATCGAATCTTCCAGAAATCGAATATAATAATTCGCTGGTGTTGGGTTTGCGATTTATTCCAGCCGGGCCCGCCCATAGTATACAAGATCGGTGCCTGGAGCGTATCCACACATCGGTCACTGTAATGTGCCATAAGTCACAATCTGTTTCATGCAACTACCAGCTGGCGCCAAGCTACTTGGACATATATTAGTATCCAATGTAGTTGCTCCCACTTCTCATGCGGACTTCCGCTACATTTCAAAGTCAGTCAACCTGCTGTTCCGCCGACACCGCCAGCTGGCAACACCCGCGATCGACGATTATCATCTCAGTGCCTTAATCCCTGTTCCGACGACCTCGGTTAAAAATCTGTCGTACTAACCCATCTCTGGACCTTGGGTCCCCTCAAATGCTCCAGCCGTATCCAACAGCTCTCAGGCTACGCGCCCGAGCCCAATCAAACCCCTCCCAACCCAAATTCCCCACTCGGTCCAGTTCGAGTCAGGAAGTGACGTCGGACACTCGCGAACCTGGTAGCGAGCTTGCCTCGAGGCCAGGTACGGCAGGGCCAAGACCTCAGTCTAGCTCACTTACGGCAGCCTCCACTCCAATTGTTGGTATACGAGAAGCGCCTGCGCCTGCTGTATCACCATCATCATCCCACCACCCCGAGAAAAAACAGACAAAAAAATTACAGCGTCCTCGACGTGGGTCCCTCTTCGCTTCTACCTCCGAGCCTGTCCAGCTCGTCCCAAAATCCACCTCCGTCCCACCCTCACCCGGCACTTCCGAATGGCGCTTACCTTCCTCCCATGGCGATCCCCCACCCTCCCCGAAACCCCCCACCCGACCTCCACGCAACCCGGCCCGAATACCCCTATCAGATACTCTCCGTCCATCCTCGTCCTCGGGCGGACGAGACTACAAAGCCAACTGGGAATCTCCACCACCAGGTCCGAGCGAGTCCTCCAGTACTTTTCCTTACAGCTCAAGTCCATTGCTGAACAAATTGGTGAGGCGGAATAAGAGCATTAGTGCGAAAGTTAATGGGAGACCGGGGAGTGCTGGGGTGGGTTCTACTTCTGGGTCGGGATCATTGCTTACGAAGGCTGGGAGGGCTGAGAGGAGGGAAAGGGAGGAGAGTGAGAGATCGAAAAAACAGGATTTGAAGGATAAAGGAAAGGAGAAAGACCAAGACGATCTTCCAACACCTCGCGAACGCGCCGAACAAACCTCCACACCCCTCACCCACGCAATAAACGCCTACGCCAACATTTCCGCCTCCCTCACCCCCCCATCAACCCCAAGACCAACCTCCAGCTCAACCTCCCTACTACCCCAACCACCACCCCCCAGACGAGCATCAAAACTCCACGCTAAACCACGCTCACGACCACACAGCCAACAAATCAGCGCCCCCCCACTCTCACAGACCCCACGCTCGTCAAACGTATCGCGCGATTCTCAATCATCCAACTCCACAACAGCAGCTTCGAATTCTAACCCTTCTGATCGCAGTGGCGCTCAGACCTCCGCTGCGGCTAAAGGCAAGGAGAGGGAGAAACCGGGGCAGGGGTTCTCGACTCTGGATCGTACGATATTGGAAGAGCTCAAACACTCTATCATGGCGCGCGAGTCGCAGTTTGTATTTAAAGGTCCTGGGGGTGGGTTGGGACAGAATGGTGAGAAGGGGATTAGGCATCATCCGTTTACGAAGGAGGATGTACCGTATCCGAGAAGTTATGATAAGGGGGTCGTTGATCTGTGAGTTTCTATCTGCTTTGGAGGGCGTGTTACTAACGTGTGGTGGTGTAGAGACGTATGGGAGTCAGCGTGGATTCAACAAATGTGCGATAATGTTACATGGCATGTCTTCGAGACGCCGCCTACGAAAGTGTACGTGTGTGTCCCTTATCCACGGCGTCTCGATATCATCATCGCTAACCGCTTGCTTTTGTGGATGTAATTAGCTTGGACTTGGGATGCGGTACGGGTAGCTGGATCCTAGAATGCGCCAAACGATGGAAGGTTCGATCCATTCCCTTTTCTAACGACCAACGCCCCATCACTGACCTTCTTTTATTTTTAAAAATCACGGCAGCAATGCCATTTCGTAGGCCTCGACTTAGTCCCCCTCCAACCCGACCTGAAGCGCGTAGGCTCATCAAGTATGGCTTCGAGGATAACATGGGTCCAGGCAAATTTTCTCGAATGTCTCCCGTTTCCGAATGAAGAGTTCGATTTCGTGTAAGCTGCGTGCTATCCCCAGTTTCCTTTGCGTTGATAAAAAAATGTCTGTAATAGACATATCAAACGTATTGCGCGGGGTGTTCCGGAAGACAAGGTAAGAAGGGTATCTGTCACACACTCTCTATCTATTTTACTTAGTGAACTTCGTCATACAGTGGGATGCGTTGTTTGACGAGGTGACACGCGTGATGAAACCTGGAGGAGCGTTCGAAATGCTGGAAGAAGATTTATACTGGCCGGGTCAACCCCGCGATGCAGATGGTGACTCTGATTCTGAGTCCGGGTCTTCGCCACCGTCGACCTCGACGACCAAGGTGCCTTCACCTCTCGTTGGTTCGCCTACGGACACTTCTGCACGTTCCGAGAGCCCTTCCACACCCAGACCTACCGTCCGCAAGAAGAACACCAATTCAATCACACCATCGCCTACTGATATCGCCAAGGAGGAAACGAAGTCGACGCCAGGACCAGCGCCTTATCGGGCCCCGTCGCCAAAGTCCTTATTTCATCCGCCTCCTGCAAAAGTATCAGCGCTGCCTAACACACCTGGCCATGCGCATGGACGTCCACCAGCCCTAACGATATCGACTATGCCGTCGACCCCTAGTAGAGCAACCGTGAACAATGCTGTGGCCGAGGGCAACATACCCAGTGAAAGCTCGCGTCCATCGGCATCGACCCACTCCGTTTCCAGTTCTTCTACGCCATCTCGCACCCCACATTCGCACCGCCGCACATCGTTCTCTCCTTCAACGCCAACTACGTCCGTATCGATGTCACCAGAGTTCTCGCAGTTTTCCCCGGTCAGGCCTTCCTTCTCTTATCCGCACCTAGTGAGAACTGCACCGAAGCCTCCTGTGAATCCCAGAGATCACACTATTCTAGAGACGATATATACTAAGATGCATGCAATGCGCTTCATCAACCTCGCTCCTTTATCGTTGTTGCCAAATAATTTGTCAACGTGGTTCAAAGGTGGGTGTCCAGGTGTTCTAAAGACTTAAACTATAATTCATACTTGCACAAATTAGATGTCAGGACTCACCCACCTCTCAACATCACATTCCCTCCTCCGCCTGTGCATCCCCGTGTACGGTCGTCACTAGCACGTCCCGATGCATTTTCAGCGCCACAAACCGGCTCTGATGATGAGTCCGGTCTTTCTGACTTTGAGGGTAGCCCTGTCAGAGCTGAGACTGCTGTACCCCGTGGTGCTATATTTCGCAGGACACATAGTACAGAAGACTCACAGACCACAATTCGTCGGAAGTCATTGACACCAACTACAGCGAAACCGGCTTCGCCTCCGATTATATCACTCCAGGGACTTATTTTAGGAGTGTCACCGTATGCGTATTTAGACGACGCGCGGTTTACTGCCTTTTCGCCGTCCGGCAAGGCGTCCTTCATGTCCCTCCAAAGCGAACTTCCTCAGGTTCGTGATACGCTTCCCGCTGCTACTGCCAAGCCCACTTCTGCGTCGACGGAGCTCCAAAGTAGCTCACAGGATCCAGAGGCACCCAACCATGATGCTACAACGAAAAAATCGGCGTCTTTGGAAGGACTTCCACCGACCTGTGTTCCCGTTCCCAGCTCCCAATCGGCAGAAGGGGCTGCACAGGACTTGGCGACAACTTTGGCAAATTTTAAGATCCGTCTACCTAATACGACGTTACGACTGGATTTGCGCACTTTGAATCTTCATCTGGCAGCAAGGACTTCAGAGATTCTAGCATGTACAGAAGCGATGTGGGAATGGGTACTAGAGTTTCAGGCAGAAAAGACCAAGTGGAAACAGAACCCTCGGTTAAAGTCGAATCGGGTTGATCACTCGTCATCGAAGTTACAGGCTTCAGCTGGTCAACCAGAGGACCCTATCAAGGTTGCAATCGCCGAGCTGACTAGGGCTGAGTTCGATGGTCTGCTTACTCAGTTCAATCTGTACGTCCGCTTGTTTGGTAAGTTTCGTATGCCATTGATGAATTCATTTTTGGGCAGGGATATGCGTGATCATTATGCTCTGGGATCAGCGCTAGAAGAACGATTCGCCTGGAGTGTGGTACCGATGCCGGCGACCCAAGATCGCAAACTTTTTGACATCGCCTGCGACAAATGGGAACAGTACCAACGGCAACAGCGCCAGGATCAAATTACAGAATCCAAGCACCATCCATATCGCCGCCACAACCATCACAGCCAGCTCCTTTCTGAGGCTGCGACAACTCTTAGCAGTCTGCCGACTATCCCGGATACTATAACGATGCGGAAGGATAGCACTCGTCCCGCGATCAACTTCACGGAGGCCCCCGATGCCCGGCAATGTAACAACAGCGGCCGCCGCGGAGGCCGCCAGACCCTATCGCACACGGGATCATACACCAGTCTTCATAAAGAGCGTGCTCTCCCAGAACCTCTAGATGAACCTCATCCGAGCTATTTTCTGTGTCGTACCATGCGCGTGTTCGTAGCGTGGAAGCCTTAAAAGGTTATGAACTGGAGTGTCCCTTTGATGATCTGCGCCTTTTGCTTTTGAAAGAGTTACCAGCAAGCAAGCACGTTCTTCCGGGTCTTGCTGGAAGTGCAGAGATGCCTACATCCAGCCTAGCGTCCTGGGCGCTTTCAAGGACGTTTATGGACATTTCCATAGCAGGCGCCGCGGATCTGTAATAATTGTGCATTCTACTCCGCGAACTTGCCCCCCCCTTCCATATTCAACCTCACCCAATCTAGTTCTTAGTGGATCTCGATGGGCTGGAGGGTTTTTAGCTTTGTGTTTACCTTTTTCCCCGTTTGTTCGTCTCGATCGTTACTATCCATTCCCGGCTCGCCATGTTTACTACCACACCACACCCGTTCGACGGCTCTCTATCTGCAACCTCATTGTTTATTCTATGTATTTATAATTTATTGCGGTAATGTTGCTTCAATGTTCTTTCATTACTTATCTCTCGATCGCAATGTATTACTATGTGGACATTGGATTCTGTCCTATACTAACTTGTTTTGGCTTTATAAATGATACTTGTTGCATCACCTTCGAAGCCTCGGCAATGTGTCAAACAACAGGCTAGACTAGTCAAATGCCCTTTTATATTCACAAGTTGATGGCTATTGGGTCACAGAAACGAGGAAGTTCGTAAAGGAAACTAGAAATCTGATACGAGCGATTGGCGTCGAAGGAGGACAGAAATAAAACGAGTCAACATATTCGTGAATGTAGACCGCCATCGCTGAATAAGACTAACAAGAAAAAAGTCGAAGGGAACAGACAGAGAGAATGCGCAAAAAGTGAAAACAGAGATAGGAAAGAAAGGTTGCATATTAATGAAGCGATCGTGACAGGGTCGTGGCGGGGGTGATGTACAATATGAACGAGCGCACGGGGCGCACGGAGAAAGTAACTGCATGGGTGTATCCGATACTGAATGACGACGAAAAGACCGTCACTTCCACCGTACCCTTCAGCGCCTTCCGTAGCCCTGACCCACCTGCGGCTGAGGCCCCGGTTGCCAGTGACTATGCTGCGCAGCCGCGGCAGCCAAGCCACCCAACTGCTGTCCGCCCTGTGCACCAGGCCCATTTGGAGGACCAGGATACGAATATTGAGGTGGGGGCATCATATGCCCGCCATACAGAGATGGATCTGTCGGACTCTGTTGTTGTCCGTGATGCTGCTGATGATGCTGTTGTTGCCCGTAGGCAGAGGTAGGCGAATTATACTGAGGCGAGGGAGGGACTTGTTGGTGCTGGTGCTGAGGGCTCGTAGGAGAGCCCAGAGCGATCTGGGGAGGGGCAGCCTGTTGCTGATGATGCTGATGCTGAGCCGGGGGCGGGATGGACAATGGGGCCGGGGCTGCAGCGTTGGCAGACTGTGGAGAGCTTGGGCCACCGCCGCGAGCAGTGCCAGACCCACGACGCCTTCTCTTCTCGCCGGTACGGGGAGTGTGAGCGGCTTCATCTTCACCGTCGTCCTCGTCCTCTTTAGTAGGGGCGGGAGCACCGCCGATGGACAGCCCACCTGGGATATTGTTGGCACCCGGTCCGGGCATGCTCATCGGCCCCGACGTGCGGCCAATGGGTGTGCCGACAGGCATGGACGAGGGCAAGGAGCCGTGCGGGGCATTGAGGCATGCTTGGATAAGATTCTTCCCTTCGGGTTGGGTAACGAGAGGTTGGAGCTTTGCGGTGGTGAAAGTATAGACCAAACCGGTCTCTGACACGACTAGCAAGAGGACTTGGGTGCCAGTGAGTGTAGAAAGCTCGTAAGCCTTGTTTTTTTTTTTTTTTGTATATTATTAGTCGAATGTAAATAGAGATTAAAATTCAGTCGTGTACCTTTTTCATGATACCTGAGGGCAAGCCATGTCAGTTGTTGGGGAAAAAAAACTTGGCGCGATCGAACTTACCAGCTTTCCTTTTGGAGAACGTTATGTGACGTCTCGATTTGTCCTGAATAAACTCGATCTTGATTTTGCGCCTTCCTGCCTTCTTCTCCGATTTCGGCTTCTCTTCATCGTCGTCGTCGTCGCCACCGCTTTCAGCAGCATCATGGTCGTTAATGAACGCGTCATCAGCAACAGGCGCGGCCTGGCCGGGGTGTGCTTGGGGGTCTGCGGGTGCTACGTTTCCTGGATGCATGTCGAGTGTGCGTTGACGTTTGCGCATATCAAGTCGGACGCGTCAGATAAGTGAAGCGCCGACGGCGGGCAGAGAGGATGATATGCCGCGGTGTTGGAATGCTGTGATGCAGTGCGTTACAGAGGACAATAGACCATAAGAGGGAATGGACCAACGGTTGTAAAGTGGGACCAACAACAACAGATGCAAGAGGTTGAACGGGGACGAGAATAAAGTATGCCCCTCACGCAGCAGGGGACAGGCTGGGAGTGTTGCGCAGGCGGTGGGCTCGCTGTGCTCTGGGACGAGCAGAGGGCGTTGTCCGGAAAAGGAATACGCTGAAGTTGGAAGGAGGATGAAAGTGGGAGGTCTCAGTTGGGAGACCAAGTTGGGGAGTGATCAAAAGGGAACAACCGCACAACGGTCTATTTGTAACAGGATATATACGGTCGTTATTCAGGTACAGAACCTTATTCAGCCGGCGCCAATCGGAGATCCCTACATTTTATATTCGTCCGCTCTTTTGCAGCCCTCATATGGCATGCGCTAGCTCCATACCACCCTGGTCTCACCTCTCAGGGTGCACAGAAGCGAGTGCACACGTAATACCGGAAGCGGCCTTTGAACTGCGCACCCCCCTTTTTTGTCCGACGGATTCGGAAGGAGACTAGTCATTTCGATCAACCCTTGTCACCGGATTCGCTTCGTGATGAGATAGAAACAACGATACAATTGTGCAGCGACAGCAAGGTGATATGAAAATGTGAATGAAAAAACTATCCAATCCAGAGTCCAGATGATAAAGGATATGAAACGAATGGCAATGCGCCGCGAATAGAACGCCGTCGCAAGAAGCTCAACATCACAAATAACCTCCCTTCAGAAGCCTCCTCCGGATCGAGGCCAGAATGCTCCTGATGGCGCCAAGCGCTCTTGTCCTTTCCCCTATATTTTCCCAATTGATGATGCTGTATATCCCCTTTTGAATGTCTTCTTCGTTCAATGCCACTCAGATGCTCGTTACATCGCGGGCGCCGGAAGTTGAAACGTCGCTAACGCTTCAGCAACGCGCTCTTCGTATACCTTGCCGATGCCGCGGAAACCTTGAAGTGCACCTTGAATAGCACCGACAATGACACGGCGCTCTTGGGTGAGCCACGAAGAAGAGTCGTCGTTGGCCGAGGAAAGAACGTCGTAAAGATACTCGGCCGTGTCTTCATCTGTGGAGCAGAAAGGAAAAGGAAAGAAAACAATCGAAGCCAAGAAGGGGAAGTGCGATAGTAGTGTAACAATAAGCAGCCCATTTAACAAGATAAAACGACCATCCAAAAGAAAAGGAAAAAATTGAAACACAACACGCAGTGCAAGAAAGTTGAAAAGGAGACACGAAATTCGCATAAGCCAGCCCAAACGCCAAGACATACGAGCAGCCCGAACACAGAAGCCACGTACCACTAGGTTCAACATCATTCACATCGAGACCCCGACTGAGATGGACATCCTGACATCCCTCGTCCCGGCAAATACCATCTCCAGGCAGCTCATACTGACATATCTGCTTGGAGGGGTCCAAAGCCTTGAAGCTGGCGGCTTTCTTGAGAGGCTTGAGATCTGGCAGAAAGCTGCGAGAGGCAACAGAAGAAGAGGAAGAAAGAGAGGGGGGTAAAGAGGAAGAGGACATAAAAGAAGGTAGAGATGAAGTTAAGCCAGTAGAGGAAGAGTGTTGCGCGTCTTGCTGATGCTGATCCCGCAGCGTCGTCGGAGGTTCGTCGTCTGACAACATCCGTCGTAAGCGTGAACGCAAAAGAGGGTAAGACTCAAAAGGAGAATCATATGTCGGGAAATTTTCAGAAGCGTGTTGATCTTGGTTATCTTGAAGTCGTGCTTGAGTAGTCTAGCAAGAAATATTAGTACACACCAATAAGGGGTGCATCCACTCAGAACCGAGAGAACAAGGACGACTAAAGACAAGAGACGCACCTGGGCCGACGATGATGACGGCCTGCCATTCACGTCGACTGCCTCGCTTGCACGCTCGTTCGGCGGGGTCGCTCTGCACATGACCTAGAAGATGGAACAAGGAAACCAAGCAACCACCAGAACGAAACAAAGAATAGATATAAGTCAGGAAAGGAACTAGGGTACTGGCCGCGATGAGAGGAAAGATCCTTGCCGCTTGTTCTTGCCGTGCTTCGGCTGTTAAAACTGTCCAAGAATGCAGTAAGAATAAATACAATATAACAAGTCGAGACGAAAAAGGCTGGAAGTGAGCCAGACATGGCGAAGCCGGGCTGCGGAGGACTGCATAGACACTCACCTTGTTCTCCGGTATTTACATTTGCCATGGCGTTCGAATCGGATTCGTCTGCTATATATACAAACAGGGCAAAAGAAACAGAGGATGTGCACAACAAATCAGTCGGCGCTCGATGGGGCGAGGGACGAGGAGAGAGAACCGATGGGGGGTGTTGCAGAAGGGCTTGCACTGGTGGGCACGGTAAATTCGGAAATGGAATCCGAATTCTGTCGGCGAGGTTCTATTACTAACAGGTTATCCTCCGAAGATATAGAGCTGTAGCCTAAACACAAACCAGACACAACGTCTTGCATCTTTACATATTCCGTTGCGTTGTGACTATGACCGTTTGTAGTATGTGACGCTCCGTTTTTCGGCAAAGCAGTCAGACTGGTTGATGATTCGTCCTCCTCCTGCTTGACGGGTGATGCCATCCCCGATAACGGAGGTGTCACCTCTGACGCTGCAGGCGGGTAGTTGGCGGACGTTGATGTCGGTCTCGACATCTGAAAAAAGTCAATGAGTTAGGAAATTAATAAGGACAAGGGACTCAAACCTACCGCCGCGAGCTTTTTCAAGCGACTCTGCTCTCTCATTGCAATCAATTCCCGCATCTTCTTAATTTCTTCCTCCTTCGCGAATAAGGCAGCAGGCGACTGGGTGCCTGAATTTCCATTCGAAGCATTATATTGCACAGGCGCCCAGTCACCACCAGTCGCGATGGGTGGCATCGAAGGTGCTGTGTGAGCCCAAGTGGGTAGGGGCGAATAAATTCGCTGGCCTCGTTCGCCCTCCGTGCGATGAACCTCTCCATCTCCATCATCCTCACTATCGCTCAAATCTATGACACAACGACGCATGCCGCTGACACTCGCAAAACTGCCTGTCGTCTTTCTGCGTAAAGAGGGCGGTTGGGATGCACCGCCATTTGCATACCCACTGTTCGGCCGCGGAGGCGCGGATTCGAAATCGACGAAGTCAGAGGCTACCGGACGTTTGGTCCCTCGGCGCACCGACTCCGATTGCTGAAAATCCTGTCCGGGAGGTATGTCCTCTTTCAGGTAATGACTACCCCCCGTCTCGCTTGATATGGCCTCGGAAAAACCCGAGTTAGAATCGGTAGAAGATGGTGGAGGCTCTGTTAGAGGTCCAGAAGCAGAACGTGGTCGTGAAGCGGGTGCGTCGCCTTTTGACTGGGCAGATAAAGGACGTGAATGTAATGTGTCTCCACGCCCTGATGCTGAAAAGCCAGGGATTTCATCGACGTCCATGGGTGCAGGACTCCCATGCCGGCGAAACTGAGCAGGAACAACTTCCTTGACACTGGAAGGACCATCAACTGTTTCTTGGCCATTGTCGGCGTCGGGAACCGGTCCGATAGTGTTCAGAAAATTATCGACGTACTCTTTAGGAACAGCGCTGGCCATGTCGGTGTCAATATCAGTGGGCTCGTCCGAAGCCAGAGCTGGTGAGATAAGGGAGGGTACGGAGCCTAGCGTATTAGCCATAGCAGCCTTATTCTTCCGGGAAGCTTGCACGGCTTTACGAGCAATGAGCTCCTGCTTCCGAAGCTGCTCAATCTCGTGCAGATTGGTTTCGGCACTGGCCTGTTTCCTTTGCTGTTCGATTTCACGTACATTGGTAAGTACACTAAGTTGTGTCGGGGGACCTGAGTTAGATCTCGACACAGGAGTGACTGTTGGGTTTCCTTGAGGTGCGGGTGGTTTCTGCGGAAGGCTCGGGTGCGACACTCGACCGGGAGTGAAAGGTGGAGCATCGTGACGAGGCGGAATAGAGGGTGGCGGAGGCATCGCTATCGCGGAAGAATCGGAGCGCTGTCGTCGGTTCTGTGTAGCGACCACCGGAGGGACCACAGTAGGCTCCGGGGCCGGTGGAGATAATAGACTGAGTCCAGTTATATCAAGGTTGCGCGGTAGCCGCAAGCGGAGTTCAGTAAACACATAAAATATGATTTCTCGGCTGACGCCTGTTTCCGCGATATACTCTGGGTCTACGCCCCATCCAAGAAGATCGAGTACGATATCTTTAGCTGCCTCGTACTGCTTTTCGTTCACTGACGAAAGGGTGTCAGCGATTGCCATAAAAAAGGGATCAGCTACGAACTAGCAAGTCCCGGCCTGACATGGTCGGCATCTAATATATACGGTGCAATTTGAGGTTGAGCAGGCGGGAAAGATGATGCCATGGATGTTGATGGTCCTGCGACTGATGTAGCGGGGGGGTCTTCCATTTGTTGTTCCGGAGCAGGTGGTGCTTTCAAAGTTGTTGGCGAGCTAGGTGGGATCGGAGATGCGTTCGAAGTCGACGTCTTGTCGGTTGAGGTTGCCTTCGACTTGGATGCCTTCTTGGTGGATGCTTTGGGCTTAGGGACAGCTGGTAGACTGCTTTCAGTGTCGCTGATTTCACCTTCTTCTCGATTGTCTTCAGTTTCCGAGACCATTGCCTTTGTCGGAGGAGTAGCCTTCTGGTCCATCGCAGACGGGGGTGCAGTTGTCGATGAGGCAGATTCTTCTTCTCCATAATTGAGGACGAGTCCGGTTGGAATGGGCCGCTGAGAAGGACTCGCCAAGTGATCCGTGGCGGGCTTTCGACGCTTGGACTTGAGTGACAAAAGAGCCTTAGCACGCAGAGATGATGCCGTGTCAGATGGGGATACAGAGCCAGCCATAGCTTGGTCAGATGGAGGCATGTCGGTCAATTGGACGTCCATTGATGCATTGTCGACTTCAACAGTAGCTGGACCTTGTGCTTCTAACATAGTAAAGTCAGTGACTACTCGATGGTTGTGATACTCGGTGATGTCGTTGAGCCAGTTGTGAAGTGTTGGCGGTGGTGAGAACAAGAAGGTTGTCAATCAAATTTGGTAAGGAAACATGCCCCGACTCGTCAAGCCACCGCACAGACCACCTTCTCAAAGTTGTGGCTCTGTTGCTCCTGGTGTGCTCTACTCGTAATTGTACCACACCTTATTCCCTGACACGCAGCTGAGCCGTTCGCTATCGTCATGAGTACATGCGTAACAATGCGGATGTACCGCCTTATCAATCTGCAGGATGACGCGTCAGACCAAGTGCCGACTAGGGCGACCTATCACCTCAAGACACCTAAGTGACTCGGTGTCATAACTGTTTCGTACAGACAGCTTAATTGCCTCGTATACAAACCGTTTAACTTCCGAACGCGGATTTTAATGATATGCCTCTCAGCCGACGAACTATACCTGCCGTGCCGCCATTGCGTGTGTGACCGTTCGATCGAACGGGCCAAAAAAATCGTAGCTTCATATTTCTAGCTTGTCATGGGAGCGCGAAAATGTATAAAAACAAGCACATGTCCTCAGTTCTTCTCTATCAAATTCCTATCCCCACTGACTTTTTCCTGAACAAATAACCCTCCAACATGAGTGTCGCAAAAGCGCTGATCAATCAAAGCATCCCCCCGAAGTCTCAATTCTCTGTTGACGACATCCCTGACCTCTCTGGCAAAGTCATCATTGTGACCGGCGCCAATACCGGAGTAGGGTACGAGACTGTGAAGGTGCGAACTGTATTCATAATCGTTACAGTTAGTTCTAACGGTTCCCGTCAGGCCCTCCTCCTGCACAATGCTAAAGTGTATATGGCCAACAGGAGTATAGAAAAATCAGAGGCAGCCATCAAGAAGCTGAACGACGAGACGGGCAAAGACGCTATCTTCCTCAAGCTTGACCTCGCGAGCTTGAAGTCCGTCAAGGCAGCGGCAGAAGAGTTTATCAGGTTGGTCTCCCGTATGACACTATCTTACTTTCAACATCTGATGCATGCATGTATGTTTAGCAAAGAAAAGGAACTCCATGTTCTATTTAACAACGGTGGCGTAATGGCGCCTCCGATCGAACTGCTCACGGAGGACGGTTATGACCTCCAATTCGGTACAAACGTCCTTGGGCACTATTATTTCACTGTGCTTCTCCTGCCTGCTCTACTTGCTGGTACTATCACGTCTGGAGATGGCAAGGCACGCGTTGTCAACACTTCATCATCTGTCCACATGTTCAGCAACATGAATTTTGATACTTTCACGGATGGTCCCGCTAGAAAGAAAGCGGGCCCACAGACATTGTATTCCCAGAGCAAACATGTGCGTGCGGTCCGCTTTGTCCGTGACACGATTTGTCTGATGTGCTGGCCTTGCTGCAGGGCGTAGTCGTGTGGGCGACTGAGCTCGCGCGACGCTATGGTGATCAGGGAATTGTGTCCACCTCTCTGAATCCTGGTATGCTTTGACCTTATAATCATACCATCCGCTGACAGAAAATTTCCACAGGCAACCTCAAAACGGACCTGCAACGACATCTCGGGTGTATTCAAAAACCCCTGCTCGTACGGTTACTTTTTCACTTCATCGATGACCTTGCCACTCACATTCTTTTTACTTCCGTTATAGGACCTACTACTGTATCCTGTTCCATACGGAGCCCTCACTCAGCTCTATGCTGGAACTTCGCCGGAAGGGAAAGACTTCAATGGCAAGGTATTGTTTATTCTTCTCGCTCATTCCTCAGCAATTAGTGCTCAATCGCCTTACGATGTAGTACCTCATTCCTTGGGCCAGAATTGGTGAGGCCCGAGCCGATACACAAGACCCAAAAGTAGGCCAAGAGCTTTGGACGTGGTTGGAAGAGCAGACCCAAGGTGTTTCAAATGCGACTGCGGGCGCTCTAACAGGGTTATAGTTGTGGACTATTAGAGCTTGGGCTGCAAAATTTGCTATGTACTATATGTTTATATTAATCTTTGTATGTGCGCTACTAGTAATCTGATGAGTGAAAACTAGCCACACATGCCTTGTGCATCGTCCCTTGATCAAGCAATGTCATGATTTGTGGTCGTTCAGTTAATGTGTCCCACACGAATTGCCGCAGCATAGATCGAAGCGCTCTCGGGCGTACAATCTGAAACAGATATGCGGTGTTGAAACGCTGCAAAAGAGTATTACAGCTGAACAAGAAGCTGTTCGGTAATCTTGCGGCGTTGCTGGTCGGTGCTAGTAACAAATGGGACGTACGAGAGGACCACAGACTTCCACCCGGTCATCCAAAAGTAGATCACCCCAAGGAATGCCAGGGGTAGTAATGAGAAGATGCAATACTGACGATACCATCGAGTACGTTGCTGCATTACAGCGTGTATATTGCGCGCGGCTACTTTAATCTGAGAAAGATACTCATTCGTCAAGATGATCTCGATTCCCAGCTGAGTGATTGAAGATACGGCAACGATACATCATATAACTTAACTTCTAAGTCCGTAAGACATCTGAATCCGCAGGAACTTCCACCATTTCCATGTCATCATCATCATCGCCTTCGCCGTCTTCTTCGTCTGCCTGGGCCTTCGTCTCTGCTACTTGAGTTGTGGGTAGGCCCGCCATGACTGGACTTAGTCCAGGAGTAAGAGCATCTTCGTCGCCATCCGCGAGTTCCGCCATCTGTGCAGCTAGCAACGCTAATTGTGCTTGCAATGCCGCTCGCTCCTGCGGACCAAATTCCACGGTATCGGCGGCTGCATTTCCCGTGGCCGAGGCGTCCACACCTTTTGAACTGATTATGGGTGGAAGAGCTGCTGTTTCGTCTTGCACAACAGTATTGCCGCTGCTCATTTTTCCAGCACCTTGTACATCCTCCTGGTCAATCTGGATCAAAGAACCAAAATTGATCGCCTTTAGTATATTCTGCGCCGCCTCCCAGGCGTCGCTTCCTTCTCCTGTATCCTCGGTGGTCGTAGCTCCATTTCCTATATCATCTTGAGGTAATCCAGAAGGATGTGCAGGGTACTGCGCTGGTGGGGGATAGCTGTAAGGATACGGCTCCCCTTGATACGGTGCATGTCCGGCGGCAACAGAAGTGGATGGAGTGGCACGTTTGATCTCCAGTGGAGTGCGTGTAAACGGCGAAGCTTTTGGTGCCTTGTCTGTGGACGTACTTGGCGTCGGCATTTGATTTTGTTCCTTGAGTTGCAGGCGACGAGTGTGCCGACGTGTAGTCTATGGTGTAAGGGTCCAATGCGAATTAGTAGAGGTTAACAGGGTCATGAAATTGGATAAGCAATAACTTACACTCCCGCCCTCCCATAGGGGATTTAATCTGTATTTCCCATTACTACTCTTTTCCAATCGGCCTCTTTTATACGCTTTCTGCAGCGCTTGGCTGGCCGACGGCCTGAAATTTGATTGAAGCGGATAATGCGAAGACATCCACGTAAATATGTTTTTTGGCACTGAACCTTCTGGGTCAGGACATCCCATGAGAGCCTCTACTATGATGTCCTCGTAACTCGGAAGGTCCTCTGCTGAAAGTTGCGCCTCCACTGTCTGGTTTACCGATGTGGATGGTGTGGATGCATTTGGAGGATAGTTCGTGGGCGGTGGGTACGGAGGGTACGGCGTGTGAGGATAGTTGTAGCCAGCAGGGGGAGTATTATAGTACGGCGCATGAGGATATGACGCATGCTGCTGTGGAAACCCGTACGGTTGATGAGGATAAGGAGGCTGTTGCGTGATTTTTACTGGAGGGTTGGTCGGCGCCGTTGTTGTGACCGTCTGCGTTGGAGTCGATGATGGGGCAGGGGAGGAACTTGTTTGTGCGGGCCGTGATGTTGTGTCAGGAGGCTTAGCTGGCGGCACCGGCTGAGACGCGTCTGAAAGGGATGTTGGTGGAGGATCTGCTGTACGTGGAATGACGGATGTCGTGTCGTTGGACTGGTTTAATTTTGGTGTCGCAGGTGGAGGCTGCGACTGCCTTTGCAGGGCTGCAATGGCTGCCTTGAGGTCTGAAGGCCATACCGAGGCCCGAACGTGAAAAGGTACATGAACCTCAAAAGTAAGGCATATCTCAATTATCTGTTGGGGTGGCAGCAGCCCCAAGTAGTGTCTCTTGAGAATATGATACTCGGCTTCTATGGGACACGGTCAATCCTCGGCTCCTTCCAAGCCACTTCCAAATGACAGAGTAAGAGAACGAACCTGATGGTACTTTCTGGTATAGATTTACTGCTGGAGGTTGAGTGCTTCCATAAGGAACAGTTGCAGTCGCCATCTGGAGCCGATGAACTGTACAGTTATTCTCCAAGGTTTGAAGCAAACTCACACGCGACCTGTCTCTCGTCACTCCTCGCTGTCTTGCCGAAAAGCACAACTGATTATTCCTTTGAAACTGCTTTGGGACTCATGAACAAGACTATAGACTTCTCTCCATGACTTCGACAAATTCAACATTTTCATATTCATATTATCACAATCCGAATTTCACGCTTATCGCAGCCTAAGGAAGCCGCTCCCACTTGAGAGATATTCACAGCGTACAGACCATGATTTCAGCATGCTCTGTTTAATAGCGATAGCATGTAACACTAGGCGTATCACGTTATCTTGTGTCTGATTCGAAGTCCCAAAACTCGCCTCGAGTCGCTTTCGTCTGGCATTGTGAACTCTCTGTAAAAGTGAAAAGTCAGGCTTTGGTCTTGTTTCAGTCCAGTTAAGTCAGGTAAAGTCAGGTGAATGTTCACAAAATGGAATTTAGTTGATCTTGTGTCGAGTATTGGTCAAGTCGTTTAAGAATATTTCCCACACAAATGACTCCAAAAGTCAAGAAACAGTTTACTGAATGTCAAGGGACTTGACTAAATTCCCATTTTTCTGCATTCAGTTGACTGCACTTGACTGCACTTGACTTTCCACTTTTACAGGGGTGAACTGCTGCCACCATGTGGAAAAAGGCGAACAGGTACGATATCATTATATTGGTTACAAGCTTTTGGCAAGCGCATTTGTATAATTTTACATAACATTTTACATAACATTTTGGCTGAAGAAAAAAATCGCTGAAATACAACCTATCAGGTTTTTTCTACGAAGGCCGTCTCAACGTAGAGCTGATAGAATAATTGAACATCATTCCTGCCAGTGGATTAGGGAAGCCCAGCAAAGATTCGACCAATAAGGAGACTATCTTCGTCGTCTTCATCATCGTCATCCATATTTTGATCCGTTGATAAGGATTGGCGACAAGGACAAGTCTTACCTTTGGTCAAACCCCAAGTCATTAGCACAGTGCGGTAGTGCCTTCCATTCATCCGAGCCGTCTTCAGCATCCTACATGTGGGAAAAAGTTCCATCTTCTTCACCATCCTGCATGCAACAAATCACACAATCCAAGGCTCAGTCTACCTTCCACCCTTATCCAAACGGGATATAGCTGGACCCATTTCTAGCGCCATTAACAAGTTCAGTGAGGACTGGCGCGGTATGAATTGGGAGTTGGGTGGGCGGCGATTGGCGATGTACAACTCTTGGGATGTATTTGAAAACTGCATGATAACCTAGATAAAATGTCTCGTTGATGTGCGGCCACATCGGGAGGAACAGAATCAAGGACCAAATCGAAACATTCTTTGGTAATGTACAAGTGCAACCCCACCTTTTAGCAGCCACTCATCGGTCATTGCAATGGTATGACCCGTCACTCTTTTCAGCATGATCTTGATTTGCAATTGCACTTCTGGAAAAGCGGCCCATTTGGTCTCTTGGCGCTCTCGGGTGGCTCGCATCTTCCTGGCGCATACTTCCAGCGGTGTGAGGCTATCGCATTGACCTCGGAAAAGGTCATCTTGAACGCCTAGAACCGACAAAGTTCCGCACAGCATCGAGCTTCCCCTAATTTTCCTGCAAAACAAGCGGACTGAAACCGCTGTCGTCCCGTCGATGTGTCGAGGTGGGATCTGTGGTGAGCAGCCCGGATAACACCTTCGTGGGATTCGTCGATAATGGTGGCGATGGCGTGATGAAGTGGAAACCTCTGAGCCCTGTAAGTAGGAGCTGGGAAACTGTTATCCGCTGGCTCGATATCCTCGGACATCGAGAGCCGTTAAGAGGGTGATCGGGATTTGGAGAACATGCTACGAATTCCGTTCGTCCCACTCTCCGGAAGCCGTTTTGCACGTACAAAGAGGATTTTCAAAACTCGGCATTTGACGGGTTGGTCAAGGTGACTCTGGCGTGTGGCATTTCCCTCTGGCCTTGATCTTCAACTTGGTCTGTCGATGATGGCCGGCAAATGATCCAGTACGTGTCCCTAACATGCTCCGATGCAAAAAAACTGCTTCGACAACCAGGATCCAACACCTTGATTGCAAAGCTATAGTCGATTACACTGTCAGTGAAGAAAATCGGTTGTATAAAGGAGCTGACCTTTTGTTGCACAGTCATGTATATGATATACACTAACTGTCCTTCGTTCAGCTCAAAACCTCAACAGTTGGTACCTTTGTGATATTCATACTCCAGCCACGGCCGAATTTATCCTCTTTTGTCGAATAATTTCGTACCAGATTGCTGATAGAAACATTCCGCGACATTTATTGCGATTAATTCGAACAGCCAGCAAGGAAGCGAACATTCCATGGTGAGGATGAGCCACAGTGCCCTCGATACGCGTCAGCACGTCAGGATTATCACTATCCGCGGACGCAGTAAACGCAACGTTACAGTCGTTCGCCTTGCGCTTCAATTTTTTTGCCAGACTACGCAGATTTCCCGAGCTTGGCCGAATTATATTCAAAGCAAACGGCATTGGAAAGCTACGATTTTTTTGAAAAGCCAAGTTGGTACGAGGATTCTGTCGCACATCCCACGACCAACGCATGTTACGGCATCCACCAAGATGACCTTACTTAACGCCCAAAATTGTGCCAAATCCTTGGTATTTTAAATTGCTCTCGTTCACGCTGGCCTTGATCGCCATGGCCTCCTACCGCAATTTTGTAACATGTTTGACCCCCCGACCAAATTTAATCAGAAGGATTTCGCCGACTTCGCCGACGAAAAGATGTTTAATATGCATATGGGACTACTATGGACCCAAAAACTAGAGCTAAGTGCAAACCACATACATACATTATTAGGACATAGATCAGGACTACGATTCGGTTTAAGGTAAATCGAACCCACATCCTCTGTTCTGGCCATCAATAACCTGCTTTTCCGCAGCCAGCATGATATACCGGTACCTCGGACACGTTCTGCTATTCCCCAGTAAGCATTTTAAGTTGTTCAACCGCCTGGACATGAGTCTGATCGAGGAACCTTGTAAGATGCTTATAACCACAGCAACTAACCCTTTATTATCGCTTCAAAATTCGCTGATATGCGTCGTGATGGAGACATCGATGGTCGGGTATCTTCCAAGCTGGCCACGTCCATACAGGCCTGAATATCCGTTCACCGTCGGCGCTAAACCCTGCTCTTATGCCGATTTCAGCCTGAACGCAATGCAAGAAACGGCGAATGTCTTGAACACCGTCAAATACAGATTATCCCCAAACCGGCTTCCCAAGGATTGCCGCGTATTCCGCTACTACCAGGGCCTTTACTTCTTCAAAGAATATCTCACCAACTTCTACTTGAGGTGCATAACGCGGTAGACTGTTTATCTAGCCTGTTTCGCGAGGATACACTCTTGACTCGTTTTATGACTAGCAGAGTACACAATGAGTCCAAGCGGCACCAATTACCACAGTTTGAATAAGCTGCATTCAGATATTCAGAGGGCCACTTCGGCTGCATTCCTTGTCTGACCTGGTTTTTCAGCCGTCGATATCATAGATAGAAGTTATGGTTACGGGTACAAAGTGACCAAACTTGAAGATGGGGAATGAATGTGGGAATGAATGTAAGCTTCGGAATTCAGTAGTTCTTGCGGGCCTAGTCATAGACAAATACCACTTCGTCATCCCCCTCGAGATTCGCGAATCGGGATGTCCAAGGAAATTATGCATGTCATATCGTCTCTGATGGAAATCAAATTTGTAGATGAGTGTATCATTTATTCCCGCAAGATTGTATCCGGTGACCGCTCAGCAGGTTGTCTAATAATAATATGCGTACGCTGAGATTTCCCTTGCTAAATCGACCCGGGGGGCCACTAGGGTGCCAGTCTTTCGATTTTCCATTGGGGAGCGCCATCAGGAGATTCACCGGTAAGAAGGTACCGGACACGATCGTGTAGACGAGATGGCTTGCCAGCCCAGAACTCTACCTCTCTGAATAAATGTGTTTTGAGCATAAGCACCGCAACGAATGATTTGTCCTGCTTACTCGGGGACAACTCTCCAGCCACCCCAGAAGTCGGGCAAGGGAATCTCGCCATCTACATCACTTTCACTCACTCCGAACCGTTGTTGAAATTTGTCAACCCTCGCATGTAGGTCTGTTTCTCCCACAACGGTGCTCTGCTTGCTCGCCCAAGCACCCAGTCGACTACCGATCGGTCGACTCCGAAAATACACCTCGCTCTCCTCCCTGGTAACCTTCTCTACCCGGCCAACGACCCTTACACTTCGATGTACTTCTCTCCAATAAAATATAAGCGCTGCTTTGGGGTTTGCAAGTAGTTCTTGCGATTTCCGCGAGGAATAATTCGTGAAGAATATAAATCCGCGCGAGTCGAGCTGTTTGAACAGAACGATCCGAGCTGATGGGATCCCTGCAAGAGTAGCGGTAGAGAGGGTCATAGCTTCTGGTTCCTTAACACTTTCATTTTGCGATACTTCTGTGAACCAAACACGAAATTGGTCTAGAGGCGAGGGTGCGACGGTGGTTGGGCTGACCAAGTCGGAAGTGTGGTATTGTTGGTGAGTGGTCACGACGATCTTCTCGGGCGCAACTGCATCCATTAAACCACACTTGAACAGGAATGTTCTGCGGCTCGATATACGCAGCTTTGTTATGGATGCCTGGCTTGCGAGTCGAGTCAATGACATGGGGTTTTTAAAAGCTCCACCGGTCACGTGTATGAGGTTCGTTTCTTAAGATTAGGATATCCCAACCACAGTAACATGTCGCGGAAATGACTGGTTCATCGAAAAAATACTACATATCCTCAGGAATGAACTCTAATTTTTTCTTCCGTAGAAGTCGGTACTGTCGACTAAGTAGATCGCGGATAGCTCAATATCTGGATGCGATGAAATCTGCTGTCTGGAGGCCTTCAAATGTGCAAGGTGCAACGTCTATAGACTTACTGGATACATTATCACGGACACTCAAGCGCTCTGCTTATTTTCCAAGTCAGTGAATGAAGGTTTGAGATAAAGAAAGCGCAATGTGGCGTCTCGCATTAAATCACTGATTGTATCTCCCAAAGACCGTACAATCAAAGACTAACGGGAAAGGCAACCCGAACGTACCACTCAATGCTCCTATATACAAGCATGTATATATAAATGCACAGATTTGGGTAAATTGTGACCGCTCGAATGGTTGGGCCAAATTTAGCCAAGAAAACGAAGGAATTACACCCGATAATGACGGCGAAACTGCCAGGGGAAACATGCTGACAGTGACGCCAGTATCATTGGAATTCACAGATGCGACAGTTGGGATGTGATGTAGTCTGTGGCTTTCGTCTAGATTCCCATGCCACACAATCTCCCGTTTTCCCTAGATCATATTGCGGCAACGGTCGGCGTCATCTGCCTAATTCTGACGCCATTTTAGGCCATTCCTTAGAATCTGAAGTAGGATCTACAGCACTTTGTGCCTTGCTTTGTGGAAGCTACGTTATCTTTGAGTTGTCAACATGGCAACATCCCGACAAATTCACACCGGTCACGGTAAGTACCGTGCAGGCACGCAGATTGCAGTCTGCAAGCAGTTAACTTGTATATCAAGCGATTGGTTCTTCGTGGAAATTCTGAGCGCTTGTATGCTTCCCTTCGATTCTTGCGCCCGAAGCAACGATGAGATGAGATGGCGGGGTATCATGATCACTAGTACTTTACATCCTGGTAACTTGAAAATTAATATGTATCTAAGTTCTGTTGCACTTTAGCCTCTGAATCGATGACACACGTCTTCTCGCAATCAAGGTTTTTCCAACTGGAGGTATTATTGAGAGACTTCACAACTTTAAAATGATATACGTAATAATCTATTAAGGTGCCTCACAACTGATTGGGCGGGCACAGTTACAGTAGTATGGGGACTTTCATGCTAATTCGAGCGAAGGAACGCTATTAATATCGCCTAGAATATTTCACTCGGACGAGCTCGAGCAAACAGAAGAGCAGCCTGAGTACAAGCAGCAAAAAATGTTTTTAATATAAGTATAGTGCTCTATAACTAACACATCGTACCTTGGATATTCTTATCGGATTCTGATGTCATGTGCTCAAATAACAATTAGTACCTCTCAAGAACGGACGCCGAGAAGACTTGTCTAGTAAAAATATTTCTGGACTGGTGGTAATTCACCATAAAATATTGTCGGTGCCGAAATCATTTGCATCGAGTGCGGGACTCCGTCTGAAAGGTCCACACGAGCAACTTTAAATTTAATCACAAGCAGTCTTGCACATGGAGGCCTCACATCGTTCCACATGTGCACGTGTCCAGCTGCGGCTTGAAAACCAAGCGACAGTCGGCGAGCAAAAGCTATACATCTACCGAACCTCGGGGCGCCGCTCCACTCGGCAAGTTTCGAAGGAAAGCAGCGAAAAGCTCAGTCGCTAAATATGTGATCAAATATGTATTGAACCTTGCGCGACATTGCAGCGATGCTAGACTAACCACATTCAGTTTTTGATTGGCAGTCGCCACGCATCCTATCCTAGTGTGTCAGCATGGTCAGGGGACGAAAAAGCTATTGTGGAGATATCATTAAAAAAATCTCGTACTACTACAGCTGAAGACAACCTTGAGACAACCAGAAAGGCAACGTTCGCTGCAATTTCGCTAACCCGCTTTAGAGAACAACTCTAAGCAAACAAGTACGTAAGACATAGACCAGGAGCAGGAAAGTCGCCCTGGTTGAATAAACGAGTCCAGACCAAAACGGTGTCAATAATTGATGGTGATGATGAAGCCGCGGTTCTGGGACCCTTGCAGGAACAGTCCCAAAATGGCAAGCTTATCGCAGCCGTGGATACAGATCTGACCTACATAGACCGAAAGCTTCTTATAGCCGTACCATCATACTCTAGTTGCCACGAAACTCTGTTCTAATCGTTCAACGCTCCTTGTCTGCACTGTGCGAACGCGAGCATGCATTCCATCTCTGACTTGACGACTTATTGTCGTAAAACATCAGGAGATGTTCCCTCGAGGCTTGTGGTAAGTTGCAATCCAATTAGAGTGACAGTACTTTATGTATCTTGGCTATAGGGTGCTTCGACGACAGTCGTAGGGTCCAAAATGTTTCTTTTTGTGAGTTATTTGTGGTGGTCAAACAATGAAGAAATACCTAATTTATCAATGTGGCATCGCAGGGCGGACGTCTCGTCACTGAGCGCAAGATGGTCTCGGATATGTACGTGTTTGATCTGGAAACTTTCGTATGGGAGAAGTTGCCTGCTTCACCCGAGGAAGAGGTGCCAGGAGCCCGGTATTTTCACAGTGCTGATATTTGTGAATTTTTCCTCTTCTGATCCTTTCGCATCGATTTAACATCTTGCTAACAAGGGAACAATCATTTGATTATCTGTGGCGGCATGGGGCACAAAGCGGAGTCCGGTAGCCACGAAGATCTACGCGTCTTAAATGACGTGCGCTTTTTTAATCTGGCTACGATGCGCTGGCTACCCGCAGCTTTGACTAACAGTCCGCCTGACCCGGCGGACTTCCGTGTGCCCAAGGCGCGTTATGCTCATCTCTCGAGCATTACTGCAGATCGTCTGTTCATTATCGGTGGCCAGGACTTGTCAAATATCTGGCTAGACGATGTGCATGTTTACGATTTACTTGGAAAAACATGGGTCGAACGACGCAGTTACCCTCGTCATGTGGGGACATACCGCAGCATCGCGGTGGCAGCTGAAAAGCGTGTCCGTTTGCCACAAGAAGAACTCCGAGCATCTCAATCTACATCGACGCTTGGCCCTCCTGGCACGCGTTTTCGGACTGATAACGCCCCTCCGTCGTCTCCCCAAGTCACCCAATCGGACTCACTTGTCCATCTTCCCTATACTGCACCTGCTACTGACGAGTATCCGAATGACATCTACTTGTATAGCAATTACAATGTAAGTTTCCACCTTAAATCTTATAAGAATGATTTTCAATTTCTATAAATTTCCATAGTTTACTGATGTTAAGCGCGAGTTTGAAGTCTTCTCGCCACTTCCTGACACTGATTTTACTATCAATGACCGCTCTGCTGCTATGGTAGGGGCTTCGTTCCCTCCTGGCCTCCGCTTCCCTTCCGGCGCTATGCTTGGCACGCACTTCATCATCGGGGGCACATACATTGCGCACACTTATCAATCATTCTCTATCTGGGCTCTTGATCTTCTCACAATGCAATGGTCTCGCATAGACCCAGGAGGCGCAGTTTCTACTGGCTCTTGGTTCCGCGGTTGTCTCTGGGCTGATGCCAACAAGTTTTTGATCTTCGGCAATCGCAATGGCAACCTTGTGGAGGATTATAACCGCCGCCTACTCAGTTGGGACCATGTTGCGGTTATCGATTTGGAGTCGTTTGGTATATATCAGCCACCTCCCCTCAAACTTGATATCCCGATGCAAGAGCTCGGTCTCGCCGCACTTGAGGAAGGTGTGCTGACAGATTTCGAGATCATCTGTGACGATGGACGTAAAATCAAGTGCTCACGGAAGATTCTTGAGGAGCGTTGGGCATGGTTTAAGGAGGAGCGACAGAAATTCCTGCAGACAGCAAAAGAAGCGGTCGAAACCCTGTCGACATCGACGATGCATGTGGGGCTTCCCGAACTACCAGGCATTGCAGATACTTCGACCCCCAGGCCAGACCCACGCCTAACGCCCCGCTCCTTCCAGCTTTCCGAGCCGTACCCAATCACCTTGGCTTTGTTGCAATATTTTTACTCTCTCGCGTTGCTCACGCCCCTGCAGCAGGCACCTGCGGTGTTGAGCCAGCTTTTAGTGCTATCGAGCACATACCAAATCACACATTTAGAGTCACTGGTGAAGCATGCTATGCACCGTATGCTTTCTAATTCGACGTCGGTCGGTGTTTATGAGGTGGCAACTTTGTGCAGTTGCCGGAGCCTGCAGATTCGGTGAGTCGTTATTAATGTTATAGCAGGCATGTCATCTTGACATTTCACGCTGTGATAGAGCTCTCAAAACGGTCATGGTAAGATCATGATTTAAGTATATGGGCACTTGCAACATTGCTGATTTACACCATTTCAGTCTTACAGTCAAAAACGACCGAGTGGCCGTTCCCGCCAAGACAGCAAAACTGGCGGAGGAGGTACTGGCGGGGCTGGGCCGGCTGGCCGGCACCCCGATGGAGGCTCAAACGGTGGCTACGATGACTCGTCAACGGCAACAGCTCGTCCTCGCGGTACCTCGGACGCCCAGTTTCGGGGAGCAGCTGATCCTCAGAGCAGTACTATAGCACCAGGCTCAGGCTATATGGCGATAAAAAGTGAGTTATGGATAAGTGCGAGTACTACGAGTAAAATGTGACACTATTTCTGGCGTGATTTAGGGCATGCTAGTCAATCAGATTTCATATCGGCCAAATTAAAAGAGCCGACCTCAAAAGCCACGAACCGCATGGCTCGTGTTTCTTCTGGACGCCAGCAAACACCATCTGCCACGTCCATGTCCAAGCAGCCCAGGGCCTCAACGTTGCATCACCGCAACCCCAGCGTTATATCGACTTCGGCAGACCAAGAGCTATGCGCAGTGGCTGAGCTCATGTCGCGAGTCGTGGTCGAACGGCGTGATTCGTTAGTGGAGGAACAGGAGCTGCTTGGAGTTGCTCTGGAAGACGAGTTTGAAGATTTTATTGAGCCGTCCATTCACCACGAACTGGAAAGTGCAGCACGCACAAAGAAGGTCAACCGGTATGCGGACAGTGAACCTTCTCCGTATCCTCCATCTTCACCTTCTAGAAACTCGATGTGCTCCGACTCCGAACTTGATCAAACCTCAGATAGCGAACCCGCCCATTTGGCGAAGGCCGCAGCTTACCCTGCTTTCCACCTACCGCGCCCTCGTCGCCGACAAGTTGGTATCAGGGACAGTGATACATCATTATATACACCTTCACTATCGTCCTCAACCTCTTTCAGTTCCCTTGGCAGCGTCAGTCGATCCCAGTCCCGTCGCAACTCCCCGCCAGTAAGCCCTGCTTCTCTCGTTACGCCTATCGACCATCAGTCGGCCGCACACGCGCACCTTGCCATCATTGAGGAGCGTAACGTAGAGGATCAGGAGATCCCCTACCGATTGTCTATGGAGTCGTCCGGGAATGTGACGGCCATCACTTTTGCTGTTCCTCAATTGTCATCCGTACCTTCTAAGAAAACGGAAGATATCCAGTACGACATACCGACGCTCAGACAGCGTGTACCGCAACTTGATCACCTGAGAATCAACACCATGTCCCCTCCTCGTAGAAGTCGGTCACAATCGCCCTCACTGCTGTCTTCCACGGTCTCATCCGACTCTGGCCATTTTTCACCCGTTGAGCCACAAATTGATTCCTTTACAAAGCAACGCTCGGGGAGTACTATATCATTCACCCGTTTCATGGGAGGTAAAGGGAAGAGCGAAAAGACGGTTGCGAAGATGGACAGGGATGTGGCGTTGAGATCGGCGCAGTCGCCGGCCGCGAGCGTTTTGTCTGTCGCAACAACGAGAACTAAAGAGGAAATTAAACAACGCAAGGCGGAGGAAAAGCAGCGAAAGAAGGCAGAGGCCAAGGCCAAAACCGAGAGACTTGCAATTGAGCTCAAGGAGAAGGCTAGACAACGGGCAGAAGCCCGAGAAAAAGCTGCATCACTACATTCAAGTAGGTCAGGGGACAGGAGACCTATATGGGCTGAAGGACCATCGATGTACGGGAGTCTCGGGACACTATAGTTTCATTACTGGTAACAATATTGGTTTGTCGCTTTAGTTTTTCTGATCTGCTTTTTGTGTAACCATAGCTCGTAGACTTAGCAATTAACACAGGCCCCTCCTTTTGCATACATTTTCTTACATCTGTTGTAGATTATGTCGTCTTTAATACAGTGTCTGTGTAACTTGTGAACCTGAATGAGAAGCACAAATATAATATCCAAGGCAACCGAACGAGGCAATGCATTAATATTCCCTCAAAACATGTATTGAACAGTCACTCTAACAAACACAGGAGCCGTTTCACATCAATGCATCGACTGCATCGCGGAAATCTTGAGACGATGACGGCGCGTCGTTCGTATCTAGAGCAGCAAAGACAGAAGAAACCGAAACAAGACTTGGAGGTATTGCAGCCTCGCCACTTTCGATAACTTCAGGGGAGTTCCCTGGCGCCACACCAACCCCCTGGGGTTCGAGCTGTGGTTGGCTATGACTGATGATATGGTTGTCTAAGGCAGAAGTATCAGCAAATAATGGAAACATATACGAAGCCGAGCAAATGCGGCTGACATTCTCTGGCGTGTGCTGTCAAAAAAGCATCAGATATACGCTCTCCTGAGAAAGACAAAACACCAACCAAGGTCTTTCTGCTTGCTGCATTCACTTCCTTCAGGGCAATCTTTCCTCTTCGAGACGCTCTCGTCCAGATAACCTTTTTGCCTCTCTCTGACCCACCAATCCTTTAGTCCCCAGAGGAGAATCTCGGCAGCACAAAGCCTGCAGATTTTAGTACGAGGGGCATCAGGATTGGGATCAACGCCAGGCGCCACGCCGTGCAGGTCGACAAATAGTTCCAGCTCAATGAGTAACTTGAAGCCTGTGGGCTGGGATTGGAGGTTCGTCACAATCTGTGTAGAATGTAAGACAACAGGGCATTTTAAAAATAGTGTACAACACAAACCTCACGATAGATGTGTCTTGGTGTCCTGTTATCGGTAACGTCGTGAGTAATGTAATTTGGAAGACGTAAATGAATGATATTCACAATCCTTGAGCCGTTACATAGTCGAGCAAGTACTCGACTGTTGACAAGGGTCAGACTCTGTCATGCTTGATGTGAAAAAGTCACACCTTCGACAGTATTACTTCCAAAACATTCATAGAGCTCTGGCATCTGTCGAATTGGGTTAGATATGCCACTAGCAGATATATGCGCCTCACCTGGATGAGGTCACCAACGTCTGATATCCCATGAGGATGCTGCGACTGCAGAGGGCTGGCTATGCAACGACCTTGGACACCGACACCACAAAATGAAACTTGACACATATCACATTTTGTCGTCGTCGGGGCGCCAATGGCAAGGAGATTTTCGCAATTGCCACAGTACAAATGGCCAGGAGGCGTGCCATCGTCGAAGTGCCATGCATGATCTGGATCACTGACAGGATCAGGGATTGGTTGAGGACATCTCCAACCGTACGGGTTGCCCGGCAGACAGTGGGGGCATGGGCGGGCAAAATCGGCATTTTGATTAAGGTTCGGTTCAGGTGAGGCTTCTCTTGGAGTCGGGATCTGCAGTAGATGCGTGATTAAAAGTACAAAGATGGGAGGACAAGTGGTGGCACTGACCCGCAATGGAGTGCCCGCTTTGTAAACTTCGTCGGCCTGTATCCGCTCTCCTTCTGCCCGGATTTTGGCAGGATAAGCACGGAGAAGGACGTCGATTACGGCTTCCAGAGGCCGAGAAGGCGTAACAGATGTAGAGATACCACGACAAGCAGGACAGTTGCTGCCTCCGTTCTGTTTAGATCAAATGATTGCAGTCAGTGATTTGCATCCCAGCACTTGGTCTTGACCGAAGCACATATCCGCAGCGCGCAGGTAACAGATTGACATGCTCCTGACGCCTGCATAGTAGAAACGGATATCCAAATATAACGATAAGGGAAGCCATGCTAGAAAGACTTACACGAATCCAAAGTACACAGCAGCTGGACAATACAGTGTCAATATATTTGCGCAAAAAAAAGAAGAAAAAAAAAATGTAACTACCTTCCACAGAAGAAATGTTGACAAGGGGACACGACGACTGGATGATAACAAAGCTCAGAACAGCACCCACAGTTCAACTCTTGAGCAAGGTCATCAGCGAAGGCGTGTTGGGTCATAAGCAAGTTCTGATTTGATCCACTGTCAATCGCGTTGTCATTTACATCCTCTTTTAATCTCTTCCTGCTCGTGTCATCCTCGAGGCTCTCGAAAGACGGTGATGCCCTGCGCTTTAAAACGTTTGCATAGGAGGACGCGGGTCCAGAGCGCGACAGCAGTGAGCCCATGTCTGAATTTGATAGACTCTGGGCATCTGCAGGATGCTCTTCCGACATAACAAAACTTTAGACGAAGTGTAGAAGTTGGGAGTGGTCAAGAAATGATAGAAAGGACGAGTTTACGCGACAGCAGATACTAAATTGGTGACGAATGTCCAAATGACGCCGAAGCCTAATTCTAACAAGCGCCGGTCCGAATTATTCAATCCGAGAAACTACAGTGTCAAGCACCAAAAGACAAGGACAATGCAAGTAATCGATACAAAACTAAAACAATCGATCTCAAGCACAGCGGACAGAGCCAATGTACGTACGGAAAACAAACAAATAGAAGATATCATGCAATGTCTGTGGTACGACCGTAAGCAGTCTCATAGTTTTGACCCCATGAGGGTGACGCGACTGGTGGAGGACCAGAAAGAATGGATGGGGTAGAGGTCGGAATACACAGTGTGGATTCACGCGGTGATGTTGGTAATGTAAGATTAGGTGGATCAGGTAACGGTAATCCAGCAAATATGCATGCTTGGTCCAATTGCTCACGGAGACGCTCATAGCGAGTCCGTTGCTCTGAGATTCGATTTTTAAATCAAAAATTATTTACGCTTGAACGTCACGAGAACGCAACTTACCAGGACAGGGCCACAATGCAGTGAGATAATCGATTGGAGCAAGGAGAGCCCGGGAGACGTCCAGAGCAACTCTCAAACTCTTATCGCAGGACCAGAGAGACAAAGCACGGGTGATCTGGCTCATGAACCAAAAAACGAAGAAAGGTCGTTGAATGAGGCCGCCGCCGCCACCTAGACCGGTGACTGTGTGTAAGCCATGCATCACTTGCTTCGCCACGGTGGCTTGGTGCGTTAGCCACTCCTCCGCTTTCTTACGATGAAACATGCCCCTGACATTCACCGTTGCGAGAGGGATGTATCTCTGGAACTCATAAGAGACGCACATCCGTGTACTTCAGACAGGATAGACCCGTAAGCAGATTGAAGGCCGGATCCTCTCCTGAAATACTCACTTGAAAAGATATTCGCGCCCCTGGAACAAAAAGGCCCTCTCTAAGCCGCAGTTGTGATTATTCAGAGCTTCTTCGAGCGCATCGACCTCCAACCAAGCGGTCATTCCAAAATCGGCCTTCTCTGAATCGGTTGCTTGGAAATCGTGGCGCATCCGTACACATGCAAGCCATAGGAGCATAGTGCGGTAGTTCAGAGCCCAAATAGAATCTTTACAGTGGTGGGAGGAAACGAGGGCTTCTCCGGGGAACAACAGCCTATACTGAGTGGGGAAGAGTCAAGTGAGTAACGACCAAAAATCAATATGTCGACACGACTTACGTTGGCTGGATCAGTAATGAAAAGGTCCAAGCCGTTCGCTTTGTATGCCGTCGTATAGGAACTATGACCAGCTGCGAGGATCACTGAGCTCCAACTAAGTCTACGGCACGATTCTTTCCTAATTTCACCCTCAGACCAATTTTCGTCCCACGCGGGTGTAGACAACCACAACGGCGTGTGTTCGAAAGCGGAAGGCCACTGATGGCCCAGTGACATGACTGCGCAGTTACAGTGTTCTGTTCGTCGGACAGGCTCGGGGCTTGACTCACGAAGGTGCTGATGGGTGTCGTGGGATTCGCGTGCTACGGCTGGGTAGGAGAGAAGTGCCTGAGGAGTATCACTAATAGATTGGGAAGGCACAGTCCACGAAGTTTTCTGGGTTAGCTTTTGTTCAGAACATATCCGTGGCACCCTACGAGGGGAGAAAACTGCGGCGCTTGGGTCGTCAGAATCAATGGAAGTGAGGGAGAGCGTCTGAATGATTTGGTCTAGCATCACCATCGATGATGTCGAACGCTGAGTTGAATGTAGCGGGTGGGCACAAATCTCAAAGAGGGCCAATATCTGAAAGAAGCAGCAGAGAAATGTCAGTGCATATAGAATAGTTTTTGAATCGACTCACCCAAGCAGCCTGAGCAAGCGTCTCATCGATCCATCCCGCATTGAGACTCCCCTGCAAAGCTGATTCGGCTAGGTCCCTCAGGCGCAAGGCGAAATCTCTGCCGGATTTGCCCTTGCCAATCTCGGAACTTTGCCAAAATGTGGCCAAGGCACAAGCAGCGAGAATCAAACTGGGCTGCATATGATCCCTCAACGACGGATCACAAAAGGTGGCAAAGAAACGTGGGACATGGAAGAAGGAGAACCAGTAATTTGAAGCACGAAAAAGGAAGCGAAGATCAGATGTTATATGCGACGCAGCATTTTCGCGCTGGGTGTTAGTTAGAGCAAGAGGGTCCAAGGCTGAAGATGACGAGTAAACAATGAGGAGTGAATCCCACCAAGTTTTACGAGTGAAATCGAGGGAAGGCTCGGCTACAATACTGAATATCTTGCGCTCCTCGTCGTCATAGTCACGATCCATAAATCCACGAGTCAAGCCGCCAATGAATGGAAAGGAAGGCTCCTCGTAGTCTTGATATGGGCTAAAGGGCTTCCGAAAGAGTCAGATTGGAGGCTGCTAAAAGTCCAGATATAATGTAACCACCTGCTCAGCATTGTCCAAAGTTGGTCGAGTCCGGGACAAAGCTCCGAAACCTCGAGCAGGCACAAGACTATTCCAGGTCTTCGAAGGCTCGTCTGAGAGAGGTGATATAGGTGTGAGGGGTATGGATGATACCGGTGACGGCATGTCCGTGGGGCTTTGACGTTCACAAGAGTCGGTGGCGTATGTCCGACTCGTATTTCGGACGTCGTTCTTTGACGGCGACGCTGTCTCAGGTTTCCGGCGGCGACGGCGGACCGTACCGATATTTGCATCACCCTCTTGGTTCGTATCCCTTGCGGTCCGCTGACGCGCTCCAGGGGTTTTATCAGGTCCACGGCGCTTGGGTGCTGAATCGTATGAGCAGGTAGCTCCGCCATTTGTCGATCGACGACTACAGTTGTGACACGTCGGTTTTGCACCATCGCAGCGAATTTTTCGAGTTCGACTACACACGAACGTTCCAATAAACTAATAAGTCAATACACTTTGACAGTAAACGTACCATTGAACACATGCGACATAGACACGCGACCTTGGCTTGCCTTGAGTGGTGGGAGGTTGGTCCGGGGCGAGTTCGATGCGGGGCTTCTCCCTACGAGGCTTGCGTGCTCGGGGAATATGGTCATTCTGAGACTCTCTCGCGCTGTCAGACCAAGGTTCAGATTGCCGATGGGTAGACTCCGTAGAAGACGAGGTTGTGGCAGAATTAGGTTCTGGCGCGTGGCCCATATTTGATGACATGAGCATCGATGTGTCAACTGCAGAGTCAAGGTTTGCTGTGATTAATTGCGGCAGTGAGGGAAGTGTGGTGTGCGTGTGGTGGTTGAGACGAGAGATGTGTTGCATGTCGCCCGAATGCAGACTCTTTGAGCGAAATTGAGATGGGGGATGTAGTTCGGGTCGGAAATAGTTGACGTTGGGCAAATGGTCGTGCTCATCCTGAGCCTGCGAGGAGAGGAAGATTTCTCTCATGATCGATTCATTACGTTGCTCGAATGGAAAAATGTGGTCTTGGTCCAAAGCGGAAATATATGGCGAATGGCCTAGTCCGAAAGAAAAGTCTCCCGCCTTGAGACCCTTCTCACTGTGTGTCCCAGAGGCGTCGGTGTCCAGAAAGGAATCCGAGAGCGAATCTCCAGATTCTGAGCTGGACTGGTGGTAGGGGTGGGCGGATGAGAGAAGCATACGGTGGATGAGGGGCAGCAAATCTTCAGAGCCACATTATAAAGGGCAATGACGACAAGGAAACAAGTGGTTTTGCTATGCAGAAAGCGAGCGCTAAGCAGGTCAGATGTTCATTTGGAAGTCTGACCCTGCTGTGGATAACTATTTAACCGCACAAAACTCCTCCCCTGCCCTCCCACAATTCAGTCTGCCGAACTAAACCATTCCGATATAGCACATGATGAAACGAAAGCGTATCTTGCAGCGCCTATCTGCATCTTCGCACTCTTCGTTCGTCCTATCCAAAATTTTGTGTAGACCGTTGGAATCCGCATGCCCCAGGGTCACTTGGACAAGGGTGGAACTGTCCGAGTGCCTTTCGGTGCGGGGAACGGAGTACCGAGGGACGCAAGAACCTGCATTTCGAATTAATCTCCAGAGTCGAGCCAAACTACCGTCTATTTCAGCACTCTACCTACATAAAAGGTGCCTGGTGGCGTCGACTGTGAAACAGATCTGATGGTTACCAAACTCTGCCAGGCTTCTTTTCGGTAAGACTTTACACACACGAACAACATAAATTTAAAGGTAGAGTAGTCATTCTATTTTTCTTACTTTTGCACCACGATGCAAGCATATTGCAACGGAGCGTAGATTGCTCAAAAGAGAAATATTGTTTAAACCAAGTTTTAACTGATTTCTGCTCAGCGAGTTGATTGCTGCTCAGCCACAGGTCGAATTATGGCCATTCTCGCAGATGTTCCAAAACTCGACGCAGAGTTAAGGTATGGCCTGCCTCTTCTTTTTACGGGAGTTGATTGAGTGCTTTCATCTCCTGCCTAACCAATTTGGGCTCAAAACGTCGCTGGCATGTCGGTGACGAGCCCAAATATAAGCTTGCTTTAAGAGGGTGATGATCTGCGAACTCCTGCTTCCATTCGGTTAGGTCAGTGCCTTCGTATATTATCCATCACTTATTTTACGAAACTGTTTACTAACTGAAATATTCCCCAGTCAGTCCTTCCCCTTGTATCGACTTTTTCTGATTGGTCTGTGGCGATGGGAACCGGGAGCAACATGCTTCGCGATTCCGGAGCCCGATCACACACTAACATCCTTTGTATAGTTTCTGTAAGCTTCTTGCCCTTTCTATCCTCCATGCGCTGCTCAATGGGGCACAGATTATAACAAATTGTATGTTGCTAGCGCCACAATTTTCATCCTTGACTGAGCCTATTTAAAAGCCAGCATGAGTGACCTGACTGACATCGAGATCGGGACAACCTCGTTGAACTCGAGTGTTTGTCCAGGAGGACCCAATGGATTCAACGTCCAGAAAGGCTTCTCTGATCGGCGCTACTTTATCGACAGCAAAATACTAGCCAAGTAGTTGGCAGCGAATAATGCTAAACAAGTCATGCTTGTGAGCTGCCAGAGTCCGAATTTCACTGATGCGTCCATGTGCTAGTTATGGAGGGAATAAATTGGTCACTCGCTGGGTAGCACCCTCGCAGAACATCCTCAGGATGGAAATAAACCTTCCTGCTGAGATTGCTGTCAAAGGAGTCACCTATACACTTCATGATGTTGCAACGATAAGTTCACTGGCTTTTCAAAGGTGAGCATTTAACCGGTATGTTTTTGTTTTGTGGTTCTGCGCCCCAATCGTCAAATTTGACTTGTCAGTTCCAGCGTTTTCCACTGGATAAACAATAAGAAAGGTATTGTGCCCACAGGTTTCATTTTCCATATCCTGGTTAGCGAAATATATTATCTGACGACTCATATCCACAGTTCGTGGAATGTTCTTAGAATTTTCGCATCGTTCCGGTGAATTACGTATTGTCTTGTCGGGTAGCGCCGTGTTCTCCATTGACCTCGAAGTTGTCTTCGAAATTTGGTTTTCACAGGTACTAGGTGATGAAGACTCAACAGACGGTCGGTACATGATCAAGACATTTTCATATGTCATCGATGGTGACTGTCTGAACCACATGGATCGGTTGTTCCAAGGAGTCAGGATCGCAACTCTTACTTGTGACCCCTGATACGATCCCCCCCTGATGCCCGACAAGCAGCCTGTTGTTGGAGCTCTTTCGCCTTTCTTAGTCTTGGATCTTTCTTGTTAGGATTTTATCTCACATGTCCCATATGTGCCTGTCTACCAAGCAAACACGACAGCCGACTTAGTGTGGCGCGGACCATTTACAGAAGACTGACTCGTTACTTTCGATATCGACTCGGATACCAAGGTAACGCACTGTTCTGCGAGTTGTTTCAATGCTCACTAGCAACGCGCTCTTACCATATGACTGAGAAGCTGGTGATTAAGGTTAATTGCCCACTATATGCCCTACTTTCTCGAAGCCACAGATTGCGCCTAAACGCGTGAACTTCAAGACTACAAGTTCCGCGAAGTTACGAGACTTCTGTCCGAACTATTCGACCCCATATCTATCGTGTACTGGTTCTTCTCCCGCACGTGGATCTCCAACTTACGAACCATGACAGGGCCGCGATCTTATCACTAAGATTAGCAGGATATGCGGATCATCCGCCTGTACGCCTATCGCTGTCCCTTGCCTCGTGTGTCGCCCCGAGCGTTCACACGCCAATACACGCGGAGTCTGTGCATTCAGGTTGGGCACTACATCTTATACCTTCAAGCCAAAGCCCCACACACGAAGGGGTTTTTCAGCGTACTATTCCATGCCTCACGCAAGATTGCCAGACTTTCGGCAATGGTATAGTGTCAAAAAGAATCGTTGGAAGGTTGCATTATTTGAACCACCTGTTGAAGTCACCCGTGGCATAAAGAAGACCGAGGATCACAAGTGCCGAAGGAATACCACATGGACGAAGCTTCTCTGCAATAGCAGCGACGCCCCTTGGTTCAGGTTGTGCTGATAATTGACGCAACGTTTGTCGGGCTTGTTATGCCAGGCCAGTGTTTGAAATTGCAAGTTTGGTCTTTACTCTTCCATTTTTTTTCCGGAGACTCATCAGCTTCCCGTCGGAACAAATAAACCTTGCAGTATTCTATCAAGTTGATTAACTTACTGACATTGTGCGGAATTCTGTAGCCTGTCGAGGTCTTGAAAGTCAAGTGCGCCTATAGTAATAGTAACTGTCTTCGATTAAGATAACTTTTGAATGTAACGTTACTGAGCTCATTCCCCTTGGTTTCCTTGAGTAGACTTGCATTTTCGAACCGTTCGATAATTTAAAATTGTATCGAGTCTTATTACTACGACGCGATGTCGACGCGCAGCTGTGGCGTCATTCTCTCCGCTTGCGCAAGCAGTGGAGTATTACACGTGAATACGATGAACTCATCTCGCGTTAACGTCTGACATCATGAGACTGGATTATAAAGATGTATCCGATGAAGGGATATAGATCATTTTCATAACCATCTGGTGCAGTTCATTGTCGACGAAGTTACACCATGTCCGCTGTCGCAGACAAGCAATTGAAAAAGACAGAACAAGTCGCTGAGCGTCCTATCACGACAGACCACAATATCAATGAAGAGTATATGCAGAACCCTCCTGACGTAAGTCACTGCCTTCAATCGAACGCATGTCAGGCTCACGTACCAGGGCCGTGCCACTAGAACCTTGCGGCGGCCGCCGAAATGCCAACATTTTACCGCCAATCTCGAGGGGTGAAGGAAGGCGCAAAACTGATGGAAGATGAAAACCCAGGTGTCATTGGACACCAAGACAAAGGCCGGGCAAAGAAGGCTGATGTAGAAAGTTCAATAGTGCAGGACAATTCCATTCACTCGTAGGAGGGAACTAGAGGAAAGTCGAGTAGTCGGTACTCAAATCAAAGCACTCGGAGTATACATGTTTTTTTCGATGGAACAAACAAGCGATCCAGCAATTTTAAGTGCCTTGGCTTTCATTCATAGAAGATGCCTTTGTAGTCTGAGTTCAATCCTTCTGGCCCACATATTGATCAAACCACCTCAGAACTTCGTAATGCCATTTCAAACTGCGGTTTATAAAAATCAGCGATGGATTGAATAAAATGCAAAACGAACTCACCTATTTCCGTGGTCGAGAACCCAGTGGTTCTCGTCAGGAAAGATCACCAAGCGACTTGGAATGCCGAGCCTACAACATGACCGACGGGTAAGTGCCTTCCGGCCATAAATAAATAAAGGACATTCAACGAACTGCTGTAAGGCATGAAAAGCCCCAATGCCTTCTGTGTCGGGTAGTCTATAGTCCTTGCTGCCGTGTATGATCAACTGCGGCGTGGACCATTTATGGACGAAGTTTGAAGGGCTGTATCTGTGAGAGGCGGGTCAATTAATGCGTGGTTAGGAATAGCAGGATGAAATCATACTTCTGCGACAAAGCTTTGCTCTTGGGCTCCCAAGGCCTGCCACCCCATTCGTGGTTAAACTAAAGTTTGAACGATGATCACAGACATCTAAGGTATCCTAGGAAAAATCACATACGAAGAAAAGCTCATCTGTAGAGTAGCCGTTATAACTAGCATCGAAGACCTGATAAAGCGAGAATGAGAGTCTAGAAAAAGGAAAAGGAAACTAACATGTACCCCATCATGGCAAAATAGTGCTTTGAAATTAAAGCCATATTCAGGGTGACCTTGTATCCAGCTATCCATAGGAGGTCATTTATTAGTATAAATGGACGAATGAGACCTATGAATGTTTACTTGATAGCGTAACCTCCCCAACTGGCGCCAGCAGCAACCGCTCTTTCAGCGTTGATCTATTCCACAATTAAGTAGTTAGAACGTAGTTGACAATAAAGATTCGACCGACATGCAAACCTCCGGATGTTTTTTAAGCACATATTGCCACCCGTTTCTCAAGTCGTCAAATGGCTTTCCACCCCAGTCTCCGGCGATTGCATCGGTGAAGGCTGTGGGAAGGAGGTCAAAATGAATGACAAAAAAATAGCTGTTCGAAAGCCATAACTAACATTGGCCAAAACCCGTGGATCCTGTCGGATTGATGGCGACTATGAAATAGCCTTGCTGCGCAAAAATATTGGGATTCCAACGAGTTGACCATGAATCTTCCCAAGCGCCCTCCGGTCCTATGGCGAAAAATACATCCTGTCAACGCACGTCCTGCGTAGTGGGATGCTGGACTTACCTCCATGAATGAGCAGCAACACAGGCCACTTCTTCTTCTCTCCCGCCTTCCATCCTTTTGGTTTCAAAATCCATCCGTGGACATCATTTTCTGCGCTCTTGAACCAAAAGTCCTCTCCTTCGACCAAGTCTTTCCCCTTCAGTGCATCTTCCGTGAAGTGTGTGATTTGCTCGGCTTGTCCATGGTAAACAACCAATTCCTGGTTTTTGAGGTCTCTCTCCAGATGATCAAGCCCGCGAAGAATGAACACCTGGTTGGGGGAGGTCAGCGAAGACTGCGTGAATAGAAGGCGGCCGCTAGATAGAGGCTGGATGGCCGAAGAGGCGTGAGAGCTCGTCAGCTCCAAGGGAGTGGCGTAATGGACTGGTTGATCTCTTTCTGCGGTCGCTTGTCTGAGAGTGGGAGGGACGGAAACGACAAAGATCTTGACCCGGGCATGATCATCAGCTGTAAGGTACAGGTGGTCGCCTCCTTTGGAGAACTGATGATCAAAACGTGAGTATTCAGACAATTGACTTGGCAAATGCGGAAACGTGGTCTTACAGCCAGAGAGCTCGGGGAACGATCCCACTTCAACGTGACGGTAAACCTCATTTTCGTGCTCAAGTCGTATATCATGATTTTGTTCCTGTGATAGGGCACATATAAGAATTTTCTTGTAGGCGAAACCAACGCCCAGACCTGTCGGCTTCGTTTCCATCTGTGGAATGGGTCAGATTTGAACAGAGGATCGAGTCAAGAAGGATTAGTAGGCGCACCTTGTTCCATCTCTAACCAGGCAACTTTATCGCCACCTGGGTTGAAGACTGGGCTTGCGGTAGCACCTGTGAATGTAGATTGTTCTCAGTGGCTTGAGTCAATAGTCTCAGAGACACGTTTACCTTGCTTTCCTGAAGTCAGTTCTTTGGGAGTTTCACCCCCTCTAATACTGACAAGGTATATCTAACAGACGCGTCAGCTGAGGTTTCAAAACGCGCTGGCTTGGGCAAATCGTACATTTTGCCTCGTGTGCCAAGCCTCCGGAAGCTTGGGATCTTTGGCGGTATACACGATTTGAGTGTCTGAAACATCGAAGTTATCCAACCCTCCGAACGGTTCAACTGGAGTGTGCTGAAATGATCATGAAGTTTAGGTGAAACTAGCCCTTTACAATGCAGCACACACATACATGCTCTGTGTCTTTCAAGACATTGACGAATTCGTCACCAAGAATCCACTTATTATCGGAGTTTTTATGAAGTTGCACACTGAAAAGCGTTGGTTTTTTGGGTCCAACCCAGGTATCCCAGTGGCTAAACTCCCGCTGAATTAAATAAGTCTCAGGTCGTTTATTTCAGACTGGACGCACCGTGTGTACGTCGAGTCGTAGACGAATGCGGAATTCCCTCTGCCTGCCCAGTCCTCGTCTTGCTTCTTCACAGTCTTGAGGCTGCCATCAGCATACACATTGTCACTAAATATGAGCCGCCCAGCTCCCGAGACATATCGGAAATTGGTAGCGCTCGTGGTCAGGAAGGTTCCAATCAAGACCGGTCCCGAGGCTGCGAGGGTGGAACCATCAAGCTTGACAGATAACGCATAGAGCTCTAGGACTTTCGATTCTTCGCTCTCGACGACGTGTGCTACGGTGCGAGAATCAAGCCAGAACGCCTCACCGCCCTTGTGAAAGGGAATTTTAAGAGATTGAACATTTGACTCTATTGCAGCAATGAAGATCGATTTGTTGTTCCTATGCAAGTGCGGTTATGTGGTTAATTACAACATAACGTGCGACCAACACTTCACTACTCACTTCTTCTCCTCGAATGAATACTCGCTTACTGGAACGAATACCAAGTCAGCGTTTTCATTTGCGACACCAGCTCCGGGCCGGGCAAGTTGAATCAGATCCTTCGGAGAGAACACTTCCGCGCCCTCTTTGAACGAGAACTCCGATACGGATTTGTTGGGCATATCTGGTAAAGAGTTCTGCAGAAGTGGTAGCTGTGTGGAAAGACCCAACAAAGAGAGCGGGAACCGCATTATGGGCGGTGGCCTGGCTGCAGAGGATTCTAAATCACACGGACGATGTCGATCGATATAGATCACAACTGCACATGGTTCCATGTTCCATGTGTGAAAGCTTGCTAACATCCATACCTAACGTACTCTATATTGGTAATACAAGGCACAGGCTACTCGCTCATACCTTCTTCATCGGCATCATGATCACCCACCACCTCCGGTGCAGGATCGGCTCCTTTGACCTCAACAACCTCCCCAGTAGCAGCACTCCACCGCGCCTTCATCTGAACCCGGAACACAACCATTTTCTCCCCAATCAGCTTCAGTAATTGCGCCTGTTCACTCGTCAAAGGCTTTCCCTTCTGGCAGAGTTTATGCGGACTCCCCAACGTTGGGACACCTCGATTCATAGTCGTCGCCAATCCTAATTTACGTAATTGAGGCTCCTCATTGTGAGGGAAAGGTTCAGGAGGATCTGAGTGGGTGCGCATGACAGGTCCTGCTGGGAGGATTACTGTTCGACTGGCCAGATTTCCTGATCGCGCAAAATCGGGTTGTTGAAAGTCTTTGAACCATTCAATGACCTCTTGCGGCTCTGTGTCGGTAAAAAATAACCCAACTTGGCCTTTTATTTGCTATTTGTTGCGAGTAAGTCCGTCAAGGCGTAGATTAGTCGAGTGGACCTACCTCGGCAAGCTTATGCAGTCCTTCACGATGTTCTTCCTCTATTGTCGAACCCAAAGCCTTCGCCATCACAGCACCACGTCCCAAAAATATCCGCGCAGTACTAACGAAATTCACACTAAATAGCCGAGCCCATGCACAACAGAGAAGACAACGCACTCTTTCCATAAGTTCCTGACCGTCTTAAGATGAGCATTGCGCATGGCACCAACTTCAAACAGCCAGCAGTATTTCCACTTGTCAGCATTTTCTTGGACCTAAGCAACTAGCTAGTGAGTCGTGATGATGCTGGACATACAGACGAAACACACCTCGTTCATCAAGGCATTTTTTTGCTCCTTTGTTTTTTTCGACACTTTGGTCAAGGACACTATGTAAAGAGAGAGCGATCATTAATTGAGAGTCTGATACCACGAGCATTCAAGTTCTGTCCCACCAAGCTTGGCACGTTTTGATTTGGGCATGATTTATGTATGGGTGTGCGGGGCAGAGCAGAGGAAGATTGTGCTGCAGGCCCACGCGAGCCAAAGTTTTCGGACGCAATAAGTCGTGTTGTTTTCAGCCATGGTGAACGTCTCGTCTGCTGAGCTCGCTGTACTGGAAGCTTCTCTCCTCAACAAATCTGGGAATGTGCCACTTCACAAGCGATTCAGAGCCTTATTTACTTTGAAAGCTCTTAAGAGTGCGGATGCGATTCGAATCATCTCGGCAGGTCTGACTCGGCATTTCATGGCATTTTGATCGAGGTTGATCGAGTACTCAGGCTTCCAAGACGAGTCAGCGTTGCTTAAACATGAGCTTGCATATTGCCTAGGCCAGATGAAAGATACGTCTGCGCTGCCTATTCTCGGAACAGTCTTGGAGAACAAATCAGAGGACCCGATGGTGCGCCACGAGGTAACTCATCGTTCTATGCTGTCCCGAATGACATGTATTAACAATTATGTCCGAGGAAGGCCGCTGAGGCATTGGGAGCAATCTCCTCTCCATCTTCCATCCCGGTTCTTTCAAAATATCTTTCGGATTCTGAGCGGACGGTTCGAGAGACTTGCGAGATTGCAATTGCCAAAATAAAGTGGGACAATTCTGATGAGGGCAAAAGCAGTCATTCTACCTCTGTGGATTCTAAGACAACATCGTAAGGTCTGTGTATGTGCTAGATGATACAGGCCGCTGACGTCGACCCCCTGTCAAGGTTATACACTTCAATTGACCCTGCACCTCCGACTTCCCCCCTTCTTTCAGGTCGAATTAATTCAGAAGACACCTCAGAGTCAAATATATTATCCTTGAAGGGCTCATTGATGGATACAAAGTTGCCGCTATTCGTGCGATATCGTGCCATGTTTGCTCTCCGTAACATAGGAACACCTTCTGCGGTAGATGCTCTCGCGTCAGGCTTCAGTGATGATAGTGCACTTTTTAAGTAAGGTCCAATCATATTCTATGGCATACTAGCATATGATACCAGAATTTAGGCATGAAATCGCATTTGTCTTTGGCCAGCTTCTCTCAACACACTCGGTTCCCTCCCTTCTTCGGGTCCTACAAAATCCTAAGGAATCCGACATGGTTCGCCATGAAGCCGCAGAAGCTCTTGGTGGAATAGCAACACCAGAAGTGCTGCCACACCTTAAGGAATGGATGGTCCGAGAAGATGCCCCTCGTGTTGTGCGGGAGAGCTGTCAAGTGGCAATCGATATGTGGGAGGTTCGTCAGCATTATCAGGCATTACACGTTAAACTGACAAGATATATCACACAGTACGAAAACTCAAGTCAGTTCCAATATGCAAATGGCCTGGATGAGTCGATAGTCACGGAGCCCAGAGCCTAGATCACCAACCAAAAAAAGAAGGTTTTACCACTGGTTGTTTGCATTTCAGCAGTCGAATACGCCTGTGTCGCTGAGACGAACGTCATTAGCCAATAGCGCTGGTACTATATTTCAGTTATCAGGCAGCCAGACGTCACACTCTGCGTTTGAGGACGAGCAAATTGCTAGTTGCGGTCTTCATTGCATGAGGTGGCAAACGCATATCTTGTTGAAGCGGCTGATTAAGTCTTTCTTTGACCTTGACGAGTCTCTCTTCTGCAGGCTTGAGATATAGGTATGATGAATTACATCCAAATTCACGCTGCACAAGATACAAGGTCTCGATAGGGTACGTGTTATATACGTTCTTGCCCACTGCTTGACAGAAACGTTCACTCCGAGTCGAATACCAAGGCCCTAACTTCAATCGACTGACGGTCTGGTGCGCTCTCTGGACTCGTAGGATCCACGAATGCCGTGTGCGGCGTCAATCTCGCCTTGTCCTCATCAGAGTCAAAGCACTTGATCAAAGTGACCTCCTCTGGTGTCTGATCTGCAAGGAAATACCACTGATGCTTGGGGTTATATCGAACCTGTTCAAGTGTCAGAATAGGGCCTCCGAAACTCGTGGCGCTATACCTACCGAGAAAGTGGCTCCTTCACGAGTTGGGTAGATATGGCGAGTGCTCACGAGATCGTTCTCTCGGTCAAGCGAATAAAAGTCGGCCACGGCTAGCGGATTATGAGCGACAATGTTTCCGATCGGGCGCCAGACGTTGATGATCCTGACCCGAGACTTAAGGAGGCGGTCTGCATCATCTCCGAGGTGATAATGCACTCGAGCGACGCTGGCGGTGTATGTCTGGTCGACGTGCACGCGTTTCTGACATACAAATCAGCAAGTAGTTTCCGTGTAGATTCACATCTACTCACAACTGGACCACGAGACATGGGAGTATTTGCATCGTAATTGCGCCTGATAGTGTGATCGAAAATGAAAACCCGCTTCGCCCCCGTCTCCTTCTTCAACAGCGCCTCTACCTCTTGATAATACCTCGTCTTTATTGCCTCCTCGTCTAAAAATTCTTTCTCACTGCTGACGTGGCGTACGAATTTAAAACCAGTTTTGTCCAATCCTACTGTGTCTTCTTGGCCCCGTGTATCGTGGATAACGGCTGGCCGTACGTCTTCCTTGATATTCGTCCTCGGCGTTCCTTCTGGAGGAGACTCAACATAATTGTAAGGTGCCTCATTTCCGTCGACTGTGAAGTAATTGAGTGTGGTATGAACATTGCGAGGAGCGAGAACAGCGGGAGTTGCCATTGTTATTGAGTTATAGGATTTTGTGAAGGTTCAAGAGTGTTACTGATGTGTTTGGTTCATGCGATTTTATACCCTAATGCATGGCTGAATCACCCGAATCATCTGCGCTTTGTAAGTAGATTAGTGAAGTTCGCCGGAGTCTTTGTCATGGCAGTCTGGCGCAATTCTGTACTGGTGTGGCGCATATGGCCTGTATGTGACTTCTAAATGCGGAAAGTTTTTATTTAGAATTGAAATTCTGTCAGCCTGTGGGCAGTTCATCATCTCCATACATATCCCTCGGCATATCCAGTAATGCCTTTGGATGGGCACTCTTATCTAGTAGCCCAAGGATGGTCTGGTAAAGGCACTGGGCTAAGGCAAGGTGCTATCAGTAGACCTTTGGCCATCCCGCAGAAGAAAACGCTCTCGGGCTTGGGTAAGGATCGTGACGAAGCCTTTCCGTTCTGGGATCAGTGAGTGTTCAATTTCATGATGGTCGTTACTCGCGAGTCCCTATATGTTCTCTCTGCATAGTCTGTTCACTGCGGCGGCAAGTACTATCAAAATCAAAGTAACAAGTGATGACGAGGACAGCGTAAGTGTGGGCTCAGTATGTTGATTAAGGTATATTGAAGGCTACTACAGGATAACTCGCAATCCTCATCAGCGGTGACAATCAAACGGACTACCACCGGTATTCTCTCCAACCGTCGGCCGGTGAGCGGAACTGCCGCAAATTCTGGATCCTCGACTCCAGACTCTGAGACCCCACGGCTTAGCTTGATTGCAAATGCTAAACGCGAAGCAGCCAAGCGAGGTTTATATTCCAGGTTCTTCCGTGGACCTGTCCTTGGCCCAAGCGAGGGAAACTTGTCAGATGGTCCAAGCGGAAGTGGGTCGAGCAGCGGAAAGTCTGAAGCGCCTGCTGAAGTAAAGTCAAAAGTTCCGCAGTCGCCAAATCGTCAGTCTGTCGAAGATAGCGAGGATCGGAAGAAGGAAAGGTGGCGGAAGAATGAATCGAAGCAGGTAGACAAGCGGACCACCGAGAAGGACAGAGCGCGGGAAGGTATATTTGTGGAGCAGGAGGAGGAGGCCATGGCAAGGAAGGCGCGCAAAAGAGACAAGCGAGCAGCCAAACTAAAGGCCCCGGAGGACAACTATACCCAGGGAGAGGACAACAGACGGAAGCGAAAAGGCAAGCGGAAAAGGGAGAGCACGAAGAGCGAGCCAGCGACGGCAGTGGAGGAGACATTCGCGGACACTCGAGACAACTCGCTCGCCTACAGGTGTCACAATGTTGATCCTGCGAACGGAGATCCGATGAAAGAACAAACCGATACCCTGGATCAACATATAGACATAGCAAAATTAAATGTTACTCGCAAGAAGAAACGGAAACGGACAGAAACGTCCTAGGATTACCATTCGCATAGAACTTCACATTTGTCCAACTGTGACGGTTTATATATTAGTACATTTCCAAGGTGCTTCGACAACATGCAATTTTTATGTATATTAGATCTACAAAATGACTGTGGCTGTGGTGTATGGGACAATGAAAGAGAACGAAGAAGTGCAAAAGAAGCTTGTGTCGATTGATAGATAGAAATCGTGGTCAGGAAAAACAGGTGATTGGCAGCGGGCGAATGAAGAGTTCTTTGGGTAATCCAAGCTTGCGCAAATTAGGCACGAGTAGACCGCCATGCGCTCTGCATCGCAATTCGTCTAGCCTAAAAATCGGTCAGCCTTAGGAAGGTATATAAGCATGTAATGTACTCACTTGATCAAGAGAAATGGATCCTTCGCGCAATTCAACCCGCTGCCTTCCATCGTCTTCTTCTTCTTCCTCTTCGTCAGCATCAAACGCACCACGGCCTACATTCCTGATACCTCCAAATGCAGCCTTGCCGCCCGCAAGAGAGAAGGGAGTACTGGCGACTTTCGTCCCAAACACACTCGCATTCGCAGGCGCACCAAAAGCTGCAAAGTCGGTGACAACTTTGCGCGGCGGAGAACTAGGAGAACCAGTAGTTATCGCCGTAGTTCTGGTAGGAGATGTCGAAGGTTTACTATCAAATGATTTACGGGGAGGCAATGGCATGCCATAGGAGCCGTAGGGGCCGTAAGAGCCGCGGTTGTACATTTGACGTGCTTGGAGGTATTTATCAGTGAAACGCGTACCGTGGACCTTCATGCGAGGTGGATCAGACAACACAAAGAGAACAAATCACTGAGTGAGACTTACCCTCTTTAACAACGGTCGAGCTTCCGTCAACGAAGGTGCCTGAGTGAAAACCGCGACATTGTGCCTGGCTTCCTCCGATTCTCTGTAGATAGACTCAATGACAACCTTTTTCGTCGACTCGTTACGGAGAAGCAGCTTCTCGTGCAGTTCACGAGCAACATCATCTACACTCTCGTTGTTCCCAAGGATACGCTGTGCTACGGCATGCCCCACCTCACGGACGAGCCTTTCCATGTCCAGATTCTCGAGGACGCTACCCACTATCGCATGGGCAAGTAGATCGGCAGTAGTCAGCGGAAGCATCAGACCGGAAGTGATACTGGTTATGGCTTGGTAAAAGTCGGTAGCATACTGTGACGGAGGTCAGAACATTTCGCAATAAAACGGCTGGGTTCTCTTACCGAATAGCCGCTCAGTGCTGGCTCGCAAGCAACAAAGAACTGAGATTATAGTTAAATCCATGCCACCAGAACGCGGATGAAGTACAACTCACCAAAGTTATTCCTCGACCGGCCATCTCTCGTGCCAGCTGCAACGGGTCATGGCCGTCGGGTGATCCTTCGTCAAACCCTGGTGCGCCACTGGTGAATTAATAGCAAAGTAGTAAGTAAATATTTTCTTACCGTCTCCATATTCCCCAATACCGTGTGGTGGCGCATCAGCGATAAGAACCACCATCTTGCTAGCGTACTCTCGCCAATCCATATTCAGGGCCTCCGCCATCGCAGCAGTGATCGCCTCTGGGCCATCCCCACCCCCTGAAGCGTAGAGCCCGGACAGATCCCTGTGTACTTTGCTGATATCGGAGGAGAAACCAAAATTCTTCGTAATATAGGTGTGATCCTGTGGTGGATGGTCTCGGAAAGCAACCAAGCCGACCCGCAAGTCTTCATGAGATTGTAGCTTCCCTGATTCAAAAATGTGGGCACAAATCTCTTCGATATTCTTGGTCGCAGATGATATGTAGCTGCCTTGGCTTCCTGTGCAATCTTGAATGAAGACCAAGTCCCTGAAAGAATGGAGGAATTATGACCATGTTATCTGAAAATAGATGAATGTGGAATACTCACAACAATCTCCGCCCATCTTCCGGCACTGTTTGTACCGGCGGTTGATACTGCGGTTGCTGTGGGACGGCTGCCACACCAGAGTCGAAATCCATATCTTCGTCCATGATGAGTCGGTTGAAGCTGACTACAATGACAATGAGGTGTGTGTAAAGTTTCAATCGTAAACTTCCCGCTGATCAATCTGTGGAAGCTGGACAGCGTAACAAAGACGACTAGTACATGCAGACCCTTGAGGCAATCGATGAAGCTGATGGTTATAACGGAACTTAGTTTCACACAATATAAATGAGCAGCGCCGTGTTGGCGTGCTGACGCCACAAGCGTCTAGAGTCACAAAAACGGATCGCCGATCGGGATCCGGATCTCTATGCTCTTCAGATGAACAAGATGTTGGCAGATCTAAGTCTATTTGAGATATGACACATCATAGCTCCCTCCTGCCTAGCAGCCAATTCGCCCAGTACGTAGTCCAACCTGGAAAACCTCCTGGTCGCAGAAGTGTCCGGTAGACCATGACCAAACCAGCGCTAAAACCACCTAACAGGGCGGTGAGTGTGAAGTACATCCTCAGTCTAGCCGCGGCCGTCATCGCCCTATCTACCCCTCCTGGTATTGCAGAATTGCTACGGGAATCAATAAATAAGAATCTCATGGCATGAAGTCGGGAAGCTGCAGGGTAGCACTTACGGATTCATTGCGACGCTGCAAATCGCGTGAAAGACATCTGCTGTTTGTCCGGCATGTACGCTCACAGCAACGGGCACTTGAAGACCTAAGCGGCGACAGTAGACATCAGGCTGCACCTCATGCCGCTGGTTGCCACATGAACAAACGATTAGAAAAGAATAAACACGAAATAACTAACTTGAAGCGCAAGGTCGAGATCAGATTTTGTTGCAACAAATAGCGTCGGTATGTGATCAAGACTATATTGTTGCTGCGGATGGCCAATGAATCAAGTGAAAATGAACTGCACGAAAGAGATTACTTACCCGAAGATTGCTGATATACGAGAACGAGTTGGTATCACTGGAGTCATGCACATACACAATTACGTCGGCCAGGTCCGTTTTCTTTGAGTTCCGCAGGGTTTCGGCCTCGTATTTTGACCCAAATTCTTGCAGCTGAGGACATTGTGTGTCAGATGAACCCCAATGCCGAAATTTCAAAAGTTAGTCTTACCACGAGGTATTTCTCCGACCCATCAATGTCCACAGAATTAACGACGCTGACCATCTTGCTCGTCGGTTCGTAAGTCCCGGTGAAAGGTTTACGGACAAACGATCTCAAAAGCGAAGTTTTCCCAGATCCTGCAGCACCACACACGTAGCAAAGAAAGACATTCCTTGTGATCTTGCCTTTTCTGCGTTCCGCCTTTCGTGGTCGGGTAATATGAAGAGCGTCCGTTCGTGGTTCGTCGGGGTATCCCAAATATGCCAAGAAAGCGAGGGTGGTCTTATGATCGAGAAGGGTAGTCATACTACGTAACGAACATCAGTCATAATCGGTTGAATGAGATCATTCTACTGACCTCCATTGAGCGAGCCAACCTTGAAGTGTCACAGCACCTGCATCGTCTGCAAGCGTGGTGTCGGGGAACTTTTGTGTCGCCCAGGGATTGCCAGGCGACGTACTAAACAGGTCATCCAGTTCCGAGGTTTTTAGAGCACCATCTTGATCCTAAAGAGCGCTTGATAAGAGTGAAACACAGCAGAAGAATATACCATACTTTGTCAAATGTTTGAAAAATGTCGGTAAAGAACTGATAGCCCAACGGGCTCAACTCGACTGAGCAGTCATGAGGTACATCGAATCTGCACACAATATCTTATCGAGTACAAATGATCATCAAATCCAACAAAAAACTCACTTTGGCGATAAAAAGGTCTCGGTCAGTCGGAGATCCTCGGCATACCCAAATTTACGTAGAACAGTCCATGTAGTTTCCAACCGACCACGTTGTATGAAGTTGGTGTGAAGATACAAGAATCCCGTTTCAGTGAGACCTTCGTCTCGGACCCCATCTTCTATATGTTCGCGTACCATGTCCTTTATGCCTTCGAGCTCTTGCAACTGGAGTGGCGTATCGAAACATTTTCGCTGCAGAGATCGTGAACAAGGCAAGTGAAAAGGTCTAAGGAGGTCAGCTTACTTGAAACTCGTTTAATTCTGCAGGGTCTAAGATGCCGTCCTTATTCGTGTCGCACAACTTGAATATCCGTTTCAGAGCACTAACGCAAGAGGGTTTCAAAACCTGTCCAAATGGTTAGATTCGAGACATTAAAAGCATTAGCATGAAGAACATACATGATCTCTAGAGTCATAAAGCGGTGCTGTTGGATGTAAGACAGCTTTCTGTGCAAAATAGAACACTTCTGAGACGTTCAAGGGCGTCTTGGCAGAACACTCCACACAGGTCTCTACTTCCTAGGTAGCCATATTTAAATCTACGAGAGTTAACGAGGATACAAAGAACTATCATACCTTGAATTCCTTCATAATGGGTAAAATCTCGTCCTCTAGGGCTTCATTTGTCACCTCTCCTCCACGTAAGTCGATTTTGTTGCCAACAAGAATAACAGGCACCTGGACGACTAGTCAACCATGAAACCAAATTATACAGCGAAAATGAGCACATTGACACCAAGTTGATGAAATTGTGGTAGCCAATATGTGGGTATTCGATCGAATGAATTTGGATTGTCGACCGAGTATACTACGCATATGACATGCGCTTTGCGGATTTCAGACTCGAGGTGCTGTCTATCTTGCGGACCAGCTAGCATTTTATAAGGCACGTCAATTAAATGAAATATGACATAAAAGTCTGCGGACATACCACCCGAATCAACTATATAAGTTGTTACATTCTCTGGTGTTACTTCTGGAGGTATGGTGACTTCCGGAACGATATGCTGGACCTATGCATGCAAAAATTATGGATCCCATGTGGTCAGACGAGTTGTATCACATACATGAGCCACATAAGATTCCTTGATGAGGGATGTCACAATGGTGCTCTTTCCGACTCCCTCTGATGCAAATTAGTGGAGAGATTTGCTTTCAGAGGGAAAAACTACTCACCATCGCCTACCAGAAGTATCCGAACATCCCTTCTCATGTCCCAGGAACAAATATTAGGTGCAAACGAGTGATCGACGCGCGGTTAAGAGCTGTCAAGAAGTTGCCAGTTGTTGAAAGCAGCCGAAGAATAATTTGGGACGCGTCACGGTGTTGCCCGTATGTACAAGTTGTTCGAAACCATCTTGTATTTCCTCGTACCCCACCCAATAAATGTCACCCCGGAATCATATGCTCAAATGACGAGCCCCAAGCTCTTTCTTTGCCCTCGTCGCCTGGATGGGCACTTTTCACCCTGAAGCCGTAACCCCACCTATTCATTCAAATCCACCCGCACATCCGTCGTTCCACATAATACCTTCTACTTCTACTTCAGGTCTACATTAGCCTCGTACACCCAAACGACATGCTTATGCCTCGTCGTTTGGCCTTGTCACCCCAGGACTTCGACCGTGCATCTCAAACCCGTCACCCCGCTCTTACCCACCCGCACATCTGCCTTTCCGCCTAATACCCACGAGGCAGGTCTACCGAAGCCCAACAAGCCTCAAACGATGAGCCTTGTGCTCGTTGTTTGGCCTAATCGTCCTGGACTGGCACCTTTCACCCCGCCCGTTACTCGTTCCATACCCCCGCGCCTGCATGATTCCTCCTTATCCCGCCTGCGCTACACCTACGCCGACCATCGAAGCCGGCTTTTTTTCCCCGCTTATTTCCGCCCGTTTACCACTGTGGACAATGTAGTTGCTTGCTTATAAGGATGTTTTGGTAAACTATTCTTTTGCAGCCCCGGATTGAGGGCTAATTACGGTGATATATCCTGAAATTCCTGCCGCGGTACTTGAAGTCGCCCTCACGTGTCACACACTTGAAGGTACTCAGGTGAAAAAAAAAGTAGGGGAGACTCGCCAAAATCTAAGCTCTCTTTTTCCTCTACAAGAAATCTATAATATCCCAAAAGAGACTAGTTCAAGATAACAGTTTTCTGATGCCTTCCAAACAAAATGGTCTGTAGTCAACAATAAGAACTGACATGCCTTTTTAAGTTCAAAGCATCTTGTGGGCCCCGTGCATTGATGTTTGTATCCATGCAAGAAATCAATAAAATGTGGGTGCCTGAAGGTCTCCATGCACAACTCCACATTTGTGGATGAGACAAAGTTCTTCCAGTAACTGACAGCTATCAGAATTCCTGGTTCTGTTAGGTACCAGGTCTGGGAACCACAAATGCAGGTTTACCTGTCATTCCACTGGATGTTTTGAGAGGGAAAGTGAAAAAAAGGGAGGACTGGAGTATATTTAGAGTAGGAAATTTGACCAAAAAGATTTCCTTAGATCTATGAGAAATTGTTCAAGCCAATTAGCTCCAGCGTGTGAATTGGAATAAGCAAGGGCCCTCTAGTTGTGTTCTGCATGAAATGTAAATGATCTTTTCCCTAAAGGATTTGTGGAGTGGGCACCAGTTGGCCTTAAATACATCTTAAATTTTTTGTGATTTAGGTAAATTCCCTGCTCTAAATATACTCCACTGCTACAATTCTTCCTCACTCTGTCATAATATACATTTGAGGCACATACATATTGTTTCTTTGCTTTACTAAGCATTGACATCACCAGGCCCTGCAGTACAACTCCTCCCATGATCCACACTTTGACATCCACTATACTGTTTACATTTCTTACAAGGGACAATGTATACAGTAGCAAACCAGGAAATTAGATGCTCACACCATTCAGCCCCACTTGAATGCACAAGTTGTTAAATATGCAATATTTTTTATATTTCTGTAGAGTACATGCTATATTAAATTTTCGTTATTGACTATCTTTTATGATGCTGCATCATTCTCATGTCTTGCAGTGATTAACCTAAATCATTAAATGTGGCTAAATATACAGAAGGGAGATGGTGACTCTTGGTCAAGGGGTATGCAAAGGTCAGAAATTTTAACATGAGGCCAATTCTTGACCCAAATTAGCGGTAGAAATCATTTAGAAATCATCTGGCACAACTCCTGAAAGTCTAGGACCAATATTCATTGAGATATGGCCAGTTGTTAGGAATATTGGTCCTGTTACCAAATTATATGATATTTTAAAATTCCTCTTTTAGTATTCTCATTTACTATTTCAAACCAATATTTTATTATTATTTTCTTCTGAAGATATATCTAGAAATGCAACATTAAAGATAATTTCTTAATACTTACTAAATAAGTGGTAAGTTCATGCGGTGACACAGCCACTTAGCAATTCAAGTCTCAGATAGCATTTACACTTGATTTTTACATTTTAAATGTATAATTAATATTGTTGGATATTAATTATACTAATACTCTACAATCTTGGACATTTTAATACTTTATTAGGATTAGTTTAAGCTTAAGCAAGGCCACAAGAGTCACTGGAAAGTGCAGCTCCACTGGGTTTGAATTCACCTTCCTAATCTGGATCTGCTTTGTTCAAATCACCTTTGGGCAGCCACCTTGACCTCTAGGCCAAAGCAGAAGGTCTTGGGTAGCCATAAATAACTTTCTATAAGTTGGAATAACTTACAGGAATTTTACTGAAGCTTTGGGAATGTTCAGGATTGTTCTATGAGTTATTTAAAGGTTTTTCCAATGACTCATCTTCATCCTTCACATTCCCTATAGTTCTACAATATTATGTATAAATATAAGGCCTTGCCTCCATTGAAATCATCATCTTTCAACTGCTCAGATGCTCTCAGACCTCACAGTGTGACCTTTCTTTTAATTCCATAGGAATAAACACTTGAGCATCTAAGGTGTTGACTCACTCTATCTTAGATCGTGATCCCTACAATTCTTGCCAGATAGACCCACTCTTTCGAGAACTCAGTAATTATTACATTACATAGGGTCACCAGGTGCTTAATATATATATATTTGTAAGATAACACTTGAGCATCTAAGGTATTGACTCACTCTATCTTAGATTGTGAACCCTATAATTCTCACCAGATAGACTCACTCTCTCAAGAACTCAGTAATCATAGCATTACATAGGGTCACCAAGTGCTTACAGAATTATTTGTGAATTTACACTTAAGGTTCTAGCTCATTTCTCATAAATAGGTAAGTATTTCATGGAACACCAATCTAGTTTATAGATCTATTAGAATACTTGTACATACAAATTCTCTGCAGATCCATAACACCAGTGTGGCGCAAGTGGATATAAGTAGTAATTATTACTATATAAGGAAGGTCTCACAGGGAGAGGAGGGGTAACTTGGCCAACTTTGAATTGTGAAAATGGTGCAGAATTGTAATGAGCATGTGACCTCATGTGCTACGTCACAAATATATACTCTCCCTTCCCGTTTCTTGGACTATTATTATATTGCTTGTATGTATTTACCTCGCAACAGATGGATATCTGCTCCGGGTGGATGAACTGTCTTCAGTTTACATCCACCTTACGCAGCTTCCATCCAGCCCAATATCATTGGTTTGGCAGGTTAGCTCATAGGTGTGACTAAGTAGACTCTTCCGATTCAAACTTGTTACACTTTTTTTAACCCCTCTATTGATTAATAATTGATAACCAATATTCACACTTGCATAACTACATACAACAATTTTCTGAAGTGACTTTGAATATGTTCAAAGTCACCCGTATAAATAAATTGCCCCTTGTTGAACACAGCAATGTATTCGAGAAGGAGCTCCCCACATAGCAACAACCTGAACATGAGTTCGGGTTATACCCCCCCAATGACCAAACATCATCTAGGGATCAACAGAACCCAATAAGCAGTATACCACACATAGACTCACCCATGGCACCAAGGCCATCAGCCATAAGTCACAATGGACCATTGCCCTTCATAAGTGCCACATCCTGTGTACCGTTGGAAGGATCCATCAAGAGGACCCTTAGAAATAGGACTCCTCCCGAAGGATCTGACCACGAAGAGGTTAGCCCTTCTCCTCACAGAGAAGGTCAACCTCTTATATTAAGTAACCCACCATCTCAAAACGTGAGCCGCGCAGAAGGGGCGACTATAAACATTGGTCCTCTGCCAAGCTCTGATATACCATGAGGAAGCAGGTTAGGAGGGAACCCTCCTTCTGTATCCACTGAATCGTCCATAACACTGACAATTCGACTAGCCGCGCTGGATGGACTACTCACACCAGAGCAGTCCTCCGGCATAAATAATTTAATATTGCATCATGCCCTACAGAGGCAGAATTTGGCCTCCGCTGGGTCATATTTTATCCAGCTTCACTCCAAAGCAACCAAATTGCGATCAAACACTGAGAGTTTGACAGGAAGGTTGAATCGAATAGTGGCGGACACTGTCCAACTGCTACTCAAAGGAGACAATATCCTAGCAGCTATCAGCAAGGCTTTTGAAAGACCCCCCATCTCAAGGGGGTCCATCATTCATTGGCTTGCCAGTTGAAGGACAATTGCCTTATGGGCAATTGTATGAAGACACTTACCCTCCAGAAGAATCCACGGGAAACCCCCCAATCCCCACCAACATAGTTGGAGAGGATTCTATGGGATCCTGGAATGCCCATATACAATCCATCCTCTCCGGTGAGAGGAATATTGGAACGAGAATTTACATCACAATGGGCAGACGAGACCAATTTTCAATATGAGAATTGGTACTTGGCCCATCAGCAGTGTATCAATAACACCCAACAACCATGGGCAAGGAGTGGATATGATCTTCCTCCACACCTTGACTCTGTGTCTACTAATATTAGGAGACCAGAGCATAGGTATGGGAGAGGAATGCCCATTCCTATACAAAGACAAGCACCCACCACAGGACGCTCGCAAACGAGTGTCCCAAGGGTAGAACAATTTAGGGACAATAGGGACGATGTATATGTGTCCCAACCCAAAGCCCAAAAAGACCTTTCAAAGCTTCCTGGGTAGGATGAGGCTGATAATATCACTAGGAAGCCTAACTTGACAGTGAGATTTGTATTTCTTGATGCCAGATGGCAAAAGCCGTTTGCTGCATGTTCAGACCTTTGCTACCAAGTAGATTAAAAAGTGAACATTCAGACATCTATAGACAACTGGACATACTGGTAGCTCCACTGAGACTTTTTTTTTTTTTTTTGACCAAAATTTGAAACAAAGTACAAATATTGCCAAAAATGGTATTTTAGAGTATTTAACTGTTATCTGCCTGGGAGGTAATGTGACGCATTTTAGAGAGTCCCTGATATGGCTGTGTCGTCTTTACACTGTACATTTTCGGTGCGGCGGTGCTGTGCGGTGCCGTTCTTGATCATAACTTCATGGAATGTCAAGAGCGAGTCAAACACAACCTATAAAGTTGCGAGAGAGATAGGTACACGTATATTACCACAATTTTACTCGAACAAATTCAGTTTTCCCATTGAAAGGAATTCAAACCCTAATGCCCACCATCGCACTTCCAAGCGATGTCCTTATCCTCGTAATCTCCTACCTCACCATGGGTCAATTAGTCACATTGGCGAGAACCTGCAAATTTTTCAATGCACTGGTCAGTGGCCACCACAATTGTTTTGGAGGCCCCACCTAAGCGGCTACGTTATTCAATAGGTGCACGAATTCGGATGGCCAGCCTACCTACGTGCCAATCCTCGCCCATCTCACAGCTTGTCCAGTGCGCGCTCTTGTTGGGATGCCTACGGTCAAGTGCAATATAATGCATTGGCCGATTGCGCCTGGTCACGACAAAGTTTTATCGCACGACCACTTTCCCGTCCATGGGCAGGAAAGCGCCGGCCCATCTTCGCAGTGAATTCTTCGCGTTTACTCGTTGCCGCTGGGAGCACCCTGTATTCCTACAAATTTACGAGCCCCAAGGGGTGCCATAGTGCTCCTGGTGTACAATTTGAAGCGTCTTTCTCGTTGGCCAGACGAGAGACTGGACGAGACATAACGGGAATCACATTTGTACCAGATGAAGGAGCCGACCATACTGTATACATTGGCTTCCAGGATGGTACACTGGAGCGTCTTCTGATACTTTTGCCTTCCGAGTTCTCCCAAGAAAGGATGAGCCCATCCAGAGACTTGAGCAATTTCAATGATGGGGCCATCGCCGAATATCTGTCCTCTGATGGAGATAGACTATTGTCATTATCTGCCAAAGGCACAGCTGCCCTCATTGATACATCCTCCGCCTCGCCTACCTCACAACTCATTGAGCTTCAGAAACGAAGTTGGTCAAACCATCTCTCTATGAAGTCGTCTACCCCGTATGCTGTGTTCGGGACTTCATCTACTACTCCATTAGTTGTGCACCCTATCACAAACTCCACGCTCTCGGGCGTCCCATCTGCCATATTACATTCCAATGCAAAGCATGTGTCCGAAAACCGGTCATCGGCGGTGTATGGTATCTCGGGCATTCCGCCTTCTGGTCCATGGGGTGGGTCCAACCAAGTGATTGTCTCTGGTTGGTACGATGGTCTGGTCCGGGTACACGACCTACGGTCGTCTTCCCGTGTTTCAGGCACGGAATCGTTAGCGGGCCCAGCTCCATTGCTACCCGTCCTCTCCTTGTACGATTCTTGGTCTTTTGAGCCCATTTATGCAGTGTCTTGTGGTGGAGGCTCATCCAGTCACGTCGCGGCAGGATCTGCGCGTCATAGCGTTGTTGCTTTTTGGGACGTCCGCTCGCCGTCGCAAGGGTGGAGCGTTCACGCTCCCGGCAACGACTCTTCCCCGGTCTATTCAATACACCTAGAGAGTTCACGCTTATTTGGGGCCACTCAGAGTCGGCCGTTTGTGTACGACTTCGGCCCAGGCGTGACACATGACACATATCCTCACTTTGCTGCTCGCCGCGACGATGGCCTGAAGCACAATATAGGGAAAAACAGTGTTGGCTACTACGTGACACAATACCACCATAGCCGTAACAGTCTTTGAATCCATGTTTAACGTGGTGACAAAGCGCGGCTTTTTATTAAACCTGGTTATCTAGATGTTCCAAATGTGTTGCGTACAAACAGACAGCAAATGAATGAAGGATGATGCAATGGATGGAGAATGAAAATATGCGATGAGGTAGAAGATGTCAAATGCTGAAAATCGATGGTATGCCAGTCGTAGTGGATAACCACGAACCAATGTAAGAGAAATCAAGGCACTGGATGTACCGGTGACGGCTGCTGCGGTTGTGAACGCGTTGCCCAGCTGAACAATTGTCGCATATCACTAGTGGGTGGCCCAGGTAACGTGTCCGCAGGTTGCTTGGGCTCGACAAGTAAACTGTCCGAGTATTAAGTACTGCGTAAAAGTGGACTAATATCGAGACGAACCTCCGGCGGTAAAGATCTTGCAAATCTCCATGATGCTTTGCCTTCTCAAAGGCACCATTCAAATATTCCTGAACCTCAGGGATTGCCTTCAGATTGTAAGGCACCTGGAAACGTTGCATATCTAAGAAGAAACAAATCAAACGATATCCAAAGTTTGGATTTACAGTTGCTTACCTTGCACAATTCTTGCCAGCTTGTGATACTTGTTGAAATTGAGCAGTTTTTTGGCCGGGTTTCCGGGGGAAGCCCTGAAATTTGGGTTGCCTTCTCGACAGAAGGTGACATCGGTGAGATAAAGGCCTGCATGTGGATATTGAGTCGCTGGATTATATGGCAAAATAGAAATGTCACATACCCAAAAATGGCACTCCAGGGGGAGCTGTTTCTTTCAGGCGACTGCGATACTCATGGTAGTTTCTTCCATGATCAGCAAGTCTCCGCAATGCTTCGAGTTGCATCCGGTTCTTTTGAGGCAGACCCTGTATGTGCCCTTGTAAGCAGCAATGATAGCGTGTAGGGGAAGAATACGTACAAGCCAGGTCTGGTTAAGCCGGGAGATCGTAGATGAATCTAATGCAGCAAGAATAGACCGGGGGGTGCTAAAATTATTGAGGGTTGTACAGCGCTATCAAAATGGTCGTCAGCGGGAGTAACAGGTCAGAGTTGATGGTGGCTTGCTTACGTCGGCCACTTTGATAAAGAATTTGATCAATGCGGTCCGCTTTTTGATGTCATGCTCATCGAGTATGCTTTCGGCTACCCAGCCAGTGATAGTCGTGCTGAGAGACGAGACGGCTTTGACAGTCAAGGGGGACTTGACGCCCTGCTGCCCAGTCTCTAGTAGCTCCGATGGTTGGATCGCCAAGTACAAATTGTTCTCCATGATAGTCATCTGTCGGGCCAATTCCAACGCATCGAAGTCAGTGATCAAAATCGAAGCAAAGTTCTTGCTTCTCAGCGCAGCAAGTAGTGTCTTGGTCATCGTTGGGCGAGGAACTTCCGATGTAGCTAGCGAGGGGGGGTTAATGGACATCCCTGGGTCGCGAATGCGATCACCTTTCGGACTGACAGGGTCGGATGCATTCTCGCGTGCGGTGATCACTTCCAAGATTCGCTTACACTGGGAAGGAAACATTGGCGACAAAGCGTCCCGTACGAATGACGACAAAACGGGGATGACAACATTATCCAATGTGGGCCGCCAATATGTCTCGACCCACTGCTTAATGATGTTGGTCACCCGCATCCGAATGGGAATACCCTTGCGCTGTTGCCATTCATGCTGTTCGTGTTCTTGAGCACCTGGGGGAGGCATGATGTTATATCGAGCAACGAGCGCATCGACGAACTCGATCGGAGAGGCGAACAAACGGAAAGTCAGGAAAAAAACAGCGGAGAAGACGGCATCCACGATGCTGTCATGGGGTGTCATCTTCGTGACCAAGACGTTCAGGGTTGCACCCACGAGAAGGCCTTCGCTGTTATATGCAATGTCCTCCTTGGGATATTCATGAGCAAATATCCATGACATGGGATCCTCAAGATGCTGGTTCGCAGACGGCACGGACGGTAGGCTGCCATTGCTAATTTTGTCTTCCATAGATCCAGCACGGTGGTGGTCTTGGCTGCCGGCCCATGTTGACCTATCGTCATCTGTTTGAGTAGACAAAGGGACGAACGAAGTCGGAGAGGGCTGGTCACGTTCAACGAAAATCTGCAATGCAGGAGGCGGAGGTTTGGTCTCGTCCGGAGACGTCCCGTTGGTTTCGTGGGATGCTCTGGTGGACGCAATACTGTCATCCGAACCGTCTGAGGAATCACCGCCCTTCTGTGCAGAGTCCTGCGGCAATTGCGCCTGCGCTTGGATGGTAAAGTCTTCGTCATCACCTCCAAACTGGCTCAAAGCACTGGAGCTAAGCGACCTGCCCAACTTCGCCTTGGAAAATTTGCTCGGGGTGAACGGTACAGCAGTTGCATCTCCTGGTATTGGCATATAAATAATAAACGATTTCTCGCCAACGGACCTGTTCAAGGTCACTTTCACCGCTGCAACACAGTCTGCACCGGCTTTGAGAGCTCCGGTAGCTGAGCGCAATAGGCTGGATTTTTCGTCTTCTTCCGTGGAGTCGACGGGAAGGTCAGACGCAAGTTGTTGAACTGAGTCTGCGAGGGCGCTGGTTACATTGTACAGACCTTCCTTGGCAGACTTCAGATTAGAATGCTTGTGAGCGGGAATGCCCGGAATCCGCATGACAGCCTCAACGATGGTAAGTAGCCTGCAAACCATCTCCACAATCTCTCCAACGAGCTCGTACATTTTTCCGGTTGTCGAAGCATGAGAGAAGCGTGCATATGAATGTGCATGGCCAATGAAGGCAGCGATAGTAGACAGATAGTGATCATGGGTGCGACGTAGAGCCTCCATAACCTGCGGTGTAGTTGATGGTCCTTGGGGAAGTGGTGGTATGGCAGGTTTGGGATGGTCGAGCGACCCGTATGATGAAGTCGAAGATGTGCTGTCGGCCCCTGGTTTGTGTCCTCCATTAACACGGCCTCGTAGCCAGTACTGGTCCTTCTTAGACTTCCCGACATAGTTTCGATGGGGCAATAATGGAACAACAGAGTCGTAATCCTCATCAACAGAGGATACTCGTGGAGTTTTAAGGTCCCCTAGGCTTTTTGCTCGTGGAGCAGTGTCCGAGGTTGCAGTTACACTACGGGTTCTCATTGGCGGTCGACGATCCATTGAACTCCGTGGCGATACGGTGGGTGTAGAATCTGTAGGCGGAAACATGTCTTCCCCGCTCCAACGTCTCTCCGCATTCACCGAGTCACCAAAATCCGATGCCATTGCTCCGTCCGACAAGTCCACACCGCACTGAACGGCGATGGCCAGAAATCGGCGCGTATGAGAAAAGATCTGTCCTCCCGTTTTCAACATCTCTTCAATTACAGCTTCTCGAGCCACCTCGGTGACCGTGTCCGAGACGGCTTCCCTAGTCTGCTGCACGAGCGCCGCAAGGTCTGCCAGCATGGCTTTGCGTTCCAACCACAAGTCTTGGTGCTCTTTCAAAAGTCGCGAGTCGCGAACTAGACACTCCGTGTGTGCCAGGACAGCCTTGACCCGCGAAATAATACAAGCCGTAGAGGCCTCAAAATGCGCCATCCGGTTGGATCGTACAGCACTTTGTAATACAGATATTCCCTGCAGCAGGGGAAGCATGAGTGGCGGGCAGTAAGAGTCGATATCTGATCCTAGCGTTTCTGAAACTAAAGGACGGTGGTCATTGTGAGGATGGCGATGCGTTGTGCTGGTCCACGATGTTGCCGACAAACTGTGTCCATGTCTAAACTGTCGTCGCTGAGAAGAAAGATGAGATTCATTAACGGTCGGTTCTACAAAGATCACTTACAGTTGGCATGGGAAGATCTTCCTCCGTCAAAGACATCTCGCCTGCCTCAACGTTGACATAATTGCTGGGAAACCACCCTCTTTGTCCGTCGAGTTCTCCGTCCCACCAGCCGCTATCGTCCCGATTCAGGACGTGTATGACTTGTCCGGCGCGAAAAGATAAACAATTTGCGTCCTGTAATTGAGGAGAGAAATCGTGCATCGCAAGCACATACTCCGAGGAGACTCGGACGGTGTCCTCCAGCATTGGACTTGTAGGAGCGGACGATGTTGAGTCCAACGAGGATCGACCCTGTGCTACACGAACGTATGATCCGGATTCATTGGAAGATGATGAACTAGGGGAAATTATAGACATCGTAGATGAAGACGATGCGTTCGATACGGTTCGCAATCGCCTGCCATTAGCGGCATTGCTCGCAAACGATTTTTTCCTTCGAGGCAAACCAGGCGTGGGGCTTCGCTCACGAGGAGAGCCTTTACTGGATGATGGGCCAGCACCCTTTGTGTTAATTTGAAGACGATTCGAATGCATCTTTCATCAGTGGCTGGGTAAAGAAAATCCTTAGAATATCGAATCGCCGTTGTCAGCACGACACGGTGTACGATCGATGAGAAAGATTTGGTGGCATACCAAAAAGGGACGTACAACGTCTGTTATATAGTGCTCACAGGTTATATAGTGCTCGCGGAGCTGTGCAGCGATCCTTAATCCAAGAAAAAAATACACCAGAAAAGATTGACTGAAATCGAGATGTTGGTCGTTTGCCAACACCTATAAGCTGAATGAGAGAGACTGGGCAGAGAACGCGGACGGTTCCCAGCTCGCTGGATCCTAGAATAAACGAAAATCGTAAAATGAGGCAGGTATTTGACGGATTGACGCGTCTCAAAGATTGTTGACAGTATGGAAACGGAGAAGCTGCTAGCACGCGGGAAAAAAGACGCTGGCTGGTAGAGCTACGCGGTGTGCAAAAAAGGGGGAGAAATTGAGGGGATGCCGCTGCAGGCCACTGTCGAGAGTGCTAGAGAAAAGGCCGAGGGAGAAGAAGCTGAGCGGTATGGAATATGAAGGAGGAAATAAGCTGGGTCGGCAACTTCAACCAGCTCCCAACCAGGCCGTGTTCTGGGCTCGCAGCTGCCTAATTCGTCTCCATCTGGCCATCGCTAAGGTTCGCTTCATCCCACGACCGCACTTAAAGTAGGACGGTCCCTTGATGCTGGAGTCCTTCCAAAGCCAGGAAACCATCGTGCTGCAAGTCCTCCTCACTTTTCTTTCTCCTCTTCGAAATGATCGACCACTATAGTATATAGCGCGGAACTATTTCTTCAGATCGGTGATCTCTGCAATTTTCATTTTCAAGCTATTTTCCTGCTCATTAGGATTCATCTGGATTCATTACCTCTCCGCCCACTCGTTTTGGGAAAAGTAGATCTTTGCAGCTGATCGGCGGTCACTCTGAACAAGCGGTCTTGGGGCCAAGCTATCTTTGGCTGAGACGTGTCTCATCAAGTCTTTTTATGGTTGTTTTTTTATACTTATTTACGGATGCTCTCTTCTTCCAACAAAACCAGAATTTTGGAAAAGCCCTGATGCTGGGTGTGCGATCAACGCCGTTGTCTTCTGTTTCCTTCCATGTTGCCTTACTTCCGAACGCCACAAGAATGGACCGCGAAGAGCTCTACTTATTGTCTTCACTTCCGCACTTCGCAAGATTGCCGTTTTGTCTTCAAAGTTCAGGCTCCTCATGTCAACTCTTCGAAATTTATATGTCTTGCTCTCGGATCTTCTATGCATATACTGCCAGTGATCACCTGTACGCTGTTGCGGGTAATAAGCTCAAAGCACTTTCTCGTCGTCTCCCTGGTCATTTAACGTCCTGATCAGAACGGCACGTCCGCTGTAATCGGTCCGTTACCGCCATCGTGCCAGCGCCTTTCATTTCCGATGGCTTTTGAAGTTGCCTTGTATTGGTACCACATGCTGTGTCAGGGTCTTACATATGTCACTTGCCGTAACAATCGAAACTCCTTCCTAGACATTTCTCGCTCATCACCGTGAGCCTGTCACGTTGTTATCAAGATGATGATCAAAAGATTAACATTTGACAGTGGAGGCTTTCTTGTGCGCCAAGAGACATAGGAATCAAGGCAACAGCGACAGCTGGTTGATTCAGTTAACGTTTAACGTGGCAGATTATTCAACGGTCCACACCATCTCATATTATCTCTGATGGTTTATGTAACTTCAGAGTTTTCCACTGCCGGCAGGCCATGTGGCGAACTTACGTCAAAGTTTAATCGACTGTATACCTTTACGACAGAGACCCGCACAGACGTACCAAGCCCTGTCGAATATGCCTTCGTGCTCGCTTCGCCCCGGATCTCCGACCAACTAGTCTCGCAATATACCAGGCCGAAACGACCAAAATAAACGATCCTACTATGCCCGCACCGATTAAGCCTGAGTTGTCGTTAGCCTGATCGATTTCGGTTAACGGACAGGCAGTAAAACAACCATATCGTCAGTGGTCACTCAATGCATTAGGAATGGGGGTGATCAGAGCAAGGCACAAACCTTAGTCCAAAATCTCCACCAGCTTCCTGCCAATCCACCGCCGTGACCGTCTTGTGCGGAGGCGGCTTCTCGACACAGTCGGCAGTTGTTGCCGATGAGTCCCATTATTGTTAGTATCGATATGCTGTGCCGAATCATAGACCCAGTCAATTCACTGTTTCACTTGCCTGTTCAGCAAAAGGCGGCATTTACCTGAATGCCACGATGATACTCATCAACGTCAAAATGATACTCAACCCAGACATCGTGTTCCTCTTCACTAGTAAATTGCGTGTAACTCTATCCTCTCTGACAGTGGCATTCACTTCAAAGTCAGATTTCAATTGAGTATCTTGCTCGACCACTTCAAGTGCGTCATATTCCGTTGGATTTTGCTTGCGGGTTTCTGTTCGGACTTCATCAGTCTCTGATACATTGATCGATGGGGATGCGTTTCCTTCAGTCGAAGGATGTGGTAACTCTGCTCTGTTCGGTATCTCCTCCTCAAGTTCGGGCATATACGGTTTGACGCCTTGGTCTTCGGTAGACGCTGCACGCTCGAAGATAGCCCAAGAGCGTTCAGGAAATCCAGAATAGGAATATAACATCAAGATAGAGTCGATAGAGTCGACTAGTGTCATGCTTGCTGTGAAAAGCAGCTTTAGGTGCAGTGAGTAATAGATGTCATGTAAGAGCGGGGGGTAATTACCGGGAGAACGATAATGTAACCGGGGGGGATTTGTTTTCCATCAGAGCTCTTCTTGGCTATCGCAGAAAGGGCAAGGAGGGCGATCGAAGAGGCAGTATCGAATCCTTTAAGGAATGTTGTCGGTCAAAGTGTCAGAGAGTGATACTCCATGAAAAATGCAACTCACCAAATCCGAATAATACACCGACAGGGTACATCTGTCTCAAGTCAGACACCGACTAGTACATAAATTACTGAGAACGCCTACCTTCCATGGCCGGTCCACAAAATGGATGATGGGCCCCAGAAGCCGCATCATGAGCATATTATTATGTTTACCGCCATTTAATTCGTCTTCGTTATCCACAACTGGGCTTTCACGGTCTGCAAGACAACGAGCCCGCCGCTCAGCTGCCTGATGATTGTCAATGAGCGATAATGGCGGCAATGGCATGAGAAGGCCAAAATTTACCAGCCGACGCTGTCGGATGATCCTCCACAAGATTATAGAGTTTGCTAATCCAATTATGAAAAGGAAGGAACCACTAACAGCGGCGCCTGCGGCACTTGATGTCAAATTCCATATTTGACGGACAGCAAGAAGAGTTGCGAACCGACTATTGCGCCGACGTTACCTACGCCTTCTATCTTGTCGTAAATGTCCGTACTAATGGCTATAGCAATATTCTAAGCTGATCTTAAATAAGGTTGTCACGGCGCAGAACATGTCAATTGTATGACGTACAACGACGATCACAATGGTGCTATGGCCCAGGGAGAAAAATAACCCGCATGTCACGGGCAACTGGCCCAGGCTGATTAGACCTCGGGTGGCATTATCAATAGCACTGCGCTGATTAAAATCAGTGAACACAGTGCATTACTATCAAGAACTCTATTCAGCTCAAGGACCAGAAATAATAAAAACATACACACGAGAATGGAAAGTCACCTGATGTGATCCGCATCGAGAGCTAGAAATTGTCCATATTACAGACATTTTGACAGCATGACTGGAGCAGAATTGACTTACCATGTCTCAGTCCGATAGTCTTCAAAGGTATATATCAGTAAGGGATACACGCCATTGCAAAATAGGTCCTGCACACACCCAAGCCAACAGAGCCAAACTTAGTACAGATCGCGTTTGATCATGTTTTCCGAATAGGATACCCGCAACGATCCAGCAGCAAGCGTTTGCGAGGAGTTCGGAAACGATAAGCAATAACGAGCGCCCAAACAATGTCAAGCGAGGCGCAGGTGGCAAAATGAGCCAAAATTTTCTCTCCTTGTCATGATTGAAATACATGATATTGCAGCACTTGAGACTGAACAGTGCGCAAGGGGCGTATCGACGTTATCGTGCATTGTCAGATAGATATATTGACACAGCCACAACTGGATCTTATCACACTTCCCGGCGATTTGGTCCGACACTGCTGATTCAACCAGTGCCGTCAATGTCCGACTGCTCAGCTGCGGTGAATGTGCACCCAGACTGCTATTCTCCATCCCTGAGTTGTGCGGATAAATGTACATGGAGAACGGCTCTTTGCGGCAGTGAGTGAACGTTGACTCTCGAATAGTGGTCTGGGCCGCTGAATGTCAAACATACAGATTAACTTCGACTGCACATCATGCTTTCCGATCTATCATCCCCGAACCTCACGATCGCGAAGTATTAACATGGAGAGCATTCCTACTCCCATTATACGCTCAGCTGGGACTTCTTTTTCTGGCATACCTTTCGAGAAGGCCTAATACCCGTTTCCTTCGCATGCTTGTCTTGCCGACAGTGATGTTGAGTGCCATTGGATTTTCTTTCGGATATGTATGGACCGAGCCAATCTTCAACGTATACAACTGGGGTCAATGTCAGTCTGTACATCTTTCCAGCACGACACAGACTTTTCATATGTATGAAACGCAGGTCTTTGGGCAGAGATAATTGTTATGAAAGCACTGGACTTCAGCTTGTCTAGTGAAGGTCGACGAAGGTCGGGGGAGATTAGACCAGATGAAAAGGAGTCGTCCTTGACGGTTAACGGCCCCATTGCCGTTACAGAAAAGCCACAAATTCCCGTAACCTACCAACAACCTTCGTACATCCGAATAAACCTCTGGCTTAGAGACGCCATAGAATTGTGTGCCAGCATGCGTGGACTGGGGTGGGACTTTGGTATTGGCATATACGTTCCAAAACACACGCGACCATTGGACCGTGGACCCTTTGTCATCGCAACCCTCCGTTCATTTATTCGGAATTTCCTCATGCTCGACTTTCTCGAATGGCTCTTAAAGCTGTTCCCAGGCGTAGGCGATCCACGAGGAGGCAGTATCTTCTATCCACAATTACCACCTCTACAGCGTTACGCCGTATCAACCACCATTCACACCCTCAGCGGTAGCTGTCTGCTAGCAGGGTTTGGTATGTGTTACGACTTGCTCACACTAGTTGGCGTCGTTTTTTTTCATGACTCTCCGAACGACTGGCCTCCAATTATGGACGACCCATGGAGTTCCGATTCTCTGCATGAATTCTGGGCAATTCGTTGGCACCAGCTATTTCGTCGTGCTTTCACGTTTTTTGGGGGATATCCCGGCCAACTCATAGCGGGAAATATTGGAGCGGTATTTGGCACCTTCATTGCTTCAGGCCTATATCATGAATGTGCAATGTATGGAATGGGTAGAGGGTTTGATCATCGTCCGCCTATGTTCTTTGCCATACAGGGACCACTTCTGGTTCTGGAGAGATTTTGGAAGATGATGACAGGGAGGAGGGTGGGAGGTTGGCCCGGTCGACTTTGGGTGTATTTTGTTATTTTGGTGCTTGGCCAACCAATGTGTAAGTGGATTGTCTTATTTACCGCGCCATTTGTTAATCAATTCTTGCAGTGGACAGTTGGCACACTCGAGGACTTGGAGGTGGGATGGTCATTCCACCCGTCGTCAGTCCAGTACGGATGGTTCTATTCCCCGTTGTTTCAAACATCGTGGAACGCTGGCAGCATTGATATCGAAGGCCATATTTCTGTTCCTCGCATAATCAGTAATTTTGGTGGAAGAATCTACCCATACATTAGACAGAACTAATCATTACACAATATTATGGCTCATACGCCGTGCCCTACTATACCGGGAGGGCCAAACAGGAACCTGACAGTTCCCTCGTTTCGACCCAACAACGATGAGTCATTTCCGCCGTACAATGCACTCGGATCTGCGTTTCCTAGAGGCCGCCGCGGCCGCGGTAGGTGCTCAGACTCTCGCATAACTATTTTCAGTCGCATAAGTTGGTCGGCCTTGTAGGGTACAGCTAGGGACTGTGCATGTGGCAACGCAGATGAAAGATGTGATGTGCGTGGGGACGGGTTTGCAGTTGGGGAAGATGGTGTGCGAGGCGACGTGTTAGCGGAATGATTTTGAGCGAATTGAATGAGAAGGTCGATCACAGCATGGGCGATCACTAATGTACTGTGAGTTCACGCCGAAGGTGAGCATATTGATGCAAAGGGTACACACCTTCTAAATCTTCAACTTGAGCTTGAAATTTTCGCTCCCATTCCCCTCGTCTGCTTAATATAGCAGCAATCTGATGACTGGTTTTATATCCAGGTCGCTCGGCCGCCATTGGTTGTTCAAATGAAGACAGAAGTGCGGCGACGTAGAGGCCACCTAGTGCCACTACATGTGGAGGGTATTGTATGGGCACCAACGTTCTGTGACTGAGAACGTGGTGTGAGTAAAACGTCCGACTCATAATGTTTGCGTATAAAAAGATACCTGTCAATAGCTAACCGCCACGCCAGTTTTGTTAGCTTTTTGGTGGCTGGTAGTTCACTTGTCAGTGCAAATTACCACCTCAAGGACGACAATGTACCTTTGAATGTCCTGCCAAGTTTTATAACATAGGGAAATGCCATTCTCGAGGTGAAATTGAAACATATTGTCTCCAGAGCTAACCGCTCAACTGCAAGGAGCCGTTGACGATCGTGCTCTACCGTCTGCATCACCAAGGAGTTAGCACCTAAAAGCCACACATCCATTCCGCAACAGAATCAGACATACGGCAGGATCCATATCGATTTCTCCGCCAATAGATTTAGATTTGGCCATGAGTTCTGGGAAGCGCACAGCATACGATACCATAAGCAACTCTCGAGGTTTCTTGAGCGTGTCGTGCATTTTCGTGGAAACATAAAGAGCTGCTAGTGTTACATCCTGAGGTATTCGTGAGCCATGAAGCATCTAGATGGCACTGGGACGTACATAATAGCTGAAATCTTTGCGAGGAAAGAATAGATGAAACCTGTGGTACAGGTCCTGCGCTGTCGCGATTGTCTTCCTAGGACTGGCATGCTATAAATTGATTACACAGTACTGAAAGAAGAATGGGACGCACAAGCCGATCTTGGCCCCTACGGCTTCAAGAAACCCACATGCTTGTTGCCTGGCTTTCTCCTCTTGGGTAACCGAAAGCTTGCCGCGCTGTTTTTCGGACAGATAATCGACTTCTGCCGGGGTAAAGTATGGGTGATGATATTTCGAGGAGGATGTTGGTATATGAGATGGCGATTGGGCCCTGACGTTGCTCAAGTCCATGCGATTGCAATACTGCTATGTAATTGACTTGCTTCGCGCTTCGCGCTCAGCACAGCCACTCAACTTGACATTTAACCTGCCCCAGCTTCAGATCCCCACAGTTGACCCACAGGACCAGGGACTACTACCGAGGATACTATGAAGCAGGTGGCAATTTGCCAACGATTGATCGCCACAAGGAACTCGTCCTTTATGCAATTGGATCCAATTAGCACTATTTTCCTTGCCAAATGATCATGAGCGATCACACTGGGATCACACTCTGTATCCCAGACATACTAATTGTCACCAACATCACAAGATGTCGGGGAATCAGATACATAAAGAATAGGGCAACGGAACAGGTGTGCCATTGGACATAAACTTATGGAATTAATTTGTAGACAATCTCACGAATCCTCGACTCCTCGCCATGCTTTGTCATCAGCGATCTTTAACCTGGTCTTCCAACCATCCCCACAGATCTTGGCCTATTTGCGGATTTTGAGTCTCCGCACGGGCTTTTCCAATCCCGGCCCAAGGTACGAGATATTACGCGGACGCCCATCATATTTAAGCACCGCGTGATCATTTATGGGGCAGCAGGGATTTACCTTTCCATTGAAACCTCTACCCTCTGGAGATGTTCCGGCCCATAACGGAGTCAGTCCTCCTAACGATACGTCGCTCAGCAATGGGTCCTAATGAATTTAACAAAAACACCGGCCCTGATTAGCGGTCCAATATAATAGATTCAGATTCACTCATGGCCATTCTGAGTGCGATGCCACTAGAGTATCGCTGAAGATCGCTCCTGAGATTGCCTATGCAGACAAATTCAGCGAAGCCGAAGCGCTGGTTGCGTAGCAATATCCACCGGGGTGTAGGGACGTCGACACAATTCCATCATTGCCGTATCGTCGCGCAAGTTTCGCTGCATAAACAACGTTGGCCTGTCAGAACGTCAGTTGGCTGTTTAATATCACGTACACGGATTGGCGCACTTACGAATTTACTCTGGAACTAATTGGGACGCCATCCTCTTTCTTTTTGGACCATCCTTAAATGTCTCGAAGTCGAGTTTGCATGCGGCCATATGGCCCACTGACGACGTGTTCACCACGCGAACTTTACTGTCTGGCGAAATGTTGGCAGTTGAAATGAGGAGGGGAAGCAGCAGTTTCGTGAAATAGAAATGTCCAATAACATTCGTTCCGAATTGCAGGTCGTATCCGTCCGCTGTGAGCATTTCGATCGGTGGATTCATAACACCCCTTCGAGCAAGTTTAAATGGCTCCTTATAATGCGTGCCGTTAGGCACCACTTACCCATTGTTGAATAGGACATGCAATTCCATTTCCTTGCTATATGAACGTATCAGAGGTGCGAAATCACTTTTCAAGGGCAAGATTATGGACCTCAAGAATTCCTCGGCAGATGTCTTGACTGCCTTCAGATCGGCAAGATCGAGCTTCAGGAACAATGCTTCTTTGTCTGTCGATTCTTTGAGGTCCTCGGCCTTTTCCTGACTTCTAGCACCGATGTACACTTTTGCATTGTGCGTCAGGAGAGCCTAATAAAACTGGTCAATAACATCAGTATCATGCACACATTTAGAAGTGCGTGCCTTGGCTATCTCTTTACCGACACCAGTATTACCTAGTCGCAAATGCATAAATGATAAGTCTCTCTGCCTCACTTTTCAGGTCTCAGGGATCACTTGCCGCCTGTCACAATAACCGTTTTACCTGTTAGATCAGGGATGTAATCCACGGAATATGTTGGCTTGGGGGGAAACGTTTGTGTAAGGAAGCTCTTCAAGGTTGACATGCTTGGCGAATACTGCTAATGAGCAGGGGATGGAAATATTGCTTCAATCTCCGGCATTCGTGTTTCACTTATACAGCCTAACGCCCCAACGACGTTCCTGCTTCCCATCATACGCAAGCTCGGCTGAATAAATGCGAGGCACCTGGTAGCTATTCTATGATGATAAGCAGGAGTCCGGATGCCGACAGACTTTGGGCACGTCAGTCGGCACGCGTTAGGGCACGTTCTAACCTTCTTGACCACCAATTCCTCAATCCAAAGACCGTGTCGGCATCGGCGCTTTTATCTCGACCATATCCCATCAAAAATAGCAACTCAAACTTGAAGTAGTGGCGGTGCAAACGTTATGTCGAATTTGTGGTTGAAGCGGAGTTTAAAATAGAACAATCTGGTCATCACTCACCAGTGTCATCATTCTCAACATGTTTTTCCGCGCAATCTCCACCAGTGCAATCCACTATGCCAAATTTAAAGCCACCCCTTTGATCAAAAAGTTCCCCGTGACATTGCATCTCCTATATCCTGCTTGGGATGAGCCTGTTTCGCACGAATTCTCATCAGCTGATGAAATAACCACCTTCTTATCAGAACCAAAACAATTTCTGAAGGACCCAGCAACAAGCCAAGCCATTCGTGCTAATCAGATTGACAAGATTGATCCTAACATCATCTATGACATTGTAGGCACGGGTTTGCCTTATCATGAGAAAGGATTGACGAGGGAGCAAATGTGGGATAAAGTTTTCAAGAGGAAGACAGCCCTAGCTTTGAAGAAGGTTTTGGAAGAGGAAGATCCAAAGGCTATAGAATTGCCAAGAGTGTACAAGAATGGAGTGGGGAAAGATGTGGGTGAATGGGAGGCAATCTATGAGTTGTCAGATGGTTGCATTGTGTTTTTAGAGACCAAATACCGAATGTTGAAGGTGAGCTATCAAATATTTCAAACTTAACTGGGCTAAACTCTACTAGACTCATGTTGATGATCAGTTGGAACACATGTCAAAGGGTGTCATTGCTATGGGAAAGGGAAAGCGTGCTAGACTGTATTTGGCAGCTTACTATTGGCCTGATGAAGATTGTGTTTCCTATGCGTGTAACAAAGGATACGGAATTATCCAGCCAAATGGGTCAGATTTAACTGTGCATTTCAGGGCTAAAGGTTAGACTAGTACTATTTCGTGTATCTGTGAACTGACTGAGTAACTGCAGAGCTGCACCTTAAATAGATTCTAGATCATTTTATTTCTTGTTCCAATTCCTTGCACATTTGCTCCTTCATACTTTGACATTGCCGGCACCTAATGACCAGGTGTATTGATTGAGACAAAAAAAATGGTAGTATGAAATTACACAAATCGAGATATATATATAAAGATTTGGTGTACTGATACAGTACTATCTAGCGATCAACCTCCCCGAACACGAGATCCTGTAGATTCGGGAATACATCTAGTTAAACTCCGTGTGTCGTATTACGACAATGCTAGACTCACCATAGTTCCAATAATAGTGACGGCATCTGCAAGCATGTGCTGGTCAAAAGTGCATCAGAATATATTATTTCATATAACAGGTTCTTCTTGAGTCTCACATCTATCAAAGGACAAGTTAGCGATTAGCTTGCGGCACAGAGGTGGGAGGGGACGGCGTACGTCTCATCATGAAATCAGCACCAGCCAAATGCGCGAACCCAGGTGCGCGGATACTACATCTGTACGGTCGGTTCGTTCCATCCCTACACGCCACATATCAATTAGAACTGCAGTCATTGAGAGATAAGATAAAATAGAAGAGAGCACTATACGCACGAAACGAGGTAAACACCCATCTCGCCCTTGGGCGCCTCGATCGCGCTGAACGTCTCACCAGGGGGGACGGAGTACCCCTCGCTGAACCGTTTGAAGTGGTGGATGAGAGACTCCATGCTTTCTTTCATTGATGCGCGGGGTGGAGGGACGAGTTTGTTGTCGTCGACTTTGATGACGCCGAGTGGCATTTTGTTCAGACATTGGTGTAGTTCCGTTGGGTCAGCGTCGGAATTAAAGGTGATGATGGAGCGGGGAGATCGTACTTGGTCAATGATCCGCAGGGATTCTCGGAATTCTTGGACACGGCATAGATACCGGTCGTAGCAATCACCATTCTTGCCGACTGGCATGTCGAACTCGACCTACACCCATCCAAATCATCATTCAGCAAACACACACGTCCTGCTTTCCATCATACGTAAGCTCGGCTGGATGAATGCGAGGTGATCCCGGCACCTGGTAGCCATTCTATGATGATAAGCAGGAGTCCGGATGCCGACAGACTTTGGGCACGTCAGTCGGCACGCGTTAGGGCACCTATCAGGTGTCGGCATCGGCGCTTTTGTCTCGACCATATCCCATCACAAATAGCAACTTGAAGTAGTGGCGGTGCAAACGCTACACAGCAGCATCCTACGTGTTGCTGGCGACCATGGCTAATGATACAGTCGTGCTGTGCACACAGCGACCTGGACGAGATAAAATATCCTGAGGGCCGGATTCTGACCGCTAGAGAGAGTCGAAGTTGATCGGTAAATGTTTTCTTTATTGCTCTCTGTCGGCAATCTGTCGGAGACAGAAAATATTATGTCAAATAATTGGACCGTTTGTCTAGCCCATGACGTCCAGGCACGCAAGTACGACAAAATGTCCAACACCGTCACGGCCCATTAAGAGGTAGTTACATAGACTGAAGTATTATCACGCTGGTGTTTGTAATTTTGGCTAGTTATTAAACCAATGATCTGGATTTCAGTTGAACAGGAACGCGATGATGTTTGCAGATAGCTTATCAAGACGCACCATCAAAATGATACTCAAAACGCAATCAAATCGACCCTTTCCCCCACCCAAGCACCTCTCCCCAACTCTTCCACATTCGATCAACAACCCTTAACTTTTCGGTCCTGCCCAAACCAGGATCTTCCAAATCCTGCACGTCCTCCAAGAATCCTTCACGTAAAGTTGAATGTGCCGAGAGGCAGGTCTCAGCGTACGTTCGTAGATGGGTTACGGACAGGATCAGCAGCCCGGAGGTCAATGCAGGTATTGCTGATGAGGATAATTTCATGCTTCTTTGCGAGTTATGATTTGATTTTGGTTGGAAGACGAGAAGACGCTCGATTCTCCTGTAATGCGATCAGTATCAGTTCAATTTTTAATTTTAATTTTTCATTTGAAATTTGGTGAGAGAATGACACTCGCCTCATGGCAACCCATACACCTGCCCTTTTCTTCTTGCCACCATACTTACCTCTGCCTCTGCCTCCCATCCACAAAGACCTTAGATATCCGCTTATGAGATACACAATAGCAAACGCAGGTGCCACTCCTACAAATGCAAAGGTTAACTCCTGGGATTTAAGCAATTTATCGATACCAGCGAGCGCTTGGTCGATGTCAACCTGTCATAAAAGACGAGTAAATCAAAATTATATCCCGGATAAACTACAAGGTTAGACTGACTTTCGCTTTCTGGATCTGAACGAACACAGATCGCAGCAATGTCCCCGTAACAGCCGACTTTACAGGGTTCTTAATGTCCTCTTCATAGATCTCCAATACGGGTGTCAAGTCACCCAGTCGGATCTGCTTCGAGAGCGACGCAAGTTGATCCTGGCTATAATTAAGCTTGTCCTTAGCCAGCGCGAGAGTCATGCGTTCCAGAGACTGAATGCAGTCGAATATCAGCAACTGAAGACATTAAGGTTGATAAATCTCGTGCGCTTACGTCCATATCAGCAGCGACACCCTGCTTTGTGACAATCACACCCTCCTCCCCGCCAGCTCGGATAGTCTTGATGATGCCTTTGACGGGCTCCAATAACCAGTCCGTGAAGAACCCTTCCAGAGTCTCGACGGCCTCGTTAGCCATTTCTACGAGGGATGCTCGGGACCTGTACGCTGCACGTAGAAGATAGACACTCAATGGTGGGAGAATAAGGAGACGGGGCCAGATAAGTGTGAGTCGGGAGGGACGATAGAGGTTATGTGACTGCAGATAGTTCTTATGCTGCGTGACATGAGTTTGAAGAGTATCATTTGCTAGAGTCTGGATATTCTGTAGAATAACTTGATGTGTAGATACGACTGAAGGTGGGGATGGAGTCGACGCTGGAGATCCCAATTCCCCAGCCGCTGAGCGTTGGAGTGCATCTACAAACAAAGCGAGCGTGTCATCAACTCCGACCCCATCAATGTGCATCCGAGGTCGCTCGTCCTTTAGCGCATTCGCAAGCTGATCTCGCATATCTGTGAGAGTGCCCAAAACTTCAGCACGCTCATCCCGTATTTTCTCAAGCTCTTTTCGTTTGACTTGGCACTCATGCCATGTTAAGTCGTATGGGAGCGTAAAAATCGCCAGCAGGGATTGAGTCCAGTGTGCAAACGAGCTGGTGATAGTTTTTCCGGTGTGTTGGAGCTGTTGCCGTGATGGAAGTGGCTTATAAGATAGAGGGACAGCGTATGAGTGGGTTTGAAGATGAGGGAATAGAGCTGTTGTTAATGCATTTGGACGGAGAGCATTGGCGGAGGGAAAGAGACGGCGGAGGGATGATGGAGAAAAAATAGATGGAGTTATAGGAATATGATGGGTGCGCAGAGTTTGTAAAATGGCATGAGTCAAGTCCAGAAGTCGAAGTGGGAAGGCTAGAAATTGCGTCAGCAAGACGCCAGCACGCCAAAGCAAAAGAGGCCACATTAAATACACACTTTGAACAAAATAATAGGTCACATTCCATCGAGAGCGTTCAACATCTGCCCACCATTCCGCTTCGGCCTCAGCTTCGCTAGCCTCGGTCAAATAGGTATCCAAAGCCTCGGCATAAAGGCCAATGACAATCTTGCCTAGAACAGCGCGTCTCAAGGTGTACTCCTCTTTGTCGGCTTGTACAGCGGAGATATCAGCATTATCTCGTTCAATCTTCTCGAGCGAATGTAATGTATCCCTGGTTTCGGAACGGGATAACGGCTGTTTCAGAGAGACAAGATACTGCAGATTCTGCTTTTTGGATGTCAGCTGAGTGTCAGACGACGATTCTGGTAAGGCAGGGGATGTGGCCAGAGACTGGATGTAATGGGTTGTGAAGGATGAATTCATTTCTGCGTCCAGTCGTTTACAGGCGCAGATGGCGGCAGCCTTCCAACTTGCCAGCGCGATTTCGATGACATCAAAGATTTTTCGGACACGTGACTGATGGCGTTATCCACAAATGACCCCAAACCATTGTTGGTCGAGGCAAAATCTACTCAAGACGACGCTCCGTGGGACAGATAATTCTGTAGCCTTGACCCTGTCATTTCACATCGTGTTGAGTGGTGCAGACAAAAGCGAATATCCAATGAGGCGACGCAATGTCCGCATTTGGATATGATCGGACTAAGTATGTACTATTCTGCAAACGGAATTGTCTTTTTGAATAAGGCTCAGTTTAACCGTGTAAATTTACGAAAAACATCGGATGGATCAGGAGGCATTGGAGGGATGCAGCGGTTATCACAGATAATTCAACATCTGTTGGACCGTCGGGCGCGAGGAGAGAGTTCTTACGTTTGTCACACTACCACGGGACTAGTGGATTGGCGCAAACACGTGAGGAAAACAGTAGATACAGTATATTAGCACAATATATATCAGAGGAAAAGGAAATTCATGTGTGGAGCAGCCAATTGGAGAGCTACGATATTTCTCAATATATATCCCAGCTAATACACTCTATCGAATGTGCTTATACTAAATCCTAGCACTGCCACACCGAAACACGTTCACCGCGAGGCGCACGCACTGATTCTCCAAATCTCCAACGACATCTTAGTATGGTGTTGATGACCAAGTGGAATTTAGTGAACTTCTTGAGGATGCTCTTGAGCTGCCAGAGCCCTCATATTTTGCTTCAACAAGGCATGTTCACCAGGATAAATGATAGAAATGACAACAATACTAAAAATTATCTACCGGAGGCCCATAAATCTGACAAACGACACTGGGATAAGACAGGATAAGATTTCAACCATTGTGGCTGTGCTACATAGTACTAGGCTGTAACGCAGATCCATTCAGAGTCACAAAAAAAAAGGTCCGCTGTGACACAGTCAGCACGGTTATGTAATCCATACTTGAGAAGCGATTTACCAGCTCGAACATGAATATCCACGTGCACATGGTACTCGTTAAATGTGCTATATCTAGCATCAGTATTGCCAGCGGGGGTCATCGTAATGCAGAGGGGTGCTGGGTGCGGTCAAAATCAATGTCCGCAATATATTATATAAGAAGACCATAAATTACCTGCTTCAGGATTGTGGTTTACTACAAGGTGTCATCAGTGAATTCGCACCATACCCTCAAGCTCTCCAACGTACTTTCAAAATATGAACCTGGCTTGGCTGACTTGATTTGCAAGTCATTAGAAGAATCAACAGTCGACGTTTCTAAGTAAGTCTCTCGTCAACAACATACAAGGGTTATACGGCTATTACTGACAGGCTAGTGTTAACGATTTGTTAGCCAGGAATTTGAAAAATGGCACGAAAATTGCTTTGACGTACGGTGGTAGACAAGTTGTTGGGAAAGGGGGAAAGGCGGAGGAAAGGACCAGTGAAGTGTACAGCATGCATGGTGCTTACTTTACGGCATCGATCCCGCTCGACTGGAACACGTGATCTAAGGGAGATCCGTCGTCTCATTGTGCCTTGCACCACTGATGTCAACTCCAACAAGAACATCAACGTTCTTCCTCTCTCCAAGTCCCAAATTTTCAAAGCCCATTTATCCAAGCATGACAACCATGCCTATGGAGACCGAGGCGGGCACCAAAGCTAGTACATGTACCTGCCACTGCTCGTTCCCTCACCCAACCACAATGACACTCCCCCTCTTTCTCCTTTTCAACCCCCTACCATCCGCACCCTTCTTATTTGCACCCAGACCCATTCTTATTCTCCCCTGTCCGCCAACATACCACACTTACCCTGCATTCGGCTAACGTGCGCCTTAGGATCAGTATGAGGACTTTGAAGGTTCGTTTTTCTTGTCCCTTTTCTTCTTCCTTATTTTTGTTTCAGTTGTATGCACAGTTATGCTAAGTATAATATCCCACTTGCTTTGTGTAGAATCTCAATTAATCTTCCCGCCCCACTACCACCATCAATCCACCTCAACCCTCGCACCACTAACTCTAACCGCCAGCGGATATCATCCCCGCTCTCGCACTCCCAACTCCAGCTCATGTACCAATTTCCGCGTACTAGGTACGGGCGTGGGTATGTATGATGGTGATGAATTTGCAGGAGGCGTTGATATGGACGCTGGACTGACGAGAGGCCATTCGCGGGGGTGAAAATGTTGGTCTTTCATCTGTCTGTTGGAGATTGGTACTTCCAGCGTAAATCAAACGTAGCAGCAAATCATCAATTTGATTCCTTCCCAGCCAACAAAACTTTACTACTAAGCTTTGCTGCCTTCATTGGACACTGTAAGACAACGGAGTTACAAGCCTGGCTTCTTTTGTTCTTTGGGCTACTGTGGGCTTTTACGAGGATATCGTCAGACTTGAGCTTGTATACCTCGCTCTCTAGGCGCCTTCTGGACTAAGTCGCTCGCGTACTATGGAGCTGTCAACATTGGAGTCGAAATATCCACCGTTCGACTTGCACGTTCGACAGTGCAAGCATCTGTCTATCATCTGATTTTGACATGTTGGTTGTTAGTGAGGTTGACGTGTTTAATGACGGAATCGGGGTTGAGCATATTCATGAGGTAAGTTCGGAAAGCCAGCATTGAACGAGCAAACAACGCTAACTTCAACCCTCGCACAGCCATACTATCATCAAACCAATCACTTGTTGGAGGTGGGTGCAAAGAACGATGTAATACTTCGAAATTGCTTTCTCAGTATTGACAGGATTTTTCCTATAATTTTACCTATTTTGTTTGATTTTATAGGACCATATTCAGGGAACTAGATGATGCACCAAGTTAGTGGTAACATTAGTATAGTAGCAGCCAAAAACGTACTAGTCAGATCGATTCGGACTTAATAGGGATCGTACCCAGTCCAAGGGAATGGGTCAGGGAGCCAAACAGAAAAGAAGCAAAGCATATATGGGCGCTCAGCGCATCAGGAAATAAGCTTAAAAAGCGGGG